>CAJVRE020000112.1:1200000-1800000 GCA_911622165.2 Bombus sylvestris | reverse complement strand
ATAAATATTAACAAACGGTCGATTCATTTTAATATCTTTATCTTTGCTTAAAAATAATATTTTTATCAATTCTACTACTAACTAATAATACTAATTACTAATAACTAGCGATACTACTAACAATTCTTAAATTTTATGATCAAAGTCAAGTTTCAGATATTTTTAAAACATACGGCAATCCTTAAAAATTTATTAGACATGTACAATCTACGAGCATTTTTTAACTATTAGAGTTGTAATATTAGTACTTCGATATTTTACTTTCTTTATTAGTAACGTTATTATCATGTACTCACACAGCTTTTGTTTTCATGCAGCTTAAATCTTACGCTTCTTGATATTTAATATGTATGATTTTCTATGACCATCTTATTGATTGTTATCGTGGTCAGCAGTAAGAAACTGATGGTATATATAAGGACCTTCCTTCCTCATTTGCTTGCTTTGCTGAATTCTAAAAAATTGGTATCGCTAACCTTTACGGTGACATGATCCTGTTGGTTTGCTATTTTTTTTTTTTTTTTTTTTTACATGTATGCATATTGTGCTGAATTAAATGTTCGTGAGCCGCACAAAGTATATTTATGTGTCTGCCGCCAATACGTCTTACCGCATCTTTGCAAAATCCTGCATTTATAACCTCCTTTCAACCCCACGAAGTCTTACGTCGGTAGCCTCCTATTTGTCCTACAAAGTCCCGCGTCGGTAGTCTCCTCGTGGTCCTACAAAATCCTACCTTGGTAGCCTCCTCTGAATAGCACGAACTCACATATTGGTAACTCCCTTCTCCGGATAGCAGGTAATAAATAACAGCAACGCCCATTTCCCTCACTTTCTGAACGAGGGTTGTCCCCGACGAATCCGATGATCTCGTGCCCTGAGACGCACCCCATCACAGTCTTCCTCTGCAGCGTCACGGTGACGGAGAGACACACTCTCGTGTGATCTCGTCCGCGAGTAAAACAACGTCTTTACGATCAGTGGATATTTCACGTTTTAGCAAAGAGCCCGACTTAGGCTTTGGAGGGAGGTGTATTCGTTGTCCCGTTGAACGCGGATTCGTCGTTGAACTTGGGATCATTGTCATTAGTATCTCGAGTATCTGGCTACCTACCACGGTTACTTGTCAAATTCTGTAATGATCATATTTGTACTAGTAGATATCTTCTCTATTACGTAACAACGATGGCTGATTCCAGTGACATATTCATTACACGCCCCTAACACTAATCATAATGTTAACCCGACATAGAGAGTTATCTCTCGTACCGCCCAAGTCATGGATTATCTTTAAAAGTTGCACTCTAATACCGATCCTTTACCATATGCCAAATTGATCTTGCTATTCATGAATGATATTTCGTAAAAAAAAAAAAAGAAAAAAAGAAAAAAAGAATCCCTTTTGCATAATTTTGGCGATAAATGTTACAATTTTCTGTTTGCCATGAAAGAAATCATGTCGAATTTTATACTTTTTGCTACAAAAATATTTACATTTTACTAACGGTAAGTATATAGCAAGTATATTCCGGAAATGTACATCTGAAGCATATTATAAAAATCTGAAATTAAAAAATGAATTACCGATTCATTCTTTTTTCTTTCTAACGCAAGAAATATATTGTTAAACGATTCTTCTTACTTTAAATCTGTTGTATATCTTCATATTCAAAATCTTCAATTGTTGCAACGCATAGATGATCGTCATTAAGTTAGTCAATTTCAAATCTGTTTCCAAGTCATTTCATCGCTCATATTAAAATAATTGTATTCTTCTTCGTTAGAAAATACAGAAAGAGCTATTCATCCAATAGCGCATGGAATTGCATACAACCAAGACATCAAATTAGACGAAATAGTGAAGATTACAACATACCATAGTTGTTTTACTTCATGTTTCGATGTTCATACAAATGAACTTGTAATCAGATTCTTTCTATAAGATTTCGTGTGTTCAAAAAAAAAAAAAAAAAAAAAAAAAAAAAGAATGAAGCATGATATAAGGACTCGCATTCATATATAGTTTCAATAAACCAATTCCGTTGGCACCGAGATTACTTTGAAATACGACAGTTCTAAATAGTCTAATTGTCGTACACGCATAAATTTCCACAATATACAGATTTGTTGACCGTTCAATCGAAAACGATACATACTGAATCATTTTCTCATTTATCTATCCATGGAAAACGTTGATCGAAATGTTGATGAAGGTAAAATAGTAATTCATTTTGTCCTTCCATTTGGAAAGTGATTTTCTGGATCGTTTGATATTACTTTCTGAAATATATTCATAATTTCCACAATTCAAAAAACACTTACTAATCGTTTTTTCACATTCACGCGTAATTTGTCCTTCGACCTGAATACCCTTACTTTATAAAAAAATATATGTTTTGCTTATATTTACTACCATTATTCTATATATTTGGAATATTTTTGCATCAATAGTTTGCATGCAAATGCAACTGCGTGCGAATTTTATGTGCGTAATGAATCCGTCAAATAATTATATTAAATTTGCAATTTTGAGTCTGAAAAACATTCGACTTCAATGATTATACTTTGATTTTTACCTGCCGGAAAACTGATGGAACAAAAATTTGTTGCGTCTATCATGTACTTACGTAATTAAAACGTAAGACAAAACTTTTATAAATATAAAAATTTTCATAAAAATTTTGACGCAACGCATTTGAACATTTTATGACGCATTGTATTAATATCACGTTGTTCCTCTTTTTTTTGTGAATATAATAAAAGCAATGACATTTAAACGATACATACATGTTTAGATGCCTCCCACAATATGGCTTTCCCATGGAGCAGGAGGCTTGTTATAAAATTCACGTCATAAATGTAATTTCCTTCAACTTCCTAAAGCAAAAATTATAAGCGTCGACCCAGAAATGACCAACATACAGCAGAAACACTTAAATAATACAAATTTCATATTTAGGTATTACATATTTCTAAGAATTTAACACTACCATGCTCGTTACCATGCTTCAAATGACTTTATATTGGAATTATTTGTATGGTATGCCCATTTCCTTATCACCCTTTATTTTCCTTTTGCTTCCGTAGAGGAGTGACAAGACCATTTGTATCCTCCCTGTCTTTGTCCATTATACATCCTACACATTTTCACAAATAACAAAAAATAGCAAGGACAAATATAGCTTCAACGTATACAGTCATCACAATGAAATGTGAATCATCTCTTGCAGATCTAAAATATTAAACGCGAAACGATCATCTTAATTTAGGATAGATTATAACAGACACACAATCTGCTAGTTTCTTCCTTTCTTAGCAATGATCCGTTCCATTGTCAAACAAGTACTTCCTTCGGTAGCTGGATGAATTGCAGATTTATATTGTATTATGCTTATCATTATACCGCAAGTACTTTGAGTTACTGAAATTGCAGAACCATTTCCTCTTATTGAATGCAAAACATGCAGCACGAACACGTTTTCCATTATCAAAATATCACACACAAACGTCTCATCCATTGTATCAAAGTGATAAGAGACAGACGCAGCACCAGTCCTGTAGTAGCTCATAATACAACAAGTCCCACCAATTTCTCGATTTTCCCCAATTTATATTCAATGTTCGTAATAATCATCCTTCATATAGAATAGTTACCTTTATCCAAAGCATACCACCTCTCTCTCCCTCTCTTTAAATATATGACCTTTCTCATCTTAATCAATGTCTCCCAAAAACGAATTTAATAGAAAGTATACGACGACATCTATAACTATTCAGTTAGAAACTGCCTGTAGTTGTTTAGCTGTACACGACGAGTACAATTATTTCGGGTACTCCTGCGGTACAAAACAGACACCCAAACGGGTTCATATTTCAACAGAAAAACATTAAAAAAAATAGTTATAAATGCATGATACTTAATACCGCACTTGGCATCACGTATAAGTAAAAATAAATTTCTTCAAACAAATTTCAAGTTAAATCTTTAGCTTGTGTAATTATATCAAACTTGTTCGATTAACAACGTGCTATTTACGTCATGTTTTGACAACTGACTCATCGATGATGTATTTCCTTGGAACTGAAAAAGGAACGTGCATAATTTTGTCCTCCATCAACGCTCAAAATATTATCCATTCAATCTTAAAATACGCTGCTTTCCTACTATCGGTATGTAAAAGATTTCTCACTCACAGTATCCATCAATCCGTAATTTGTATAAATATTATTGCAGCTTCTCGCGTCACTTGAACTGTAATATAAACCAGTCTTTTATTTCCGTTACACCTCTGCATACCATTTGTCGGGAACAATACATCTTATTCGTTAATCTAATAACATGTAAACTTCTTCATTTGTTCTAAGATCGATCAATGGATAAGTGAAGAGAATATTGAAATCTGTGAAAATAAGTATCCAGTAATACGACTTCCGAACCGACATATTCATTGCAATGCTTGTCAAATTTCATAGTAATTTCCTATCCATATTAAACATATTTCATATATGTTCATGTCTGTTATTTTGATTAGTTGTGCTACTTGCAGTAATACGCAATTCTGGATCATGCAGATTCAACAAAGATGCATTCAATTTACTCCATACCTCAAAAGGCTACTATCATCTTAATTCAAATGGGAAGACACAGAGCTGTGACAGTATTCAGCTTGCTCAACTTTGAACAAGGCATATTGATAAGCCAGAGTAACTCACGTACAACTTGGCGGTACAAGCGTTGGAAAAACTTTTCTGGACCTGAGGAAACACATTTGCACAGATAACGAACAAAAGGGATTAGAGCTCACCGAATAAGACTTGCTACAATTTGCTGTAGTTTGTCACAATAAGCCTACGTGTATCGCGCGTCAGACGATTTTGGAATTGGTTGATGCTTGGATGTTCAAGATAAGGAAGCACGAAGTGATCAGACGTTTATGTACAACGTGATCATGGTACGACTCATCGTCAGCCAGAAAACTTTACGCACGATTTTCTAAAAACAAAGACTTTTCCCCTTTATTTATCCCATACCAATCCTCTCTCGTCACTCCTTATCTCATACACAGACAGGCCAAACAATGTCGCCGATCACGGCCAACAGTCTGGACACATGTGCGGACCTCTTGCCTGCGACAGAATTTTGTTATGTGTAGTATGCTGGACTGAAAAGGACTAATATGGCGAATTAGAGGATTGCAGAAAAATTGCAAACATTTTCCAAAATCTATTAATCTCATTTTATTTCTTCGAAAGTCTACAAAACTGTTAATTAACATTAAGCAAATATACAAAATCTTCACGTTCGGAATAATGGAGCGAATATTTGAAACGGTACTATGAAATCTATAAGTTAAAATGCATACATTGCATACATACACAAATAAACACGTGCATACGTTACACACATACACACATGCATACAAATTTTCTTCAAACTACAAGACAGACATTCAAAGTACATAATGTTTTATGTAAATCGAAATATTTTCGAAAATAAAAAATACCGAATCAAACACTCTTCCAACATATTCCGAACGCTCGTCATTACTTATATTACTAAGAAAAAAAAAAAAAAAAAAAAAAAAGAAATTGTAAAGGGGAACGCATTGTTCCCGATACGATTTACAAACCAAACCAATGAACGGTGTTACAGACTAGAGAACCTGGGGTCCCCAATGGTGCGGTACGCTTCAGCATCCTCGTGAACACCAACTCCCTCCGCCTGTCCCAATGCCATCTGAAACGGTCAAACTGCAAGTAAAAAATAACCAGATATTAATGCGATTTCTATTTCGGCAGCACCGACGTATTGCACGGTGTTCCATAATCGCTTGAGATTCCATATAGTTGTTGTTGAAATCTCTACGCATTTGGTAGATAAAAAGTTGCGAGAAATCATCCTCTTGTCAAAGTAGTCACACACTCTTCTAGGTCTTCCAAACCTGATCGCTTGCATTTCTCCCATTACTTCAGCGTTGTAATGGTGCTTTTATTTCTGACAACTTAGATATGCAATTGTCAAAACTGCTCAGTTCAGGACACAATTCAGGATCTTTCCAGGGATTGTTCTGCTGAGACATGTCTTCATCATCGCGGAGTTCATAATTTGTATAATTTGCCTCCTTCAATAATTGTTTTCTAAGTCGCTGGCAATTATAAATCTCCAAGTGTTTGCCTCGCGCGTAATTCACGTCCAACTTTGACAAGAGTACACCTCAGTAATGCTAAAATCCGTAAATCGCGTCTGCGGTTTCGCCGACACACTAATTGTTTACGGCGGATTCTACGAATCCATCCTACTAACCATTTGGTACTATTTGGCTTGGCGACAATATCTCCAACTCTCTCTTCATACTTCTCCATGATGACGGCTTGGCAGTTTTCTTAATTTATTGAAATACAAATGTCCTCTTTTTTGAGGTTAACACAGTACCGATGATACGATATTCACGTTTTCTTACAGATTTCTCGAGTATTTCACTTAATTATTGAATAAGTAATAAGTATACCAACCCGTATTTCTCTTGCGTTTTGTTGTAATCCAAAATAGTACAGGTTCACAAAACTCCACACACAAAATATTTGAAACTATCGAGTAACGCACGATGTTCACCGCTCCAAGGCTACACAGCAAATGCCTACACTGACCCTCTAATGGCGGCTATATATACCCCCACCCTTGCCTTTCTCTAGCAGTCCTCCGCCCGAACATAAGAAAATAGTTCCTTATAAAATCTTACATTATTACAATTTTTCAAAAATACTTTGTTAAATCCACTCAATTTTTTAAAGTATTTGCGACAATTTTAATGCAAAACTTTACACACTTTTTACATTATATTAAAATTGCGGTTAATTTCTAACCAATCGCGTGCGCCAGTTTGCACGACGTCATTTCCGGTGCGGATATTCTCTAATGGCGCCAAATCTCTTCACACATTATATAGGACGTGAATTAATGTTGATCTATTAGACAGAATGAAAATCTGATGTATCATTTATGATACATTTTAATTTTTGAATTTTTTTTTTATTCTAATTTTTGTTGAATTTTATCGGTATAATAAATATTAACAAACGGTCGATTCATTTTAATATCTTTATCTTTGCTTAAAAATAATATTTTTATCAATTCTACTACTAACTAATAATACTAATTACTAATAACTAGCGATACTACTAACAATTCTTAAATTTTATGATCAAAGTCAAGTTTCAGATATTTTTAAAACATACGGCAATCCTTAAAAATTTATTAGACATGTACAATCTACGAGCATTTTTTAACTATTAGAGTTGTAATATTAGTACTTCGATATTTTACTTTCTTTATTAGTAACGTTATTATCATGTACTCACACAGCTTTTGTTTTCATGCAGCTTAAATCTTACGCTTCTTGATATTTAATATGTATGATTTTCTATGACCATCTTATTGATTGTTATCGTGGTCAGCAGTAAGAAACTGATGGTATATATAAGGACCTTCCTTCCTCATTTGCTTGCTTTGCTGAATTCTAAAAAATTGGTATCGCTAACCTTTACGGTGACATGATCCTGTTGGTTTGCTATTTTTTTTTTTTTTTTTTTTTTACATGTATGCATATTGTGCTGAATTAAATGTTCGTGAGCCGCACAAAGTATATTTATGTGTCTGCCGCCAATACGTCTTACCGCATCTTTGCAAAATCCTGCATTTATAACCTCCTTTCAACCCCACGAAGTCTTACGTCGGTAGCCTCCTATTTGTCCTACAAAGTCCCGCGTCGGTAGTCTCCTCGTGGTCCTACAAAATCCTACCTTGGTAGCCTCCTCTGAATAGCACGAACTCACATATTGGTAACTCCCTTCTCCGGATAGCAGGTAATAAATAACAGCAACGCCCATTTCCCTCACTTTCTGAACGAGGGTTGTCCCCGACGAATCCGATGATCTCGTGCCCTGAGACGCACCCCATCACAGTCTTCCTCTGCAGCGTCACGGTGACGGAGAGACACACTCTCGTGTGATCTCGTCCGCGAGTAAAACAACGTCTTTACGATCAGTGGATATTTCACGTTTTAGCAAAGAGCCCGACTTAGGCTTTGGAGGGAGGTGTATTCGTTGTCCCGTTGAACGCGGATTCGTCGTTGAACTTGGGATCATTGTCATTAGTATCTCGAGTATCTGGCTACCTACCACGGTTACTTGTCAAATTCTGTAATGATCATATTTGTACTAGTAGATATCTTCTCTATTACGTAACAACGATGGCTGATTCCAGTGACATATTCATTACACGCCCCTAACACTAATCATAATGTTAACCCGACATAGAGAGTTATCTCTCGTACCGCCCAAGTCATGGATTATCTTTAAAAGTTGCACTCTAATACCGATCCTTTACCATATGCCAAATTGATCTTGCTATTCATGAATGATATTTCGTAAAAAAAAAAAAAGAAAAAAAGAAAAAAAGAATCCCTTTTGCATAATTTTGGCGATAAATGTTACAATTTTCTGTTTGCCATGAAAGAAATCATGTCGAATTTTATACTTTTTGCTACAAAAATATTTACATTTTACTAACGGTAAGTATATAGCAAGTATATTCCGGAAATGTACATCTGAAGCATATTATAAAAATCTGAAATTAAAAAATGAATTACCGATTCATTCTTTTTTCTTTCTAACGCAAGAAATATATTGTTAAACGATTCTTCTTACTTTAAATCTGTTGTATATCTTCATATTCAAAATCTTCAATTGTTGCAACGCATAGATGATCGTCATTAAGTTAGTCAATTTCAAATCTGTTTCCAAGTCATTTCATCGCTCATATTAAAATAATTGTATTCTTCTTCGTTAGAAAATACAGAAAGAGCTATTCATCCAATAGCGCATGGAATTGCATACAACCAAGACATCAAATTAGACGAAATAGTGAAGATTACAACATACCATAGTTGTTTTACTTCATGTTTCGATGTTCATACAAATGAACTTGTAATCAGATTCTTTCTATAAGATTTCGTGTGTTCAAAAAAAAAAAAAAAAAAAAAAAAAAAAAGAATGAAGCATGATATAAGGACTCGCATTCATATATAGTTTCAATAAACCAATTCCGTTGGCACCGAGATTACTTTGAAATACGACAGTTCTAAAT
The DNA here is from genome assembly GCA_911622165.2 of Bombus sylvestris. NCBI lineage: Eukaryota > Metazoa > Arthropoda > Insecta > Hymenoptera > Apidae > Bombus > Bombus sylvestris. The sequence continues at coordinate 1,790,855 of CAJVRE020000112.1, read as the reverse complement.
AGTCTAATTGTCGTACACGCATAAATTTCCACAATATACAGATTTGTTGACCGTTCAATCGAAAACGATACATACTGAATCATTTTCTCATTTATCTATCCATGGAAAACGTTGATCGAAATGTTGATGAAGGTAAAATAGTAATTCATTTTGTCCTTCCATTTGGAAAGTGATTTTCTGGATCGTTTGATATTACTTTCTGAAATATATTCATAATTTCCACAATTCAAAAAACACTTACTAATCGTTTTTTCACATTCACGCGTAATTTGTCCTTCGACCTGAATACCCTTACTTTATAAAAAAATATATGTTTTGCTTATATTTACTACCATTATTCTATATATTTGGAATATTTTTGCATCAATAGTTTGCATGCAAATGCAACTGCGTGCGAATTTTATGTGCGTAATGAATCCGTCAAATAATTATATTAAATTTGCAATTTTGAGTCTGAAAAACATTCGACTTCAATGATTATACTTTGATTTTTACCTGCCGGAAAACTGATGGAACAAAAATTTGTTGCGTCTATCATGTACTTACGTAATTAAAACGTAAGACAAAACTTTTATAAATATAAAAATTTTCATAAAAATTTTGACGCAACGCATTTGAACATTTTATGACGCATTGTATTAATATCACGTTGTTCCTCTTTTTTTTGTGAATATAATAAAAGCAATGACATTTAAACGATACATACATGTTTAGATGCCTCCCACAATATGGCTTTCCCATGGAGCAGGAGGCTTGTTATAAAATTCACGTCATAAATGTAATTTCCTTCAACTTCCTAAAGCAAAAATTATAAGCGTCGACCCAGAAATGACCAACATACAGCAGAAACACTTAAATAATACAAATTTCATATTTGGGTATTACATATTTCTAAGAATTTAACACTACCATGCTCGTTACCATGCTTCAAATGACTTTATATTGGAATTATTTGTATGGTATGCCCATTTCCTTATCACCCTTTATTTTCCTTTTGCTTCCGTAGAGGAGTGACAAGACCATTTGTATCCTCCCTGTCTTTGTCCATTATACATCCTACACATTTTCACAAATAACAAAAAATAGCAAGGACAAATATAGCTTCAACGTATACAGTCATCACAATGAAATGTGAATCATCTCTTGCAGATCTAAAATATTAAACGCGAAACGATCATCTTAATTTAGGATAGATTATAACAGACACACAATCTGCTAGTTTCTTCCTTTCTTAGCAATGATCCGTTCCATTGTCAAACAAGTACTTCCTTCGGTAGCTGGATGAATTGCAGATTTATATTGTATTATGCTTATCATTATACCGCAAGTACTTTGAGTTACTGAAATTGCAGAACCATTTCCTCTTATTGAATGCAAAACATGCAGCACGAACACGTTTTCCATTATCAAAATATCACACACAAACGTCTCATCCATTGTATCAAAGTGATAAGAGACAGACGCAGCACCAGTCCTGTAGTAGCTCATAATACAACAAGTCGCACCAATTTCTCGATTTTCCCCAATTTATATTCAATGTTCGTAATAATCATCCTTCATATAGAATAGTTACCTTTATCCAAAGCATACCACCTCTCTCTCCCTCTCTTTAAATATATGACCTTTCTCATCTTAATCAATGTCTCCCAAAAACGAATTTAGTAGAAAGTATACGACGACATCTATAACTATTCAGTTAGAAACTGCCTGTAGTTGTTTAGCTGTACACGACGAGTACAATTATTTCGGGTACTCCTGCGGTACAAAACAGACACCCAAACGGGTTCATATTTCAACAGAAAAACATTTAAAAAAATAGTTATAAATGCATGATACTTAATACCGCACTTGGCATCACGTATAAGTAAAAATAAATTTCTTCAAACAAATTTCAAGTTAAATCTTTAGCTTGTGTAATTATATCAAACTTGTTCGATTAACAACGTGCTATTTACGTCATGTTTTGACAACTGACTCATCGATGATGTATTTCCTTGGAACTGAAAAAGGAACGTGCATAATTTTGTCCTCCATCAACGCTCAAAATATTATCCATTCAATCTTAAAATACGCTGCTTTCCTACTATCGGTATGTAAAAGATTTCTCACTCACAGTATCCATCAATCCGTAATTTGTATAAATATTATTGCAGCTTCTCGCGTCAGTTGAACTGTAATATAAACCACTCTTTTATTTCCGTTACACCTCTGCATACCATTTGTCAGGAACAATACATCTTATTCGTTAATCCAATAACATTTATACTTCTTCATTTGTTCTAAGATCCATCAATGGATAAGTGAAGAGAATATTGAAATTTAACGTTATATAGTATTGCGTTATGACATGTAACGTTATATAGTATTACGTTATAACGTATAACGTCTTATAGCATATCTGTATGTCGTATGACGTTATGTAGTATTACGTTATAACGTATAAGGTTATATAGTATTACGTTATAAAGTATAGCGTTATATAGCAAATAAGTATAACGTATAACGTTATATAGTATTACGTTATAACGTATAACGTTGTATAGCATATCATTATAACTTGTAACGTTATATAGTATTGCGTTATAACGTATAGCGTTATATATCATATCAGTATAACGTATAACATTTTATAGTATTACGTTATAACGTGAAACGTTATATGGTGTTACGTTATACCGATTATCATTAGATAGCATATTAGTATAACGTATAACGGTATATAGTATTACATTACTACGTAAAACGTTATATGGTATAACGTTATAGTGCTTAAAGTTATATAATATATTAGTATAACGTATAATGATATAAAGTGTATGTTATAACGTATAACGTTCTATAGTGTATGAGTATAACGTATCACGTTATAACGTAAAAAGTTAGATGGTATTACGTTATAATGCTTAACGTTATATAATATATTAGTATAACGTGTAACGATATATGGTGTATGTTATAACGTATAACGTTATATAGTATTTCGTTATCACGTATAGCGTTATATAGCATATCAAGATAACGTATAACGTTATACAGTATTACGTTATAACGTAAAACGTCGTATAGCACATTAGTATTACGTATAACGTTATATAGTATTACGTTATAACGTATAACGTTATATGGTATTACATTATAACGTATAAAGTTATATGGTATTACATTATAACGTATAACGTTATATGGTATTATCTTATAACGTATAACGTTCTATAGTGTATGAGTATAACGTATCACGTTATAACGTAAAAAGTTAGATGGTATTACGTTATAATGCTTAACGTTATATAATATATTAGTAAAACGCATAACGATATATATGTTATAACGTATAACGTTATACAGTATTTCGTTATCACGTATAGCGTTATATAGCATATCAGTATAACGTATAACGTTATACAGTATTACGTTATAACGTAAAGCGTTATATGGTATTAAGTTATAATGCTTAACGTTATATAATATATTAGTATGTCGTATAACGGTATATAGTGTATATCATTACGTGTAACGTTATATAGTATTACGTTATAATGCTTAACGTTATATAGCATATGAGTATAACGTATCACGTTATATAGTATTACGTTATAACGTATTACGTTATATAGTATTACGCTATAACCCATAACGTTATATGATATTATGTTATAACGTTTAACGTTTTATTGCATATCAGTATAACGTAAAGCGATATATAGTGTTATGTTATAACGTATAACGTTGTACAGCATATCAGTATAACGTATAACGCTATACAGTATTTCGTTATTACGTAAAACGTTATATGGTATTACGTTATAATGCTTAACGTTATATAGCATATTAGTATAACGAATAACGATATATAGTGTTTGTTATAACGTATAACGTCATATAGTATTTTGTTATAGCGCATAACGTTATATGGTATTACGTTATAACGTATAGCGTTATATAGCATATCAGTATAACGTATAACGTTATATAGTACTACGTTATAGCGTATAACGTCGTATAGCATATCAGTATAACGTGTAACGTTATATAGTATCACGTTATAACGTATTACGTTATATAGTATTACGCTATAACCCATAACGTTATATGATATTATGTTATAACGTTTAACGTTTTATAGCATATCAGTATAACGTAAAACGATATATAGTGTTATGTTATAACGTATAACGTTGTACAGCATATCAGTATAACGTATAACGCTATACAGTATTTCGTTAATACGTAAAACGTTATATGGTATTACGTTATAATGCTTAACGTTATAGAGCATATTAGTAAAACGTATAACGATGTATAGTGTATGTTATAAAGGATAACGTTATATATAGTATTACGCTATAATGTATAACGTTATATAGTATTACGTTATAACGTTTGACGTTATATAGCTTATTAATATAACGTATAACGTAGTATAGCATATGTGTATAACGTATCACGTTATATAGTATTACTTTATAACGTAAAACGTTTTATGGTATTGCGTTATAATGCTTAACGTTATATAGCATATGGGTATAACGTATACTGATATATAGTGCATGTTATAACGTATAACGTTGTATAGCATATGAGTATAACGTATCACGTTATATAGTATTACGTTATAACGTAAAACGTTACTTGGTATTACGTTATAACGTTTAACGATATATAGCATATTAGTATAACGTATAAAGTTATATAGTATTACGTTATAACGTAAACTGTTATATGGTACTATGTTATAATTGATAACGTTGTATTGCATATTAGTATAACGTAGAAAGATATATAGTGTATGTTATAACGTACAACGTTATATAGTATTACGTTATAACGTATAACGTTATATGGTATTACGTTATAATGCTAATGTTATATAATATATTAGTGTAACGTTTAACGATATATAGTATTACGTTATAACGTAAAACGTCATATGGTATTACGTTATAAGGTTTAACGTTATATAGCATATCAGTATAACGTATATCGATATATAGTGTACGCTATAACGTATAACGTTATATAGTATTACGTTATAACCCACAACGTTATATGATATTACGTTATAACGTAAAACGTTATATGATATTACGTTGTAATGCTTAACGTTATATATCACATTAGTAAAACGTATAACGATGGATAGTGTATTTTATAACGTATAACGTTGTACAGCATATCAGTATAACGTATAACGTCATATAGTATTACGTTATAAGGTAAAACGTTATACAGCACATTAGTGTAACGTATAACGGTATATAGTGTTATGTTATAACGTATAACGTTGTATAGCATATGAGTATAACGTATAACGATATATAGTGTTATGTAATAACGTATAACGTTGTATAGCATATGTGTGTAACGTATCACGTTATATGGTATTACGTTATAACGTTTAACGTTATATAGCATGTTAGTATAACGTATAACGATATGTAGTGTTAGGTTATAAGGTATAGCGTTGTACGGCATATGTGTGTAACGTATCACGTTATATGGTATTACTTTATAATGTATAGCGTCATATAGCATGTCAGTATAACGTATAACGTTATATAGTATTATGTTATAACGTATAACGTTGTATAGCATATTAGTACAACGTATAACGTTATATAGTATTACGTTATAACATAAAACGTTATATGGTATTACGTTATAATGCTTAACGTTACATAGTATATTAGTATAACGTATAACGTTATATAGTATTACGTTATAATGTATAGCGTTATATAGCATATCAGTATAACGTATAACGTTATAGAGTATTACGTGATATCGTGTAACGTTATATAGTACCACGTTAAAACGTATAGCTTTATACGGTACTACGTTATAACGTTTAACGTTATATAGCATACTAGTATAACGTATAACGTTATATAGTATTGCGTTATAACGTATAGCGTTATATAGCATTCGAGTATAACGTATAAAGGTATAGAGTGTTATGTTATAACGTATAACGTTGTTTAGCATATATGTGTAACGTATCACGTTATATAGTATTACGTTATAACGTGAAACGTAATATGGTTTTACGCTATAATGCTTAACGTTACATAGCATATTAGTATAACGTATAACGTTGTATAGTATTACGTTATAATGTACAGCGTTATATAGCATATTAGTATAACGTATAACGATATATAGTGTTATGTTATAACGTATCATGTTGTATAGCATATGTGTGTAACGTATCACGTTATATAGTATTACGTTATAATGTATAGCGTTATATAGCATATTAGTATAACGTATAACGATATATAGTGTTATGTTATAACGTATAACGTTGTATAGCATATGTGTTTAACGTATCACGTTATATAGTATTACGTTATAACGTATAACGTTATATGGTATTACGTTATAACGTTTAACGTTATATAGCATTTTAGTATAACGTATAACGATATATAGTGTTATGTAATAACGTATAACGTTTTATAGCATATGTGTGTAACGTATCACGTTATATGGTATTACGTTATAATGTATAGCGTTATATAGCATATCATTATAACGTATAACGTTATATAGTATTACGTTAAAACGTATAGCGTTATATAGTGTTACGTTAAAACGTATAACGTTATACGGTACTACGTTATAACGTTTATCGTTATATAGCATATTAGTATAACGTATAACGTTATATAGTATTACGTTATAACGTATAGCGTTATACGGTACTACGTTATAAACTTTAACGTTGTATGATATTGCGTTATAACGTACAACGTAATATAGTATTATGTTACAACGACTAAAGTTATATAGCATATTAGTGTAACGTATAACGGTATATAGTGTTATGTTATAACGTATAACGTTCTATAGCATATGAGTACAACGTATCACGTTATATATAATTGCGTTATAGCGTAAAACGTTATATGGTAATACGTTATAATGCTTAACGTTACACAGCATATTAGTATAACGTATAACGTTATGTAGTATTCCGTTATAATGTATAACATTATATGGCATATCAGTATAACGTATAACGTTAAATAGTACTATGTTGTAACGTATAACTTTCTATAGCATATGTGTCTAACGTATCACGTTATATAGTATTACCTTGTAACGTATAGCGTTATATAGCATATTAGTATAACGTATAACGGTATATAGTGTTATGTTATAACGTATAACGTTGTATAGCTATGTGTATAACGGATCCCGTTATATAGTATTGCGTTATAACTTAAAACGTTGTTTGGTATTACGTTATAATGCTTAACGTTACATAGTATATTAGTATAACGTATAACGTTATATAGTATTACGTTATAACGTATAGCTATCACGTATAGCGATATACAGTATTACGTGATATCGTGTAACGTTATATAGTATCACGTTAAAACGTGTAGCGTTACACGTTACTACGTTATAACCTTTAACGTTATATGGTATTGCGTTATAACATATAACGTAATATAGTATTACGTTATAACGACTAACGTTCTATAGCATATTAGTGTAACGTATAACGGTATATAGTGTTATGTTATAACGTATAACGTTCTATAGCATATGAGTATAACGTATCATGTTATATATTATTACGTTATAACGTAGAACGTTATATGGTATTACGTTATAATGCTTAACGTTACATAGCATATCAGTATAACGCATAACGCTATATAGTAATATGTTATAACGTATAACGTTATATAGCATATCAGTATATCGTATAACGCTATATAGTAATATGTTATAACGTATAACGTTGTATAGCATATCAGTATAACGTATAACGTTATATAGTAATATGTTATAACGTATAACGTTGTATAGCATATCAGTATGACGCATAACGTTATATAGTATTACTTTACAACGTATAGCGTTATATGGCATATCAGTATAACGGATAACGGTATACAGTATTACATGATATCGTGTAACGTTATATAGTATCACGTTAAAACGTATAACGTTATATGGTATTACGTTATATCGTTTAACGTTACATAGTATATTAGTATAGCGTATAACGTTATATAGTACTACGTTATAACGTATAGCGTTGTATAGCATATGAGTATAACGCATCACGTCATATATTATTGCGTTGTAACGTAAAACGTTATATGGTAATACGATATAATGCTTAACGTTACACAGCATATTAGTATAACGTATAACGTTATGTAGTATTCCGTTATAATATATAACGTTATATGGCATATCAGTATAGCGTATAACGTTAAATTGTATTCTGTTGTAACGTATAACGTTGTATAGCATATCAGTATAACGTATAACGTTATATAGTATTACGTTATAATGTATAGCGTTATATAGCATATTAGTATAACGTATAACGCTAAATAGTATTATGTTGTAACGTATAACGTTGTATAGCATATGTGTGTAACGTATCACGTTATATAGTATTACTTTACATCATATAGCGTTATATAGCATATTAGTATAATCTATATCGGTATATAGTGTTATGTTATATCGTATAACGTTGTATAGCATATGTGTGTAACGTATCACGTTATATAGTATCACGTTATAACGTAAAACGTAATATGGTATTACGTTATAATGCTTAACGTTACATAGCATGTGAGTATAACGTATAACGTTATATAGTATTACTTTATAACGTACAGCGTTATATAGCATTACTTTGTAACGTTTAACGTTATATAGCATATTAGAAAAACGCATAACGATATATAGTGTATGTTATAAAGTATAACGATGTATAGCATATGAGTATAACGTATCACATTATATAGTATTACGTTATAACGTAAAACGTTATATGGTATTGCGTTATAACGTTTAACGTTATATAGCATATTAGTATAACGTAAAGCGTTATATAGTATTGCGTTATAACGTATAGCGTTATATAGCATATCAGTATAACGTATAACGTTATATACTATTACGATATAACGTATAACGTTGTATAGCATATCAGTATAACGTATAACGGTATATAGTATTGCGTTATAGCGTAAAACGTTATATGGTATTAAGTTATAATGCTTAACGTTATGTAGCATATTAGTATAGCGTATAACGATATATAGTGTATGTTATAACGTATAACGTTATATAGTATTATGTTATAACTTATAACGTTGCATAGCATATCAGTTAACGTATAACGTTACACAGTATTACGTTATAACGTAAATCGTTATATGGTATTACGTTATAACGTTTAACGTTATATAGCATATTAGTATAACGTATAACGTTGTATAGCATACGTGTGTAACGTATCACGTTATATAGTATTACGCTATAACGTATAGCGTTGTATACCATAGCAGTATAACGTATAACGTTATATAGTATTACGATATAACGTATAACGTTGTATAGCATATCAGTATAACGTATAACGGTATATAGTGTTGCGTTATAGCGTAAAACGTTATATGGTATTAAGTTATAATGCTTAACGTTGTATAGCATATTAGTATAACGTATAACGTCATATAGTATTACGCTAGAACGTAAAACGATATATGGTATTACGTTATAACGTTTAACGTTATATAGCATATTAGAAAAACGCATAACGATATATAGTGTATGTTATGAAGTTAGTGTATGTTATAGTGTATGTTACGATGTATAGCATATGAGTATAACGTATCACATTATATAGTATAACGTTATAACGTAAAACATTATATGGTATTGCGTTATAACGTTTAACGTTATATAGCATATTAGTATAAAGTAAAGCGTTATATAGTATTGCGTTATAACGTATAGCGTTATATAGTATTGCGTTATAACGTATAGCGTTATATAGCATATCAGTATAACGTATAACGTTATATAGTATTACGTTATAACGTTTAGCGTTATATAGTATACCAGTAAAACGAATAACGTTATATAGTATTTCGTTATAACGTAAAACGTTATATGGTATTATGTTATAGTGCTTAACTATATATAATATATTAGTATGTCGTATAACGATATATAGTGTATGCTATAATGTATAACGTTATATACTATTACTTTTTAACGTATAAGGTTATATAGTGTTACGTTATAACGTATAACGTTGTATAGCATGTCAGTATAACGTATGTAGTAACTTAGAGCATGGACAAGGAAATGATGGAATATGGAGCGCTAAGTTCGTTTATTCACTTAAGCAATACTCAAACATACAGCTGACTACAATTCACTTCCGTCTTCTACAACTGCACTCCTTAACATCCTCTGTCCGTCTTTCACTGCTTCACCTTAACGTCTTGCTTTCATCTTCCTCAACTGCTGATCGACTGTCCCTCTGCTCGACTCCTCAACTTCTGATCGACTCTTTCACCTCTGCTCGACTCCTCTTTTAATATCCTCTCCTCGCCTGACCTACCCCTTCTCTAACCCCCAGATGTGCCTGACACATTCCCAAACAATTCGCCCTTATTTACCCCGATGTTGTAATGGGCTATCGGTGTAATCCATTAGCAGCTAAATCCCCTTTAATTACCCCGATATTGTAATGGGCGTCAGGTATAACCCATGGTCAGGCACGTCCCTTTTCCCGATACTACACGTATAACGTTATATAGTTTTACGTTATAACGTAAAACGTTATATGGTATTACGTTGTAATGCTTAACGTCATATAATATATTAGTATAACGTATAACGATATGTAGTGCATGTTACAGCGTATAACGTTATATAATATTACGTTATAACGTAAAACGTTACATGGTATTACGTTATAACCTATAACGTTGTATAGCATATCAGTATAATGTGTAACGTTATATAGCTTTACGTTACAACGTAAAACGTTATAATGCTTAACGTTATATAATATATTAGTATAACGTATAAAGGTATATAGAGTATGTTATAACGTATAACGTTATATAGTATTATGTTATAACTTATAACGTTGCATAGCATATCAGTTAACGTATAACGTTACACAGTATTACGTTATAACGTAAATCGTTATATGGTATTACGTTATAACGTTTAACGTTATATAGCATATTAGTATAACGTATAACGTTGTATAGCATATGTGTATAACGTATCACGTTATATAGTATTACGTTATAATGTATAGCGTTATATAGCACATCAGTATAACGTATAACGTTACATAGTATTACGTTATAACGTAAATCGTTATATGGTATTACGTTATAATGCTTAACGTTAGATAGCATACTAGTATAACGTATAACGATATATAGTGTTACGTTATAACGTATAACATTGTATAGCAGATGAGTATAACGTATCACGTTATATAGTATTACGTTATAACGTAAAACGTCGAATGGTATCACGTTATATAATAATACGTTTTAACGTAAAGCGTTATATGGTATTACGTTATAATGATTAACGTTATATAATATATTAGTGTAACGTATAACGATATGTAGTGCATGTTACAGCGTATAACGTTATATAGTATTACGTTATAACGTAAAACGTTACATGGTATTACGTTATAATGAGTAACGTTATATAGCATATTAGTGTAACGTACAACGATACATAGTGTTATGTTATAACGTATAACGTTATATGGTGTTACGTGAGAATGCTTAACGTTATATAGCATGTTGGTATAACGTGTAACGATATATAGTGTATGTTATAACGTACAACGATACATAGTGTTATGTTATAACGTATAACGTTATATGGTGTTACGTTAGAATGCTTAACGTTATATAGCATGTTGGTATAACGTGTAACGATATATAGTGTATGTTATAACGTATCACGTTATATAGCATTACGTTATAACGTAAAACGTTCTATGGTATTACGTTATAATGCTTAACGTTGTATAGCATATTAGTGAAACGTATAACGATACACAGTGTTATGTTTTAACGTATATCGTTGTATAGCATATGAGTATAACGTATCACGTTATATGGTATCACGTTATAATGCTTAACGTTTTATAGCATATTAGTATAACGTATAACGATATATAGTGTATGTTATAGCGTATAACGTTATATGATATTACGTTATAACGTTTAACGTTATATAGCATATTAGTATAACGTGTAACGATATACAGTGTTATGTTATAACGTATAACGTTGCATAGCATATGTGTGTAACGTATCCCGTTATATAGTATTACGTTATAACGTAGAACGTTATATGGTATTACGTTATAGTGCTTAACGTTACATAGCATATTAGTATAACGTATAACGATATATAGTGTATGTTACAGCGTATAACAATATATGGTATTACGTTATACCGATTAACGTAAGATAGCATATTAGTATAACGTATAACGATATATAGTGTTATCTTATAACGTATAACGTTGTATAGCATATAAGTACAACGTATCACGTTATATAGTATTACGTTATAACCTGAAACGTTATATGGTATTACGTTATAATGCTTAACGTTATATAATACGTTAATATAACGCATAACGATATATAGTGTTATGTTATAACGGATAACTTTGTATAGCATATCAGTATAACTTGTAACGCTATATAGTATTACGTTATAACGTATTGCGTTATACAGCAGAACAGTATAACGTATAACGTTATATGGTATGACGTTATAATGCTTAACGTTATATAGCATATTGTTATGACGTATAACGATATATAGTGTATGTTATAACGTATAACGTTATATAGTATTACGTTATAACGTATAACTTTATATGGTATTACGTTATAACGTGTAACGTTATATGGTATTACGTTATAACGTGTAACGTTATATGGTATTACGTTATAACGTACAGTGTTATGTATCACATCATTATAATGTATAACTTTATACAGTATTACGTGATATCGTGTAACGTTATATAGTATCACGTTAAAACGTATAACGTTACATGGTATTACGTTATAATGCTTAACGTTATATTGCATATTAGTATAACGCATATATCGATATATAGCGTTATGTTATAACGTATAACGTTGTATAGCATATGTGTGTAACGTATTACGGTATATAGTATTACGTTATAACGTATAGCGTTATATAGTATCACGTTAAATCGTATAACGTTACATGGTATTACGTTATAATGCTTAACGTTATATAGCATCTCGGTGTGACGTATAACGATATAGAGTGTATGTTATAACGTATAACGTCATATAGTATTCCGTTATAACGCAAAACGTTATATGCTATTACGTTATAACATATAGCGTTATATGGCATATCAGTATAACGTACAACGTTATATAGTATTACGTTATAACGTATAACGTCGTATAGCATATCAGTATAACGTGTAACGTTATATAGTATTACGTTACAACGTAAAACGTTATATGGTATTACGTTGCAATGCTAATGTTATATAATATATTAGTATGACGTATAACGATATATGGTGTGTGTTATAACGTATAACGTTATATAGTATTACGTGATAAGGTATAGCGTTATATAGCATACCAGTATAACGTATAATGTTATATAGCATTACGTTATAACATAAAACGTTATATGGTATTACGTTATAATGGTTAACGTTATATTGCATATTAGTATAGCGTTTAACGATATATAGTGTTATGTTATAACGTATAACGTTGTATAGCCTATGAGGATAACGTATCACGTTATATAGTATTACGTTATAACGCGAAACGTTATATGGTATTACGTTTTAACGTATAACGTTATATAGTATTACGTTATAATGCGTTACGTTACATAGCATGTTAGTTTAACGTATAACGTTATATGGTATTACGTTATAATGCGTAACGTTACATAGCATGTTAGTATAACGTATAACGTTATATAGTTTTACCTTATAACGTATAACGTTGTATAACATATAAGTAGAACGTATCACGCTATATAGTATTACGTTATAACGTAAACCGTTATATGGTATTGCGTTATAATGCTTAACGTTATATAGCATATTAGTACAACGTATAACGTTATATAGTATTATGTTATAACGTAAAACGTTGTATATCATATCAGTATAACGTAAAACATTATATGGTATTACGTTACAATGCTTAACGTTATATAGCATATTAGTATAACGCATAACGTTATATGGTATTATGTTATAACGTAAAACGTTATATGGTTTTACGTTACATTGCTTAATGTTACGTAGCATATTAGTATAACGTATACGTAATATAGTATTACGCTGTAATATATAGCGTTATATAGCATATCAGTATAACGTATATCGATATATAGTGTATGTTATAACGTATAACGTTATATAGTATTACGTTATAACGTAAACCGTTATATGGTATTGCGTTATAATGCTTAACGTTATATAGCATATTAGTACAACGTATAACGTTATAGAGTATTACGTTAGAACGTAAAACGTTATATAGTATTACGTTACAATGTATAGCGTTATATAGCATATCAGTATAACGTATATCGATATATAGTGTATGTTCTAACGTATAACGTTATATAGTATTACGTTATAACGTAAACCGTTATATGGTATTGCGTTATAATGCTTAACGTTATATAGCATATTAGTATAACGCATAACGTTATATGGTATTATGTGTTAACGTAAAACGTTATATGGTTTTACGTTACATTGCTTAAAGTTACGTAGCATATTAGTATAACGTATACGTTATATAGTATTACGTTATAATGTATAGCGTTATATAGCATATCAGTATAACGTATATCGATATATAGTGTATGTTATAAAGTATAACGTTATATAGTATTACGTTATAACGTAAACCGTTAATTGGTATTACGTTATAATGTTTAACGTTATATAATATACTAGTATTACGTATAAGGATATATAGTGTATCTTATAACGTGTAACGTTATATAGTATTGCGTTATAACGTATAATGTTGTATAGCATATCAGTATAACGTATAACGTTATATAGCATTATGTTATAACGTAAAACGTTGTAAAGCATATCAGTATAACGTAAAACGTTATATGGTATTACGTTATAATGCTTAACGTTACATAGCATATTAGTATAACGTATAACGTCATATAGTATAACGTTATAACGTATAGCGTTATATAGCATATGAGTATAACGTATAACGTTATATAGTATTGCGTTACAACGTATACCGTATTATAGCATATCAGTATAACGTATAACGTTATATAGTATTGCGTTACAACGTATACCGTATTATAGCATATCAGTATAACGTATAACGTTATACAGTATTGCGTGATATCATGTAACGTTGTATAGTATCACATTATAACGTATAACGTTATATAGTATTACGTTATAACCCATAAGTTATATGATATTACGTTATGACTTTTAACGTTATATAGCATATTAGTGTAACGTATTACGATATATAGTGTTATGTTATAACGTATAACGTTGTATAGTATTACGTTACAACGTATAGCGTTATATAGTATATCAGTATAACGTATAACGTTATATAGTATAACGTTATAACCTAAAACGTTATATGGTATTGCGTAATAATGCTTAACGTTATATAATATGTTAGTATAACGTATCACGTTATATAGAATTACGTTATAACGTATAACGTCGTATAGCATATAAGTACAACGTATCACGTTATATAGAATTACGTTATAACGTAAAACGTTATATGGCATTACGTTATAATGCTTAACGTTATTTAGCATATTTGTATAACGTATAACGATATATAGTGTATGTTATAGCTTACAACGTTATATGGTATTACGTTATAACGTATAACGTTATAAGGTATTACGTTACAACGTATAGCGTTATATAGTATATCAGTATAACGTGTAACGTTATATAGTATAACGTTATAACCTGAAACGTTATATAGTATTACGTTATAACGGCTAACGTTATATAGCATATGAGTATAACGTATAACGTTATATAGTATAACGTTATAACTTAAAACGTTATATGTTATTGCGTAATAATGCTTAACGTTATATAATATGTTAGTATAACGTACAACGTTATATAGTATTGCGTTATAACGGCTAACGTTATATAGCATATGAGTATAACGTATCACGTTATATAGAATTACGTTATAACGTAAAACGTTATATGGCATTATGTTATAATGCTTAACGTTATTTAGCATATTTGTATAACGTATAACGATATATAGTGTATGTTATAGCTTATAACGTTATATGGTATTACGTTATAACGTGTAACGTTATATGGTATTACGTTATAAAGTCTGACGTTATATGGTATTAATTTATATCGAGTAACGTTATATAGCATATTAGTATAACGTTGAACGATATATAGTGTTATCTTATAACGTATGACGTCGTACAGCATATCAGTATAACGTGTAAGGTTATATAGTATTACGTTACAACGTAAAACGTTATATGGTATTACGTTATAATGCTTAACGTTATATGATATATTAGTATAACGTGTAACGATATACAGTGCATGCTATAACGTATAACGTTATATAGTATTACGTGATAAGGTATAGCGTTATATAGCATATCAGTATAACGTATCACGTTATACAGTATTACCTGATATCGGGTAACGTTATATAGTATCACGTTATATCGTTTAACGTTATATATTATTATGTTATAACCCATAACGTTATTTGATATTACGTTATAACGTTTAACGTTTTATAGCATATTAGTATAACGTATAACGATATTTAGTGTATGTTACAGCGTATAACGTTATATGGTATTACGTTATAACGTATAACGTTATATGGTATTACGTTATAACGTTTGACGTTATATGATATATTAGTATAACGTGTATCGATATACAGTGCATGTTATAACGTATAACGTTATATAGTATTACGTTAACACGTATAACGTTATATAGCGTATTAGTATAACGTATAACATTGTATAGCATATGTGTATAACGTATCACGTTATATAGTATTACGTTATATCGTAAAACGTTATATGGCATTACGTTATAATGCTTAACGTTATTTAGCATATTTGTATAACGTATAACGATATATAGTGTATGTTATAGCTTATAACGTTATATGGTCTTACGTTATAACGTATAACGTTATAAGGTATTACATTACAACGTATAGCGTTATATAGTATATCAGTATAACGTATAACGTTATATAGTATAACGTTATAACTTAAAACTTTATATGGTATTGCGTAATAATGCTTAACGTTATATAATATGTTAGTATAACGTACAACGTTATATAGTATTGCGTTATAACGTATAACGTCGTATAGCATATAAGTACAACGTATCACGTTATATAGAATTACGTTATAACGTATAACGTCGTATAGCATATAAGTACAACGCATCACGTTATATAGAATTACGTTATAACGTAAAACGTTATATGGCATTACGTTATAATGCTTAACGTTATTTAGCATATTTGTATAACGTATAACGATATATAGTGTATGTTATAGCTTACAACGTTATATGGTATTACGTTATAACGTATAACGTTATAAGGTATTACGTTACAACGTATAGCGTTATATAGTATATCAGTATAACGTGTAACGTTATATAGTATAACGTTATAACCTGAAACGTTATATAGTATTACGTTATAACGGCTAACGTTATATAGCATATGAGTATAACGTATAACGTTATATAGTATAACGTTATAACTTAAAACGTTATATGTTATTGCGTAATAATGCTTAACGTTATATAATATGTTAGTATAACGTACAACGTTATATAGTATTGCGTTATAACGGCTAACGTTATATAGCATATGAGTATAACGTATCACGTTATATAGAATTACGTTATAACGTAAAACGTTATATGGCATTATGTTATAATGCTTAACGTTATTTAGCATATTTGTATAACGTATAACGATATATAGTGTATGTTATAGCTTATAACGTTATATGGTATTACGTTATAACGTGTAACGTTATATGGTATTACGTTATAAAGTCTGACGTTATATGGTATTAATTTATATCGAGTAACGTTATATAGCATATTAGTATAACGTTGAACGATATATAGTGTTATCTTATAACGTATGACGTCGTACAGCATATCAGTATAACGTGTAAGGTTATATAGTATTACGTTACAACGTAAAACGTTATATGGTATTACGTTATAATGCTTAACGTTATATGATATATTAGTATAACGTGTAACGATATACAGTGCATGCTATAACGTATAACGTTATATAGTATTACGTGATAAGGTATAGCGTTATATAGCATATCAGTATAACGTATCACGTTATACAGTATTACCTGATATCGGGTAACGTTATATAGTATCACGTTATATCGTTTAACGTTATATATTATTATGTTATAACCCATAACGTTATTTGATATTACGTTATAACGTTTAACGTTTTATAGCATATTAGTATAACGTATAACGATATTTAGTGTATGTTACAGCGTATAACGTTATATGGTATTACGTTATAACGTATAACGTTATATGGTATTACGTTATAACGTTTGACGTTATATGATATATTAGTATAACGTGTATCGATATACAGTGCATGTTATAACGTATAACGTTATATAGTATTACGTTAACACGTATAACGTTATATAGCGTATTAGTATAACGTATAACATTGTATAGCATATGTGTATAACGTATCACGTTATATAGTATTACGTTATATCGTAAAACGTTATATGGCATTACGTTATAATGCTTAACGTTATTTAGCATATTTGTATAACGTATAACGATATATAGTGTATGTTATAGCTTATAACGTTATATGGTCTTACGTTATAACGTATAACGTTATAAGGTATTACATTACAACGTATAGCGTTATATAGTATATCAGTATAACGTATAACGTTATATAGTATAACGTTATAACTTAAAACTTTATATGGTATTGCGTAATAATGCTTAACGTTATATAATATGTTAGTATAACGTACAACGTTATATAGTATTGCGTTATAACGTATAACGTCGTATAGCATATAAGTACAACGTATCACGTTATATAGAATTACGTTATAACGTATAACGTCGTATAGCATATAAGTACAACGCATCACGTTATATAGAATTACGTTATAACGTAAAACGTTATATGGCATTACGTTATAATGCTTAACGTTATTTAGCATATTTGTATAACGTATAACGATATATAGTGTATGTTATAGCTTATAACGTTATATGGTATTACGTTATAACGTATAACGTTTTAAGGTATTACGTTACAACGTATAGCGTTATATAGTATATCAGTATAACGTATAACGTTATATAGTATAACGTTATAACCTGAAACCTTATATGGTATTACGTTATAACGCCTAACGTTATATAGCATATGAGTATAACGTATAACGTTATATAGTATAACGTTGTAACTTAAGACGTTATATGGTATTCCGTAATAATGCTTATCGTTATATAATATGTTAGTATAACGTACAACGTTATATAGTATTGTGTTATAACGTATAACGTCGTATAGCATATAAGTACAACGTATCACGTTATATAGAATTACGTTATAACGTAAAACGTTATATGGCATTACGTTATAATGCTTAACGTTATTTAGCATATTTGTATAACGTATAACGATATATAGTGTATGTTATAGCTTATAACGTTATATGGTATTACGTTATAACGTATAACGTTATAAGGTATTACGTTACAACGTATAGCGTTATATAGTATATCAGTATAACGTATAACGTTATATAGTATAACGTTATAACCTAAAACGTTATATAGTATTACGTTATAACGGCTAACGTTAAATAGCATATGAGTATAACGTATGACGTTATATAGAATTACGTTGTTACGTAAAAAGGTTATATGGTATTATGTTATAATGCTTAACGTTATATAGCATATTAGTATGACGTATAACGATATATAGTGTGTGTTATAACGTATAACGTTATATAGTATTACGTGATAACGTATAGCGTTATATAGCATATCAGGATAACGTATAATGTTATATAGTATTACGTTGTAACGACTAACGTTATATAGCATATTAGTATAACGTATAACGGTATATAGTGTATGTTATAACGTGTAACGTTGTATAGCATATCAGTATAACGTATAACGTTAAACAGTATTACGTGATATCGTGTAACGTTATGTTGTATCACTCCAAAACGTATAACGTTATATGGTACTACGTTATAACGACTATCGTTATATAGCATATTATTGTAACGTATAACGATATATAGTGTTATGTTATAACGTACAACGTTGCATAGAATATGAGTATAACGTATCACGTTATACAGTATTACCTGATATCGGGTAATGTTATATAGTATTACGTTATATCGTTTAGCGTTATATATTATTATGTTATAACCCATCACGTTATTTGATATTACGTTATACCGTTTAACGTTTTATAGCATATTAGTATAACGTATAACGATATTTACTGTATGTTACAGCGTATAACGTTATATGGTATTACGTTATAACGTATAACGTTATATGGTATTACGTTACAACGTATAACGTTATATGGTATTACGTTATAACCTATAACGTTATATGGTATTACGTTATAACGTTTGACGTTATATAGCATATTGGTATAACGTATAACGATATATAGTGTATGTTATAACGTATAACGTTATATAGTATTACGTTATTTCGTATAACGTTATATGGTATTACTTTACATCGTATTGCGTTATATAGCATATCAGTATAACGTATAACGTTATACAGTATTGCGTGATATCATGTAACGTTGTAGAGTATCACGATATAACGTATAACGTTCTATGGTACTACGTTATAACGACTCGCGTTACATAGCATATTAGTATAACGTATAACGTTATATAGAATTACCTTGATACGTAAAACGTTATATGGTATTATGTTCAAATGCTTAACGTTATATAGCATATTAGTATAACGTATAACGATATATAGTGATATGTTATAACGTATAACGACGTATAGTGTTATGTTATAACGTATAACGTTGTATAGCATATGTGCGTAACGTATCACGTTAGTTAATATTACGTTATATCGTATAGCGTTATATAGCATATGAGTATAACGTATCACGTTATACAGTATTACGTGATATCGGGTAACGTTATATAGTATCACGTTATAACGTTTAACGTTATATAGTATTACGTTATAACGTATAACGTTGTATGGTATTACGTTGTAATGCTTAACATTATATAATACATTAGTATTACGTATAATGATATGTAGTGTATGCTATAACGTATGACGTTATAACGTATTACGCTATAACGTATAGCGTTTTATAGCATATCAGCAAAACGTATCACGTTATATAGTATTACGTTATAACGTAAAACGTTATATGGTATTACGTTATAATGCTTAACGTTATATAGCATATTCGTATAACATATAACGATATATAGTGTATGTTATAACGTATAACGTTATATGGTATTACGGTATAACGTATAACGTTATATAGCATATCAGTATAACGTATAACGTTATATATTATCACGTTATAACGTAAAACGTTGTACAGTGTTACGTTTTTCCTTCTGTTATTCGGTTTCCGTTACCGTAATTTTTGAAATTCAGGTAAATAGTAGTTGCAGCCACCAGAAACAATCTAAGGATTGCTTCAATTAGAATTTTTATTATCGTTATCTTTCGACTAAACTCCACCTTTCGGCTAATCTGCTATGCGCAGGAGTACTGGCACGGGAGAGGATGAAAGTTGGCGAAGATAAATGGTCGATTAATCTGATTATATTGTAAAACAATTAATTTTCACAACAAGAATTTATTCTGATTTTGATTGGTTATTAACAGAATTATTTAGAATATTCGAATTTACAATTGTCCGTGATACGCTTTACCGATTACAAGATTTAAATTCACGTGATTATCGATAGTTTACAAGTTGACAAATACGAGCGCGTCGATTAACGAAAATTGACAAGAACTGAGAATTAAACGAAACAAAGAATTAAACTAAAGAATTAAAGAATTAAAATATTTAAGAACTAAAACTGAGAAAACTAAAAGATAAAGGAACTAAAGCTAAGGAGCTAAGAGCTAAGGAACTAAAGAACTAAAGAACTAGAGGTCAAAGTAACTGAAATATTAAGACCTTGACGAATTGAGAGCGAATCGCTATAACTAAGAAATTACTTGCCAAAAGTTGAGGGACTGATCACCAAGAACACAGGAATCAATCACCAAGCACAGAGGAACTAGTCATACAGAACTAAGGAATTATTTGAATAATGAACAAATAATAATCTGAATAATAATTAGTACAATCTGAATACAATCTGAAGAAATAAATGAACTAATATTAACCGTTCTTCCATTTTGCTACGTGTATTTATAGTTTGTTCAAACATAGAAGTGGGGGGGGGGTGTCATGTGGCGGTTTGCGAAGCTAGAATTCGGTTTCTAACCGAATTGTTAGATTTTATTTCGAGTTGAGGCGCCGTCTCGCGCTATTGGTAGATTTTAGGCCTTTGTTACGGCGCGTGCGCAGCGCGAGACGTGACACCCCCGCCCTTGGAGTTCAAATTTCTGGAGGAAATTTGATATTGTACTGCATCGCCTTCCGTAATCGTTCGTCTTCTTTCATTTTGGTTATGGGCTAGTTTCAACTTATTTAAATGTACTGTCCGTGGGATCCCCTTGACTTCAATCTTGACGTTTTGATTCTCTAAAACTTCCAACACTTTATGCGGTCCTGAATATTGATCGGAAAGTTTTCCTCTGCTGGGTTCCTTTAATAGATATACTAGGTCTCCTGTTTTGAAATTTTGTGGGTTAACCCTTCTGTCGTAGTATTCCTTCGATTTCAACTTGGATCTCATCAGATTTCCTCTTGCTATTTGTTGCACGATGTTGATTTTATCGAACAAATCTCTGAGGTATTTCGTGTATGTTGGTTCCATGTCCTCTTCGATTATTGTTTCGTCCGTGAGTTCTCTGGCCAGGTGTCCAATTACCATTTTTTTTCCTTTTTTCATTTTAGTTTTTCTTTTGCGCCCAAACGCAAATTTACTATTACCGAACCAATTATTCAATCGCTTGCCGAAAGCATTCAAAATATGAATTTTTGAAGATGTCATACCCATGTAAACCCATGAGTATTTTAAATATGGTATAGTATAATACTTTCCACATTTTCTAGGAAAAATCGTAAGATTAGCACTCGTGCTAACTTCATTAGATACTAGACGTAGTAGCCAATAAAGTATTTTTAATCCAATTTTAGTCCAATGGCTAGTAGGCTTATTTAAGTTTCTATATAAATCCTTGACTGGTAATTCCCTATTTTCTCTTCTTCGATTTCTTCGAGCCCTTTTTGCTTCTGCTTTTTCAACCCGACAACGTTTAGAATTCCTTTCCTTGGTTACCCCTTTTTTTCTTTGTTTACTTTATTTATAACTTGCTGAAATCTCTCTATTTTTCCAGTATAAATAGTTTCACTGAAAGTGTTTATTTGTATGAGGCGTTTAGGAATATTTCCAGTAGATTTAGGATTATTATTTTGAAATTTTGAATTATTGAATGTCCTTCTCTTTTCTACTTTCTTGGATATTTTAAAAGCTCTTTTCTTTTCAAATTGGTTTGATCTACCAGAACTATTTATTCTATGAACTTCAGTTGATGAACCAAGATTGTCTAATGATACCAAGGGTCTTGGAAGATTCGAGTTATTTTTTCCTAATACTTTTAGTACTTTTCGTGATATTTGTATTTTTGGGAAATTGTGATCATCACTCCCGGATGAATTTTGTCTCTTTAACGTTGTAGATCTAGATTTATTCTTTGAAATTTTATTAGAAACCTTCTTGCTTACAGATTCTGTTTTGGGTTTTATAGGTTGAACTGTTAGAGGATATGGTGGTGTTGGAGGAGATTTTGTTAGAACATCAGAATAAGAGGGTCGCATAGGTTTAGCTTCCGCTACCATACGAGGTTTCTTATGTTGTGAGTCAGTTGGATTTCTAGGCAATTCTTCGGGATCTCTAATATCTATGCTTGGGGATATCGGGTTCACATACCCGTTGTTACTTTGAAACACGTTGCAGTCTTCAAAATTATCATTTATCTTTGTCTTCTTCCATTTGCCCGTATAGTTTTCTTCTTCGACCAATTTCCCGTCCATCCATTTACCGCGGTCTAACTCTACCCCAGAATATTTGCCAGATTTGAAATCTAAATAACTCAAATTATCTAACGACTTAGCTTTGAGTTCGATAAAGTTGCTTTCTGGTAATTTTGTCGAAGTTTTTGAGCGAGATACGCTCACTATCTCGTTTTCTATTATATTTGAAACATTCACGAAATTCGTGGAACTTTGCTTTTGTATCCTTGCCAATTTATCCTCATCTTCACATATGAAATTATCTTCATTATCGTTTTCGAACTTATTCTTTCCCTTGACTTTATTATTTGTATCGACTGGAGCAATATTTGATATTGCACTGTTTGACTTAATTATGTCCATGTGATCAATAGCGTAACTAGTGTCCTCGATTATTTCGGCTTTCGATACATCTTTACAGAATACATTGTTGCGCGAAGATTTGCTAACAGACTGATTGTCTGAAATTAAATTGTGTGTTTCCTTAGAATTGATAGGGTTAGTTTCCTCGCTTGTCTCTAGCGAAGCTCTCTTGTTTTCCTTAAGCGTTATTCTTGAAGTTTTCTCCATTTCGCGTTTACCTTGGTTCGTTTCTCTAACTTCTACGACCGCATTGGATTTATTGAACACTCTGCGACCTCTTTCCGGTAATTTTGGGTTGCCTTCTTGATCCTTAGCGTGTAATCTACGTTGACAGTCCAATGTATTCGAATAGGAAAGTGAATCGTCAATTTCATACGGGCTACGATCGTCGTAAAGTATTCGTTTTTTCTGCTCCTGTCCCTTCGAGGTTCTATACGTCATGGAGTTTTGTCTCGGGTCGTTTGGACGATTCTGCGACGGTGGTACAAATCTCCGATCTTGACGGTTGTTCCCGATGTTGTTGTTATTGTTCAGAGGTTCCAAACGTTGGTATCGCGTCCTGTAGCTTACTTGTTTTAATTCCCGCGTTGCTCTCACGGCTTGTCGGTATGCATCTTCTACGGAATGGTACCCTGCTACCTTTACGCGTACATATATCTCGTGTGGAAGTCCGTTAACGAAAGCCTCCATCGTATCCCAATCTATCGCGTCTTGAACATCCGGAGAGATGATGCCGTAATCACATTTTTCTCCGTCCATTATGGCCATCCTGAGATCCCCGACGCGACGTATATAGTCTAAAATATCCTCTCTCGGTCGTTGGAATACCGTAACTAATTCTCCTTTATATTCGGCAACCGTTTTTCCGGGCCCGAACATGGCTTTCAACTTATTCCCAAAAACGGTTAAACTATCTATTTGACTGCCCTCTACGGCGAGGAGCGCGTGTCCACGAAGCTTATTTACTAATAATTTTAGCAACTGGGACTCTTGATGGTGTGGAATCATGTCTCGCGCGCGCTCACATGCTCTTAAAAATTGAAATACTGAGGGTTGGTGTCTGTCGAATATTGGTACCGACTCGATCGCGTCTTTTAATTTAATTGATTGTGAACCACTATCCGTTGATGCTATCTTTGGCTGGACTGTCGGCGGTGATACAGGTGTCTCTACTTCCCTTTTTGCCTTGAGTACGCTTACGTCGTCTCGTAATTCGCGGATTCTTTCGTCCATGTCGTTTATCGTACGAAAGTTTACGTCCCACGCTTTTATTTTCTCTAGTAATGACAAAAGCATGTCCTTTTCCGATGGTTCTAACGAGGTCGCCATGTTTCTATTTGTTCTTGTTAATAACCAAAAAAAAAAAAAAAATCTTAATCCTCAGTGGAGCTAATCCGACCGTTTCTCAACTTTAATCCTCCGTGGAGCGTATCCCACCGCTGTCACCAAAATATTTACCCTGTTACGTTTTTGCTTCGGTTGTTCGGTTTCCGTTACCGTTATCTTTGAAATTCAGGTAAATAGTAGTTGCTGCCACCAGAAACAATCTAAGGATTGCTTCAATTAGAATTTTTATTATCGTTATCTTTCGACTAAACTCCACCTTTCGGCTAACCTGCTATGCGCAGGAGTACTGGCATGGGAGAGGATGAAAGTTGGCGAAGATAAATGGTCGTTTAATCTGATTATATTGTAAAACAATTAATTTTCACAACAAGAATTTATTCTGATTTTGATTGGTTATTAAAAGAATTATTTAGAATATTCGAATTTACAATTGACCGTGATACGCTTTACCGATTACAAGATTTAAATTCACGTGATTATCGATAGTTTACAAGTTGACAAATACGAGCGCGTCGATTAACGAAAATTGACAAGAACTGAGAATCAAACGAAACAAAGAATTAAACTAAAGAATTAAAGAATTAAAATATTTAAGAACTAAAACTGAGAAAACTAAAGCTAAGGAGCTAAGAGCTAAGGAACTAAAGAACTAAAGAACTAGAGGTCAAAGTAACTGAAATATTAAGACCTTGACGAATTGAGAGCGAATCGCTATAACTAAGAAATTACTTGCCAAAAGATGAGGGACTGATCACCAAGAACACAGGAATCAATCACCAAGCACAGAGGAACTAGTCATACAGAACTAAGGAATTATTTGAATAATGAACAAATAATAATCTGAAAAATAATTAGCACAATCTGAATACAATCTGAAGAAATAAATGAACTAATATTAACCGTTCTTCCATGTTGCTACGTTTATTTATAGTTTGTTCAAACATAGAAGAGGGGGGAGGGGTGTCATGTGGCGGTTTGCGAAGCTAGAATTCGGTTTCTAACCGAATTGTTAGATTTTATTTCGAGTTGAGGCGCCGCCTCGCGCTATTGGTAGATTTTAGGCCTTTGTTACGGCGCGTGCGCAGCGCGAGACGTGACACTATACAACGTTATACATTATAACGTCATACTTTATTACGTTATACGTTATACTGATATGCTATATAACGCTATACGTTATAACGTAATACTATATAACATTATACTTTATTCTGATATGCTATATATCGCTATACATTGTAACATAGCACTATATATCGTTATACGTTATACTAATATGCTATATAACGTTAAACGTTATACTAATATGCTATATCACGTTAAACGTTATGAAGTTATACTTTATAACATTATACGTTATGCTGATATGCTATACCACGTTATACGTTATAACATAACACTATATATATTTATACGTTATGCTGATATGCTATACCACGTTATACATTGTAACATAACACTATATATATTTATACGTTACACTAATATGCTATATAACGTTATACGTTATAACGTAATACCACATAACGTGATACGTTATACTCATATGCTATACAACGTTATACGCTATATCATACGCTATATATCGTTATACGTTATACTAATATGCTATATAACGTTAAGCATTATAACATAATACCATATAACGTTTTACGTTATAACGCAATAATTTATAACTTGTCACGTTACACACATATGAAATACAACGTTATACGTTATAACATAACACTATATACCGCTATACGTTATACTGATATGCTATATAACGCTATACGTTATAACGTCCTACTATATAACGTTATACGTTATACTAATATGCTATGTAACGTTAAGCATTAGAACGCAATACTGTATAACTTGTCACGTTACACGCATATGCTATACAACGTTATACGTCATAACATAACACTATATACCGCTATACGTTATACTAATATGCTATATAACGCTATACGTTATAACGTCCTACTATATAACGTTATACTTTATTTTGATATGCTATATAATGCTATGCATTATAACATAGCACTATATATCGTTATTCGTTATACTAATATGCTATATAACGTTAAACGTCATAAAGTAATACTATATAACATTATATGTTATGCTGATATGCTATACAACGTTATACGTTATAACATAACACTATATATAGTTATACGTTACACTAATATGCTATATAACGTTATACCTTATATCATACACTATATATCGTTATACGTTATACTAATGTGCTATATAACGTTAAGCATTATAACACAATACCATATAACGTTTTACGTTATAACGTAATACTATATAACGTTTTAAGTTATACTGATATGCTATACAACGTTATACGTTACAACATACACTATGTATCGTTATACGTCATACCAATATGCTATATAAAGTTAAGCATTATAACGTAATACCATATAACGTTTTACGTTATAACGTAACACTATATATATTTATACGTTACACTAATATGCTATATAACGTTATACGTTATAACGTAATACTATATAACGTGATACGTTATACTCATATGCTTTACAACATTATACGTTATATCATACACTATATATCGTTATACGTCATACTAATATGCTATATAACGTTAAGCATTATAACGTAATACCATATAACGTTTTACGTTATAACGTAATACTATATAACGTTTTACGTTATACTGATATGCTATACAACGCTATACAATATAACGTAATACTATATAACGTTATACGTTATACTAATATGCTATGTAACGTTAAGCATTATAACGTAATACCATATAACCTTTTACGCTATAACGCAATACTATATAACGTTTTAAGTTATACTGATATGCTATATATCGCTATACGTTATAACGTAATACTATATAACGTTTTACGTTATAACGCAATACTGTATAACTTTTCACGTTACACACATATGCTATACAACGTTATACGTTGTAGCATACACTATATATCGTTATACGTTATAACGGTATACTATATGACGTTATATGTCATACCAATATGCTATATATATTTAAGCATTATAAAGTAGTACCATACAACGTTTTACGTTATACCGTAATATCAAATAACGTTTTACGTTATACTCATATGCTATACAACGTTATACGTTATAACATAACACTATATATAGTAATACGTTACACTAATATGCTATATAACGTTATACCTTATATCATACACTATATATCGTTATACGTTATACTAATATGCTATATAACGTTAAGCATTATAACATAATACCATATAACGTTTTACGTTATAACGTAAAACTATATAACCTTTCAAGTTATACTGATATGCTATACAAAGTTATACGTTACAACATACACTATGTATCGTTATACGTCATACCAATATGCTAAATAAAGTTAAGCATTATAACGTAATACCATATAACGTTTTACGTTATAACGTAATACTATATAACGTTATACGTTATACTGATATGCTATACAACGCTATACGTTATAAAGTAATACTACATAACGTTATACGTTATACTAATATGCTATATAACGTTAAACGTTATAACGTAGTACCATATTACGGGTTACGTTATAACGAAATACTATATAACGTGATACGTTACACACATATGCTATACAACGTTATACGTTATAACATATCACTATATATCGCTATACGTTATACTAATATGCTATATAACGCTATACGTTATAACGTAATACTATATAACGTTATAGGTTATACTGATATGCTATATATCGCTATACGTTATAACGTAATACTATATAACGTTATACGTTATACTCATATGCTATGTAACTTTAAACACTGTAACGTAATATCATATAACGTTTTACGTTATAAAATAATGCTATATAACGTTATAGGTTATACTAATATGCTATACAACGTTAAGCATTATAACGTAATACCATATAACGTTTTACGTTATAACGTAATACTATATAACGTTTTAAGTTATACTGATATGCTATACAACGTTATACGTTACAACATACACTATGTATCGTTATACGTCATACCCATATGCTATATAAAGTTAAGCATTATAACGTAATACCATATAACGTTTTACGTTATAACGTAATACTATATAACGTGATACGTTACACACATATGCTATACAACGTTTTACGTTATAACATAACACTATATATATTTATACGTTACACTAATATGCTATATAACGTTATACGTTATAACGTAATACTATATAACGTGATACGTTATACTCATATGCTATACAACGTTATACGCTATGACATACGCTATATATCGTTATACGTTATACTAATATGCTATACAACGTTAAGCATTATAACGTAATACCATATAACGTTTTACGTTATAACGTAATACTATATAACGTTTTACGTTATACTGATATGCTATACAACGCTATACAATATAACGTAATACTATATAACGTTATACGTTATACTAATATGCTATGTAACGTTAAGCATTATAACGTAATACCATATAACGTTTTACGTTATAACGTAATACTATATAACGTTATACGTTATAACATACACTATATATCGTTATAGGTAATACTAATATATTATGTAACGTTAAGCATTATAACGTAATACCATATAACCTTTTACGCTATAACGCAATACTATATAACGTTTTAAGTTATACTGATATGTTATACAACGCTATACGTTATAACGCAATACTATATAACGTTACACGTTATACTGATATGCTATATATCGCTATACGTTGTAACGTAATACTATATAACGTTATACGTTATACTAATATGCTATGTAACTTTAATCACTGTAACGTAATATCATATAACGTTTTACGTTATAAAATAATGCTATATAACGTTATAGGTTATACTAATATGCTATACAACGTTAAGCATTATAACGTAATACCATATAACGTTTTACGTTATAACGTAATACTATATAACGTTTTAAGTTATACTGATATGCTATACAACGTTATACGTTACAACATACACTATGTATCGTTATACGTCATACCAATATGCTATATAAAGTTAAGCATTATAACGTAATACCATATAACGTTTTACGTTATAACGTAATACTATATAACGTTATACGTTATACTGATATGCTATATATCGCTATACGTTATAACGTAATACCATATAACCTTTTACGCTATAACGCAATACTATATAACGTTTTAAGTTATACTGATATGCTATATATCGCTATACGTTATAACGTAATACTATATAACGTTTTACGTTATAACGCAATACTGTATAACTTTTCACGTTACACACATATGCTATACAACGTTATACGTTGTAGCATACACTATATATCGTTATACGTTATAACGGAATACTATATGACGTTATATGTCATACCAATATGCTATATATATTTAAGCATTATAAAGTAGTACCATACAACGTTTTACGTTATACCGTAATATCAAATAACGTTTTACGTTATACTCATATGCTATACAACGTTATACGTTATAACATAACACTATATATAGTAATACGTTACACTAATATGCTATATAACGTTATACCTTATATCATACACTATATATCGTTATACGTTATACTAATATGCTATATAACGTTAAGCATTATAACATAATACCATATAACGTTTTACGTTATAACGTAAAACTATATAACCTTTCAAGTTATACTGATATGCTATACAAAGTTATACGTTACAACATACACTATGTATCGTTATACGTCATACCAATATGCTATATAAAGTTAAGCATTATAACGTAATACCATATAACGTTTTACGTTATAACGTAATACTATATAACGTTATACGTTATACTGATATGCTATACAACGCTATACGTTATAAAGTAATACTACATAACGTTATACGTTATACTAATATGCTATATAACGTTAAACGTTATAACGTAGTACCATATTACGGGTTACGTTATAACGAAATACTATATAACGTGATACGTTACACACATATGCTATACAACGTTATACGTTATAACATATCACTATATATCGCTATACGTTATACTAATATGCTATATAACGCTATACGTTATAACGTAATACTATATAACGTTATAGGTTATACTGATATGCTATATATCGCTATACGTTATAACGTAATACTATATAACGTTATACGTTATACTCATATGC
Organism: Bombus sylvestris; assembly: GCA_911622165.2. Classification (NCBI taxonomy): domain Eukaryota; kingdom Metazoa; phylum Arthropoda; class Insecta; order Hymenoptera; family Apidae; genus Bombus; species Bombus sylvestris. The sequence goes on along the minus strand of CAJVRE020000112.1, from coordinate 1,758,828 downwards.
TATACAACGTTATACGTTATATCATACACTATATATCGTTATACGTTATACTAATATGCTATATAACGTTAAACGTTATAAAGTAATACTATATAACCGTATACGTTATACTGATATGCTATACAATTTTATACGTTATATCATAACACTATATATAGTTATACGTTACACTAATATGCTATTTAACGTTATACGTTATAACGTAATACTATATAACGTGATACGTTATAACATACACTATATATCGTTATACGTAATAGTAATATATTATGTAACGTTAAGCATTATAACGTAATACCATATAACCTTCTACGCTATAACGCAATACTATATAACGTTTTAAGTTATACTGATATGTTATACAACGCTATACGTTATAACGCAATACTATATAACGTTACACGTTATACTGATATGCTATATATCGCTATACGTTGTAACGTAATACTATATAACGTTATACGTTATACTAATATGCTATGTAACTTTAAACACTGTAACGTAATATCATATAACGTTTTACGTTATAAAATAATGCTATATAACGTTATAGGTTATACTAATATGCTATACAACGTTAAGCATTATAACGTAATACCATATAACGTTTTACGTTATAACGTAATACTATATAACGTTTTAAGTTATACTGATATGCTATACAACGTTATACGTTACAACATACACTATGTATCGTTATACGTCATACCCATATGCTATATAAAGTTAAGCATTATAACGTAATACCATATAACGTTTTACGTTATAACGTAATACTATATAACGTTATACGTTATACTGATATGCTATATATCGCTATACGTTATAACGTAATACTATATAACGTTATACGTTATACTGATATGCTATACAACGTTATACGTTATAACGTAATACTATATAACGTTATACGTTATACTAATATGCTATGTAACGTCAAGCATTATAACGTAATACCATATAACGTTTTACGTTATAACGTAATACTATATAACGTGATACGTTACACACATATGCTATACAACGTTTTACGTTATAACATAACACTATATATATTTATACGTTACACTAATATGCTATATAACGTTATACGTTATAACGTAATACTATATAACGTGATACGTTATACTCATATGCTATACAACGTTATACGCTATGACATACGCTATATATCGTTATACGTTATACTAATATGCTATACAACGTTAAGCATTATAACGTAATACCATATAACGTTTTACGTTATAACGTAATACTATATAACGTTTTACGTTATACTGATATGCTATACAACGCTATACAATATAACGTAATACTATATATCGTTATACGTTATACTAATATGCTATGTAACGTTAAGCATTATAACGTAATACCATATAACGTTTTACGTTATAACGTAATACTATATAACGTTATACGTTATAACATACACTATATATCGTTATAGGTAATACTAATATATTATGTAACGTTAAGCATTATAACGTAATACCATATAACCTTTTACGCTATAACGCAATACTATATAACGTTTTAAGTTATACTGATATGCTATATATCGCTATACGTTATAACGTAATACTATATAACGTTTTACGTTATAACGCAATACTGTATAACTTTTCACGTTACACACATATGCTATACAACGTTATACGTTATAGCATACACTATATATCGTTATACGTTATAACGGAATACTATATGACGTTATATGTCATACCAATATGCTATATATATTTAAGCATTATAAAGTAGTACCATACAACGTTTTACGTTATACCGTAATACCAAATAACGTTTTACGTTATACTCATATGCTATACAACGTTATACGTTATAACATAACACTATATATAGTAATACGTTACACTAATATGCTATATAACGTTATACCTTATATCATACACTATATATCGTTATACGTTATACTAATATGCTATATAACGTTAAGCATTATAACATAATACCATATAACGTTTTACGTTATAACGTAAAACTATATAACCTTTCAAGTTATACTGATATGCTATACAAAGTTATACGTTACAACATACACTATGTATCGTTATACGTCATACCAATATGCTATATAAAGTTAAGCATTATAACGTAATACCATATAACGTTTTACGTTATAACGTAATACTATATAACGTTATAAGTTATACTGATATGCTATATAACGTTAAACGCTATAACGTAGTACCATATTACGTGTTACGTTATAACGAAATACTATATAACGTGATACGTTACACACATATGCTATACAACGTTATACGTTATAACATATCACTATATATCGCTATACGTTATACTAATATGCTATATAACGCTATACGTTATAACGTAATACTATATAACGTTATAGGTTATACTGATATGCTATATATCGCTATACGTTATAACGTAATACTATATAACGTGATACGTTATAACATACACTATATATCGTTATACGTAATAGTAATATATTATGTAACGTTAAGCATTATAACGTAATACCATATAACCTTTTACGCTATAACGCAATACTATATAACGTTTTAAGTTATACTGATATGTTATACAACGCTATACGTTATAACGCAATACTATATAACGTTACACGTTATACTGATATGCTATATATCGCTATACGTTGTAACGTAATACTATATAACGTTATACGTTATACTAATATGCTATGTAACTTTAAACACTGTAACGTAATATCATATAACGTTTTACGTTATAAAATAATGCTATATAACGTTATAGGTTATACTAATATGCTATACAACGTTAAGCATTATAACGTAATACCATATAACGTTTTACGTTATAACGTAATACTATATAACGTTTTAAGTTATACTGATATGCTATACAACGTTATACGTTACAACATACACTATGTATCGTTATACGTCATACCAATATGCTATATAAAGTTAAGCATTATAACGTAATACCATATAACGTTTTACGTTATAACGTAATACTATATAACGTTATACGTTATACTGATATGCTATATATCGCTATACGTTATAACGTAATACTATATAACGTGTTAAGTTATAACGAAATACTATATAACGTGATACGTTACACACATATGCTATACAACGTTATACGTTATAACATATCACTATATAACGTTATACGTTATACTAATATGCTATATAAAGTTAAGCATTATAACGTAATACCATATAACGTTTTACGATATAACGTAATACTATATAACGTTTTACGTTATACTGATATGCTATACAACGCTATACATTATAACGTAATACTATATAACGTTATACGTTATACTAATATGCTATGTTACGTCAAGCATTATAACGTAATACCATATAACGTTTTACGTTATAACGTAATACTATATAACGTGATACGTTACACACATATGCTATACAACGTTTTACGTTATAACATAACACTATATATATTTATACGTTACACTAATATGCTATATAACGTTATACGTTATAACGTAATACTATATGACGTGATACGTTATACTCATATGCTATACAACGTTATACGCTATAACATACGCTATATATCGTTATACGTTATACTAATATGCTATACAACGTTAAGCATTATAACGTAATACCATATAACGTTTTACGTTATAACGCAATACTGTATAACTTGTCACGTTACACACATATCCTATACAACGTTATACGTTATAACATAACACTATATATAGTTATACGTTACACTAACATGCTATATAACGTTATACGTTATAACGTAATACTATATAACGTGATACGTTATACGCATATGCTTTACAACGTTATACGTTATATCATAAACTATATATCGTTATAGATAATACTAATATATTATGTAACGTTAAGCATTATAACGTAATACCATATAACCTTTTACGCTATAACGCAATACTATATAACGTTATACGTTACCCTAATATGCTATATAACGTTAGTCGTTATAACGTAATACTATATAACGTGATACGTTACACACATATGCTATAGAACGTTATACGTTATAAAAAAACACTATATATCGTTATACGTTACACTAACATGCTATATAACGTTAAGCATTATAACGTAATAACATAAAACGTTTTACGTTGTAACATACACTATATATCGTTATACGTAATACTAATATATTATATAACGTTAATTATTATAACGTAATAACATATAACGTTTTACGTTATAACGTAATACTATATAACGTTATACGTTATACTCATGTCCTATACAACGTTATACGTTATAACATACACTATATATCGTTATACGCTATACTAATATGCTATATAACGTTAAGCATTATAACGTAATACCATATAACGTTTTACGTTATAACTTAATACTATATAACGTTATACGTTACCCTAATATGCTATATAACGTTAGTCGTTATAACGTAATACTATATAACGTGATACGTTACACACATATGCTATACAACGTTTTACGTTATAACATAACACTATATATATTTATACGTTACACTAATATGCTATATAACGTTATACGTTATAACGTAATACTATATAACGTGATACGTTATACTCATATGCTATACAACGTTATACGCTATAACATACGCTATATATCGTTATACGTTATACTAATATGCTATACAACGTTAAGCATTATAACGTAATACCATATAACGTTTTACGTTATAACGCAATACTGTATAACTTGTCACGTTACACACATATCCTATACAACGTTATACGTTATAACATAACACTATATATAGTTATACGTTACACTAACATGCTATATAACGTTATACGTTATAACGTAATACTATATAACGTGATACGTTATACTCATATGCTTTACAACGTTATACGTTATATCATAAACTATATATCGTTATAGGTAATACTAATATATTATGTAACGTTAAGCATTATAACGTAATACCATATAACCTTTTACGCTATAACGCAATACTATATAACGTTATACGTTACCCTAATATGCTATATAACGTTAGTCGTTATAACGTAATACTATATAACGTGATACGTTACACACATATGCTATAGAACGTTATACGTTATAAAATAACACTATATATCGTTATACGTTACACTAACATGCTATATAACGTTAAGCATTATAACGTAATAACATAAAACGTTTACGTTGTAACATACACTATATATCGTTATACGTAATACTAATATATTATATAACGTCAATTATTATAACGTAATAACATATAACGTTTTACGTTATAACGTACTACTATATAACGTTATACGTTATACTCATGTCCTATACAACCTTATACGTTATAACATACACTATATATCGTTATACGCTATACTAATATGCTATATAACGTTAAGCATTATAACGTAATACCATATAACGTTTTACGTTATAACTTAATACTATATAACGTTATACGTTACCCTAATATGCTATATAACGTTAGTCGTTATAACGTAATACTATATAACGTGATACGTCACACACATATGCTGTACAACGTTATACGTTGTAACATACACTTTATATCGTTATACGTTATACTAATATGCTTTATAACGTTAAGCATTATAACGTTATACCATATTACTTTTTACGTTATAACGTAATACTATATAACTTGATACGCTACACGCATATGCTATATAACGTTATACGTTATAACATAACACTATATGCCGTTGTACGTTATACTAATATGCTATATTACCTTAAACGTTATAACGTAATACCATTAAATGTTATACGTTATAACGTTATACAATGTAACGCTGTACGTTATAACATACAGTATATATCGTTATACGTTATTCTAATATGCTATATAACGTTATGCAGTATAACGTAACACCATATAACGTTTTACTTAATAACGTAACTCTATGTAACGTTATACGTTATAACACAACACTATACATCGTTAAACGCTATACTAATATGCAATATAACGTTAACCATTATAACGTAATACCATATAACGTTTTACGTTATAACGTAATGCTATATAACATTATACGTTATACTGGTATGCTATATAACGCTATACCTTATCACGTAATACTATATAACGTTATACGTTGTAACACACACCATATATCGTTATACGTCATACAAATATATTATATAACATTAGCATTGCAACGTAATACCATATAACGTTTTACGTTGTAACGTAATACTATATAACGTTGCACGTTATACTGATATGCTATACGACGTTATACGTTATAACGTAATAATATATAACGTTGTACGTTATACTGATATGCCATATAACGCTATATGTTATAACGTAATAGCATATAACGTTTTGTGTTATAACGGAATACTATATGACGTTATACGTTATAACATACACTATATATCGTTTTACGTCACACCGAGATGCTATATAACGTTAAGCATTATAATGTAATACCATGTAACGTTATACGTTTTAACGTGATACTATATAGCGCTATACGTTATAACGTAATACTATATAACGTGATACGTCACACACATATGCTATACAACGTTATACGTTATAACATAACGCTATATATCGATATATGCGTTATACTAATATGCAATATAATGTTAAGCATTATAACGTAATACCAGGTAACGTTATACGTTTTAACGTGATACTATATAACGTTACACGATATCACGTAATACTGTATAATGTTATACGTTATAATGATGATATATATAACACTATACGTTATAACGTAATACTATATAACATTATATGTTATACTGATATGATATACAACGTTATACGTTATAACATAACACTATATATAGTTATACGTTACACTGATATGCTATATGACGTTATAAGTTATAACGTAATACTATATAACGTGATACGTTACACTAATGTGCTACATAACGTTAAACGTTATAACGTAATACTATATAACGTTATGCGTTATACTGACATGCTATACAACATTATAAGTTATAACGTAATACTATATAGCGTTCTACGTTATACTAATATGCTATGTAACTTTAAGCACTGTAACGTAGTACCATATATCGTTTTACGTTATAACGTAACACTATATAACGTGATACGTTACACTAATATGCTATATAACGTTAAACGCTATACTGACATGCTATACAACATTATACGTTATAACGTAATACTATATAACGTGATACGTTACACTAATGTGCTACATAACGTTAAACGTTATAACGTAATACTATATAACGTTATGCGTTATACTGACATGCTATACAACATTATAAGTTATAACGTAATACTATATAGCGTTCTACGTTATACTAATATGCTATGTAACTTTAAGCACTGTAACGTAGTACCATATATCGTTTTACGTTATAACGTAATACTATATAACGTTATACGTTATGCTAATATGCTACATAACGTTAAGCATTATAACGTAATACCATATAACGTTTTACGTTATAACGTAATACTACATAATCTGATACGTTACACACATATGCTATACAACGTTATACGTTATAACGTAATACTATATGACGTTATACGTTACACTGATATGCTATACAACGTTATACGTTATAACGTCATACTTTAATACGTTATACGTTATACTGATTTGCTATATAACGCCATACATTATAACGTAATACTATATAACATTATACGTTATACTAATTGCTATGTAACGTTAAGCGTTTTAACGTAATACCATATAACGTTTTACGTTATACTGATAAGCTATACAACGTTATACGTTACAACGTAATACTATATAACGTGATACGTTACACACATATGCTATACAACGTTATACGTTATAACGTAATACTATATAACGTGATACGTTACACTAATGTGCTACATAACGTTAAACGTTATAACGTAATACTATATAAAGTTATACGTTATACTGACATGCTATACAACATTATAAGTTATAACGTAATACTATATAGCGTTCTACGTTATACTAATATGCTATGTAACTTTAAGCACTGTAACGTAGTACCATATATCGTTTTACGTTATAACGTAATACTATATAACGTTATACGTTATGCTAATATGCTACATAACGTTAAGCATTATAACGTAATACCATATAACGTTTTACGTTATAACGTAATACTACATAATCTGATACGTTACACACATATGCTATACAACGTTATACGTTATAACGTAATACTATATGACGTTATACGTTACACTGATATGCTATACAACGTTATACGTTATAACGTCATACTTTAATACGTTATACGTTATACTGATTTGCTATATAACGCCATACATTATAACGTAATACTATATAACATTATACGTTATACTAATTGCTATGTAACGTTAAGCGTTTTAACGTAATACCATATAACGTTTTACGTTATACTGATAAGCTATACAACGTTATACGTTACAACGTAATACTATATAACGTGATATGTTACACACATATGCTATAGAACGTTATACGTTATAAAATAACACTATATATCGTTATACGTTACACTAACATGCTATATAACGTTAAGCATTATAACGTAATACCATATAACGTTTTACGTTATAACTTAATACTATATAACGTTATACGTTACCCTAATATGCTATATAACGTTAGTCGCTATAACGTAATACTATATAACGTGATACGTTACACACATATGCTGTACAACGTTATGCGTTGTAACATACACTTTATATCGTTATACGTTATACTAATATGCTTTATAACGTTAAGCATTATAACGTTATACCATATTACTTTTTACGTTATAACGTAATACTATATAACTTGATACGCTACACGCATATGCTATATAACGTTATACGTTATAACATAACACTATATGCCGTTGTACGTTATACTAATATGCTATATTTCCTTAAACGTTATAACGTAATACCATTAAACGTTATACGTTATAACGTTATACAATGTAACGCTGTACGTTATAACATACAGTATATATCGTTATACGTTATTCTAATATGCTATATAACGTTATGCAGTATAACGTAATACCATATAACGTTTTACGTTATACTGATATGCTATACAACGGTAGTCGTTATAACGTAATACTATATAACGTGATACGTTACACACATATGCTATACAACGTTATACGTTAGAACATACCACTAAATATCGTTACACGTTATACTAATATATTATATAACTCTAAGACTTATAACGTAGTACTATATAACGTTATACTTTATACTGACATGCTGTATAACGTTAAGCATTATAACTTAATACCATATAACGTTGTACGTTAAAACGTAATACTATATAACGTTATACGTTATACTGATAAGCTATACAACACTATACGTTATAACGTAATACTATATAACTTTATACGTTATACTGATGTGCTGTATAACGCTATACATTATAACGTAATACTATATAACGTTATACCTTATACTAATATGCTATGTAACGTTAAGCATTGTAACGTAACAACATATAACGTTTTACGTTATGACGTAATACTATATAACGTGGTACGTTATACTCATATGCTATACAACGTTATACGTTATAACATAACACTATATACCGTTATACGTTAAACTAATAGGCGATATAACGTTAGTCGTTATAACGTAATACTATATAACGTGATACGTTACACACATATGCCATACAACTTTATACGTTATAACAAAACACTATATACCGTTACACGTTATACTAAAATATTATATAACGTTAAGCCTTATAACGTAGTACTATATAACGTTATACGTTATAACATATACTATATATCGTTATACGTTATACTAATATGCTATTTAACGTTAAGCATTATAACGTAATACCATACATCCTTTTACGTTATAACGTAATGCTATACATCGTTATACGTTATACTCATGTGCTATACAACGTTATACGTTATAACATACACTATATATCGTTATACGTTACAATAATATGCTATACCGTTAAGCATTATAACGTAATACCATATAACGTTATACGTTTTACTGATATGCTATATAACGCTATACGTTGTAAAGTAATACTATATAACGTTATACGTTATACTAATATGCTATATAACGTTAAACGTTATAACGTTATACCATATAACGTTTTACGTTATAATGTAATACTATACAACTTGACACGTTACACACATATGCTATACAACGCTATACGTTATAACTTATCACTATATATCGTTATACGTTATACTAATATGCTATATTACCTTAAACGTTATAACGTAATACCATATAACGTTATACGTTATAACGTTATACATTGTAACGTTGTACGTTATAACATACAGTATATATCGTTATACGTAATACTAATATAATATATAACGTTAAGCATTATAACGTAATACCATATACCTCTTTACGATATAACGTAATACGATATAACGCTATACGTTACACTAATATGCTATATCACGTTAAACGCTATAACGTAATACTATATAACGTTATACGTTATACTGACATGCTATACACCATTATAAGTTATAACGTAATACTATATAGCGTTCTACGTTATACTAATATGCTATGTAACTTTAAGCACTGTAACGTAGTACCATATATCGTTTTACGTTATAACGTAATACTATACAACTTGACACGTTACACACATATGCTATACAACGTTATACGTTATAACTTATCACTATATATCGTTATACGTTATACTAATATGCTATATTACCTTAAACGTTATAACGTAATACCATATAACGTTATACGTTATAACGTTATACAATGTAACGTTGTACGTTATAACATACAGTATATATCGTTATACGTAATACTAATATAATATATAACGTTAAGCATTATATCGTAATACCATATACCTCTTTACGATATAACGTAATACGATATAACGCTATACGTTACACTAATATGCTTTATAACGTTAAGCATTATAACGCAATACCATATAACGTTTTACATTATAACGTAATACTATATAGCTTGATACACTACACGCATATGCTATACAACACTATACGTTATAACGTAACACTATATGCCGTTATACGTTATACTAATATGCTATTAAACGTTAAGCATTATAACGTAATACCATAGCTCTTTACGATATAACGTAATACTATATAACGCTATACGTTATTCTAATATGCTATATAACGTTAAGCAGTATAACGTAATACCATATAACGTTTTACGTTATACTGATATGCTATACAACGTTAGCCGTTATAACGTAATACTATATAACGTGATACGTTACACACATATGCTATACAACGTTATACGTTAGAACATATCACTAAATATCGTTACACGTTATACTAATATATTATATAACGTTAAGACTTATAACGTAGTACTATATAACGTTATACGTTATATTGACATGCTGTATAACGTTAAGCATTATAACTTAATACCATATAACGTTTTACGTTATAACGTCATACTGTATAACGTTATACGTTATACTGATATGCTATGTAACGCTGTACATTATAACGCATTATCATATAACGTTATGGGTTATAACGTAATACTATAAAACGTTATACGTTATACTAATATGCTATATAACGCTATACGTTATAAAGTAATACTATATAACATTATACGTTATACTGATATGCTATACAACGTTATACGTTATAACATAACACTATACATAGTTATACGCTGCACTAATATGCGATGTAACGTTATACGTTATAACATAATACTATATAACGTGATACGTTATACTCATATGCTATACAACGTTATACGTTATATCATACACTATATATCGTTATACGTTATACTAATATGCTATATAACGTTAAGCATTATAACATAATACCATGTAACGTTTTACTTTATAACGTAATACTATATCACGTTATAGGTTATACGTTACAACATACACTATGTATCTTTATACGTCATACCAATATGCTATATAAAGTTAAGCATTATAACGTAATACCATATAACGTTTTACGTTATAACGTAATACTATATAACGTTATACGTTAAACTGATATGCTATACAACATTATACGTTATAACGCAATACTATATAACGCTATACGTTATACTAATATTCTATGTAACGTTAAGCATTATAACGTAATACCATATAATGTTTTACGTTATAACGTAATACTATATAACGTTATACGTTATGCTAATATGCTACATAACGTTAAGCATTATAACGTAACACCATATAACGTTTTACTTAATAACGTAATTCTATGTAACGTGATACGTTATACACATATGCAATACAACGTTAGACGTTATGCTAATATGCTATATAACGTTAATAGCTATAACTTAATACCATATAGCGTTATACGTTATAACGCAATACCATATAACGTGAAAGGTTATAACGTAGTACCATATAACGTTATATGCTTCAACGCGATACTATATAACGTTATACGATATCACGTAATACTGTATAACGTGATACGTTGTACTTATATGTTATACAACGTTATACGTTATAACGTAATACCATGTAACGTTATACGTTTTAACGTGATACTATATAACGCTATACGTTATAACGTAATACTATATAACGTGATAAGTTACACACATATGCTACACAACGTTATACGTTATAACATAACGCTATATATCGATATATGCGTTATACTAATATGCAATATAATGTTAAGCATTATAACGTAATACCATGTAACGTTATACGTTTTAACGTGATACTATATAACGTTACACGATATCACGTAATACTGTATAAAGTTATACGTTATAATGATGTGATATATAACACTATACGTTATAACGTAATACTATATAACATTATATGTTATACTGATATGATATACAACGTTATACGTTATAACATAACACTATATATAGTTATACGTTACACTAATATGCTATATAACGTTATAAGTTATAACGTAATACTATATAACGTTATACGTTATGCTAATATGCTACATAACGTTAAGCATTATAACGTAATACTATATAACGTTATACGTTATAACGTAATACCATATAACGTTCTACGTTATAACGTTATACTATATAACTTGATACGCTACATACATATGCTATACAACGTTATACGTTATAACATAAGACCATATGCCGTTATACGTTATACTAATATGCTATATAACGTTAGTCGTTATAACGTAATACTATATATGTAGTAACTTAGAGCAAGGACAAGGAAATGATGGAATATGGAGCGCTAAGTTCGTTTATTCACTTAAGCAATACTCAAACATACAACTGACTACAATTCACCTCCGTCTTCTACAACTGCACTGCTTAACATCCTCTGTCCGTCTTCCACTGTTTCACCTCAACTTCACAGCTTAACGTCTTGCTTTCGTCTTCCTCAACTGCTGATCGACTCCCTCACCTCTGCTCCACTCCTCAACTTCTCATCGACTCCTCTTTTAATATCCTCTCCTCGCCTGACCTACCGCTTCTCTAACCCCCAGATGTGCCTGACTCATTCCTAAACAATTCGCCCTTATTTACCCCGATGTTGTAATGGGCTATCAGTGTAATCCATTAGCAGGTAAATCCCCTTTAATTACCCCGATATTGTAATGGGCGTCAGGTATAACCCATGGTCAGGCACGTCCCTTTTCCCGATACTACACTCGGCCCTCCTGCAATAACATCTGCCCTCAGATGTTGTCTTCAGCTCCGCTATCGTGGGATGGGTCATGGTCGGTGTTTATGACCCAAAGCTTCATAAACTCGGCAGTCGTCGATGTTTGTTTAGGCCCTTCGTGCTCACCTACTTTCTCCACCATGTAGCGGTCATTCCGCATCGCCCGCACTATCCGGTACGGACTCAAAAACCTTCCTCCGAGTTTTAATCCTGGGCCAAATTGCGTTCGTTTAATGGTCACTAAGTCCCCGCTTTGGTATCTTCTCGCGCTTTTCCATCCCTTGTTATAGCGCCTCCGATTTTCTTCTTGGGTAGCAGCGATCTTCTTCCTTGCGTCCTCACGCAGCTCGCGACGTTGCTCTTCGAATTCCACGGCCCTCTCTTCGTCGATCAATTTTCGAACCTGTGGATCCTGAAATCCCAAGAAACTCTGTCCCTCTGTAACCGATGTTGGCGATGGGTCTATTTCGTCCTTCTGTTCTATTGCGTCTATTTTCAATATGTCAGGCGTGTCTTCGTCAGTCTGTTCGTCCAGTCGTACAAAGGTCACCTCGCCTCGCTTGATCCGCAACTCCAACTGATCCAGGAAATCAGTCCCTAACAATAGACCGTGTTTCGACAGTACTTTGTTTGAAACCGCATGCAGAGTGACTGGGAATTCGTGCCCATCGACCGCCATTACTTCTGTAAATTCGCCCAAAGTCTCATTGCCAGTGGAACCCAAACCTTCAAATTTAAGCTTACGCTTTCCCAGAGGTGGTGATCCTAGCCTCGCATACTCGTCTGATCGTATGAGAGTAAGATCACTACCAATGTCTACCAATGATGCGAACTTACAGCCCTCTATCGACACTTCTTTCGTATACTTCTTCTCTTCTGGTCTTAAAATGGCGTAGGTCTCTTTCGGTCGTGCTGCACACATCGCCGCTATATGTCCAAATTCGTCACAATTGAAACACTTAGCTCCTTTTTCTTTCTTCGGACACTTAGCGCTTAAATGCTCGTCACTACCGCAGTTGAAACATCTTCTTTTGGCGCTGCTCGTTTGCCTTTCCCTGTCGTCCGTGCGTTCCTTAAATTCTGTTTTCATTTTGAGGTCCCGTTCCATCGCTTCGTACTGCATGTCCCGTTTCATCGCTTCGTATTGCTTGAAACGTTCCTTAAGCTCCTGCATGTTCCTGGCTCCGTCTAACGTGGCCTTATTGGTGACCTTATCGGGAATACCTTGAATAATGTAGTCAATTAACGACTGCATATCGACTCTTCCTTGCCCCGCAGTTTCGCGCATACTGTACATGTATTGCAGCAGACTCTCATCTGCTTTTTTCTCCCTATGCGATAACTCTTGATGTATTTGCCGGTCACTCACCACGTTCTGGAATTCATTCTTCAGCGACTCTTTTAATTTATCCCAGGACTTCGTGCATCGTTCTTGTCGCACAAAAGCTTGAGCGGAGCCTGTGAGCAGCTTCTTGGCGAATGCTACCATGTGGATGTCTATCCAACCACATACTTCTGCCATTTCCTCAAAGTCCTCGATCCAGCGATTTATGCTCAGCAGATCATCTCCGCTGAATTTCTCTAGCAAGTCCTCTACGTCCTTGAGCGTTAGCATTGTGCGCTTAGGCTCGTCTTGCCTTTTGAGATCGCGATTTCCGGGAACGTTAACGTCTAAACGGTCCCCCATCACGCTAAACTCATCGTCGTCGTCATCGTCTTCTGAATCTGCGTGGATATCATCATCAGAATCGTCTTCTCGCGCACCGTGTTCCCGCTCAAAGCGTAACGCAGCCAGCAATCGCACCATCAACTCACGCTTTTTGCCCACTACTTTCAGCTGTCTTCTCCTCAGCTCGTCTTTCAGCTCAGATATTTTCATCTGAGCTACCTGCTCGTCAGTCAAACCTGCTTCTACTGAATTGTTGTCAGTCATTGTTCAGGTATCACTATCACGAACAAACTGTAACTTGCACTCTTCACTTGTCACTTGACGCTCTAAATCCCAGACGAGCCCCCAAAATATGTAGTAACTTAGAGCAAGGACAAGGAAATGATGGAAATTGGAGCGTTAAGTTTGTTTATTCGTTTAAGCAATACTCAAACATACAGCTGACTACAATTCACTTCCGTCTTCTACAACTGCATTGCTTAACATCCTCTGTCCGTCTTCCACTGCTTCACCTCAACTTCACAGCTTAACGTCTTACTTTCGTCTCTCCTCGACTCCTCAACTGCTTCCTTAATATCCTCTCCTCGCCTGACCTACCCCTTCTCTAACCCCCAGATGTGCCTGACTCTTTCCTAAACAAATCGCCCTTATTTACCACGATGTTGTAATGGGCTATCGGTGTAATCCATTAGCAGGTAGATCCCCTTTAATTACCCTGACGTTGTAATGGGCCTCAGGTATAACCCATTGTCAGGTGGATCCCCTTTGGGGAGCACGAGGTGGGTATGGGTTCTCAGGGCGTAGTACCACGCCCTGGGAAAACCCCGATGGATCTGATATTCCCCTATAGTCGGGTGACGGCTGGTGGGACCTTCGGGACTCGTCAGTTCGCCGATCCGGTGCGGGGAATTTCGGAGAAGTTGGTGGGCCCATACCTGCCAAGACCACTCACCTCACCTTCCCGTGGGGCTCCCCGTCATCCTGCATCGGCATTGACCGGTGCAGGGTGCGAAAGAGTGAGTGGCGCCAGGATGGGACACCGTTGATGACCACGGCAAATATTCAAAAAAAAAAAAAAAAACATGATGAGTTACGATAAGAGGAAGAATACCGTTTACGGTGCAGGAGAGGGATACCCCAGTACCGGCGCAGGTGTGGGTGGTCAAGTGGGCCCCACTGCGTCGTCATCTAACGACCACGGCCGCTCGGGGGTGGATAGCCAGGCCCCCGTTCGTGTCTCTGCTACTGGCGAGAGCATTGAGACGAGGAGGAGGATGGATGTGCCCGAAGAGGACAACGGGCCTCCATCTACCAGGACGAGGAGCTCCACTAGGAGAGCTCCACGAAAGCCGGAGAACGTGTTCCTCGCTCCGGCCCCGGTAGGCGATGCCAAAGCATCAGTGGCAGCAGCAGGAGGATCGCGGACGTCAGCAGGATCGCGGGTATCGGTGTGGTCCGATGACGATGAGTAGCTCGCTTCGTTTGCGTCGCGCTCATCAGTGGCCTCGTCGGCGTCTAGGGGTAAAAAAAGGAAACTCGCCAGTACTTCCCCGGACGTGACGAAGGAACTGATGATGGAGGTAAGGGCATGTGCGCCGGCGGACGTCAGCGACGAGGTGATAAGGCACATGCACGAAGTTGTCAGGGTTGCAACAACCTCGTCCAACCTTAAGGGTACGTGTATAAGGACCTTTAAGGATGCGGCGAGTTACGTCACTGCCGCATGGACGAATGAAATGGTGAAGAAGTGTGGTCTGGCACTCGTTAGCGGGAATGCAGCTACTAGGCTGGTTGAGGCTAGGAACGCCATGTTGGAGGAGGAGATCGCGTCCCTTCGTAGCGAACTCGAGATGAGGGACGCCAACGCGCAGGGATGCCAACGATGCAGTGGCATTGCCTCTGAGTCCGGCCGCTTTCGGCGCGAGAGCAGCAGCGTGGATACGCGTCTCGATGCCTTAGAGAAGAAGTTCGAGGAGTTCGGAGCCCTCGCAATGCGGCAGATTGACGAGCGTTTCGGGAGGAGCCGTGCAATCGGCGCCGAAATGCGGAAGAGAGCCCCAGAGCGCTCTACCTAAAGTCGCTCCGTCGCCACCGTCACCACCGAGAACACCCCGAAGCCCCCAGCGAAGGCGCGGGAGGAGGAAGAATGGAGAGCGGTGGTCTCCAAAAAAGCGCGCAGGAGGAGCGGGAGGAAAAGGAGAGTGGCAATCGCCGCCGAGGGGTCGGCGAGAGCGAGGGGAAGGTCTACAGCCCCGATAGCAGCATCGCCGGCGGGGGGCCGGCAACGGCAACGGCAACGGCAACGGCAGCAGTTGCCCCAGGGACAGACGACGCGGGCAACCAAGCCGGGCGTCGCTACACCGAGGAAGCGGCCGACGTCGAAAGAGCGAACGGCCTCGCTCCCTCGCGCACCGCGAACATCCGCGGTTACGTTGACGCTCAACAAGGGAGCGAAAATGACGTACGCCGAGGTCATCGCAACGGCCAGGAGTGAAGCCCCTCTGAATGAGATCGGCATCCAGTCAGTTGGGATGAGAATGGCGACGTCGGGCGCCATCATCATTAAGGTGCCCGGCGATAAGTGGAGGGAGAAGGCGTCCCAAATGGCTGCGCGCCTGACGAAAGTGTTGGACCCGGCCACGGTCAAGGTAGTAGCCCCCATAAAGATGGCGGAGCTAAGAGTGGTCGGGATCGACATCTCTTTTCGGAGGGAAGAGGTGCGGCAGGCGCTGGCGCCAGCGGCAGACTGCGCAGTCGGGGAGGTGCAGGTCGGGGAGATCGGCACCTCCAGGGATGGACTCGGCTCGGCGTACGTTAAGTGCCCGGTGGCCGGAGCCCGGAGGATTGCCCGGGCAGGGAGCGTCGTTCTCGGATGGTCGACCGCGAAGGTCATTGCCATTCCGAGCAGACCACTCCAGTGTTACAGGTGCCTGGAGCTGGGACACGTGAGGGCTACCTGCGTGTCCATTGTAGAGCGCGGGCACCTCTGCTACAGGTGCGGCGTAAGCGGACATCTCGCGAGAGGCTGTACCGCTTCCGCGCCCAAGTGCCCCCTGTGCGAGTCACTCGGGGCACCGTCTAATCACAGGATGGGAGGGGCGGTATGTTCGCCGCCGAATACAACCAGGAGGAGGAGACCCACCAGTGAACCAGTCACCACGGGGGGCAAACACGGAGGCACCGCCGCCGCCGCGGCCGGGGGAGCAGCGACGACGACAGCAACATCACTAGCGGCAGACAGCCTGGAGGATGCCATGGAGTTAGGACAATAGGTCTCCAACGCATCCTCCAGGGCAGCAGCATAGGAACAATTAGGCGCGCGCGCGCGCGCGCGTGACCCGCTCTCGCGGATCTACCGGAGAGCAGAGTCGCTGCGCGACCGCGACACTTTTACCACCACCGCTGTCGTCGTAGAAGCGCGCGCGCGCGCGCGCGCGTCGGGGTTAATGACCATCAAGCTGGGGAGGACCTGATTTCCTCCTTGGAACTACATGACGGCCCACGAAACGCTGGCGCCAGGGGACGTGTTGTCACCCCCTGTCTTCCAAGATACCTGGATGCCTCCCACGAAATGTCTCGGGGGAGAGTGACGGGGAGCGCCCTGGACGCTGTTCATGACAGTCACCAGGACGCTCCGTAGAACCGTCAGGACGAACATCGTGGGGTTTTAGTCGGTAAGAGTCCGACACTACCCGCTTCCTTGGAGCGGTCGGGTGTCCATGAAGGATTTCCCCACGTATAAAAAAAAAAAAAAAAAAAAAAAAAAGGTGGATCCCCTTTAAATACCCCGATATCGCAATAGGCGTCAGGTATAACCCATGGTCAGGCACGTCCCTTTTCCCGATACTACACATATGAGTATACCGCATCACGTTATATAGTATTGCGTTATAACATATAACGTTGAATAGCATATGTGTATAACGAATCACGTTATACAGTATTACGTTATAACGTAAAACGTTATATGGTATTACGTTATGAAACGTTACATGTTATTACGTTATAAAGTATAGCGTTATATAGCATATCAGTATAACGTATAACGTTATATAGTATTACGGTATAACGTGTAAGGCTATATAGTATTACGTTATAACGTATAGCGTTATATAGCATATCAGTATAAAGTATAACGTTATATAGTATTACGTTATAACGTATAGCATTATATAGCATATCAGTATAACGTATAACGTTATATAGTATTACGTTACAACGCAAAACGTTATATGGTATTACGTTATAATGCTTAACGTTATATAATATTATATTAGTGTAGCTTATAAAGATATATAGAGTATGTTATAACGTATAGCGTTATATACAATATCAGTATAACGTATAACGTTATATAGTGTATGTTATAAAGTAGAACCTTATATAGTATTACGTTATAACGTATAACGTTGTATAGCATATCAGTATAACGTGTAACGTTATATAGTATTACGTTACAACGTAAAACGCTATAGTGCTTAACGTTATATAATATATTAGTATGACGTATAACGGTATATAGTGTATGTTATAACGTATAACGTTATACAGTATTTCGTTATCACGTATAGCGTTATATAGCATATCAGTATAACGTATAACGTTATATAGTACTACGTTATAACGTAAAACGTTATATGGTATTACGTTATAATGCTTAACGTTATACAGCATATTGTTATGACGTATAACGATACATAGTGTATGTTATAACGTATAACGTTCTAGAGTATATGAGTATAACGTATCACGTTGTATAGTATTACGTTATAACGCAAAACATTATATGATATTACGTTATGATGCTTAACGTTATATAGCATATTAGTATAGCGTATAACGATATATAGTGTATGTTATAGCGTATAATGTTATATGGAATTACGTTATAACATATGTCGTTATATAGTGTTACGTTATAACGTATAACGTTATATAGTGTTACGTTATAACGTATACCGTCGTATAGCATATTAGTATATCGTATAACGTTATATAGTATTACGTTATAACGTATAACGTCATATGGTATTACGTTATAACGTATAAAGTTATATGGTATTACATTATAACGTATAAAGTTATATGGTATTACATTATAACGTATAACGTTATATGATATTACGTTATACCAATTAACGTTAGATAGCATATAAGTAAAACGCATAACGACATATAGTCTTATGTTATAACGTATAACGTTATATGGAATTACGTTATAATGCTTAACGTTATATAGCATATCAGTATAACGTATAACGATATATACTGTTATGTTATAACGGATAAGGTTTAACAGCATATCAGTATAACGTATAACGATATATAGTGTATGTTATAGCGTATAACGTTATATGGTATTGCGTTATGACGTGTAACGTTATATAGTGTTACGTTATAACGTACAACGTCGTGTAGCATATTGGTATATCGTATAACGATATATAGTCTTATGTTATAACGTATAACGTTCTATAGTGTATGAGTATAACGTATCACGTTGTATAGTATTACGTTATAACGCAAAACGTTATATGGTATTACGTTATGATGCTTAACGTTATATAGCACATTAGTATAACGTATAACGGTATATAGTGTATGTTATAGCGTATAATGTTCTATGGTATTACATTATAACGTATAACGCTATATGGTTTTACGTTATAACGTATAACGATATATGGTATTACGTTATACCGATTATCATTAGATAGCATATTAGTATAACGTATAACGTTATATAGTATAACGTTATAACGTAAAACGTTAGATGGTATTACGTTATAATGCTTAACGTTATATAGCATATCAGTATAACGTATAACGATATATACTGTTATGTTATAACGGATAAGGTTTAACAGCATATCAGTATAACGTATAACGATATATAGTGTATGTTATAGCGTATAACGTTATATGGTATTGCGTTATGACGTGTAACGTTATATAGTGTTACGTTATAACGTACAACGTCGTGTAGCATATTGGTATATCGTATAACGATATATAGTCTTATGTTATAACGTATAACGTTCTATAGTGTATGAGTATAACGTATCACGTTGTATAGTATTACGTTATAACGCAAAACGTAATATGGTATTACGTTATGATGCTTAACGTTATATAGCACATTAGTATAACGTATAACGGTATATAGTGTATGTTATAGCGTATAATGTTCTATGGTATTACATTATAACGTATAACGCTATATGGTTTTACGTTATAACGTATAACGTTATATGGTATTACGTTAT
The DNA here is from genome assembly GCA_911622165.2 of Bombus sylvestris. NCBI lineage: Eukaryota > Metazoa > Arthropoda > Insecta > Hymenoptera > Apidae > Bombus > Bombus sylvestris. Next base: position 1,737,263 of record CAJVRE020000112.1, on the reverse strand, counting down.
ACCGATTATCATTAGATAGCATATTAGTATAACGTATAACGTTATATAGTATAACGTTATAACGTAAAACGTTAGATGGTATTACGTTATAATGCTTAACGTTATATAATATACTAGTATAACGTATAACGATATATAGTGTTATGTTATAACGTATAACGTTGTATAGCATATGAGTATAACGTATCACGTTATATAGTATTACGTTAAAACGTAAAACGTTATAAGGTATTACGTTATAATGCTTAACGTTATATAATATATTAGTGTAACGTATAACGATACATAGTGTATGTTATAAAGGATAACGTTATATTGTATTACGCTATAATGCATAACGATATATAGTATTGCGTTATAACGTATAACGTTATAAGGTACTACGTTATAACCATTAATGTTATATGGTATTTTGTTATAACGTATAACGATATACAGTACTACGTTATAATGTATAGCGCTATATAACATATCAGTATAACGTATAACGTTATATAGCATTTCGTTATAACGTATAATGTTGTATAGCATATCACTATAATGCATAACGTTATATATTATTGCGCTATAACGTATAACGTTATAAGGTACTACGTTATAACCATTAATGTTATATGGTATTTTGGTATAACGTATAACGATATACAGTACTACGTTATAAAAACTAATGTTATATAGCATATCAGTGTAACGTGTAACGATATAGAGTGTTATGTTATAACGTATAATGTTGTATAGCATATCACTATAACGCATAATGTTATATAGTATTACGTTATAACGTAAAACGTTATATGGTATTACGTTATAATGCTTAACGTTATATAGCATATTAGTATAACGTATAACGATATATAGTGTTATGTTATAACGTATAACGTTGTATAGCATATGAGTATAACGTATCATGTTATATAGTATTACGTTGAAACGTAAAACGTTATAAGGTATTACGTTATAATGCTTAACGTTATATAATATATTAGTGTAACGTATAACGATACATAGTGTATGTTATAAAGGATAACGTTATATAGTATTACGCTATAATGCATAACGATTTCTAGTATTGCGTTATAACGTATAACGTTATAAGGTACTACGTTATAACCATTAATGTTATATGGTATTTTGTTATAACGTATAACGATATACAGTACTACGTTATAATGTATAGCTCTATATAGCATATCAGTAGAACGTATAACGTTATATAGTATTTCGTTATAACGTATAATGTTATATAGCATATCACTATAACGCATAACGTTATATAGTATTTCGTTATAACGTAAAACGTTATATGGTATTATGTTATAATGCTTAATGTTATATAGCATATTAGTATAACGTATAACGTTATATAGTATTTCGTTATAACGTATAATGTTGTATAGAATATCAGTATAACGTATAACGTTATATCGTATTATGTTGTAACGTAATACGTTGTATAGAATATCAGTATAACGTCAAATGTTATATGGTATTACGTTATAATGCTTAACGTTATATAGCATATTAGTATAACGTATATCGATATATAGTGTATGTTATAACGTATAACGTTATATAGTATTACGTTATAACCCATAACGTTATATTCTATTACGTTATACCCTTTAACGTTATGTGGTATTGCGTTATAACGTATAACGTTATATAGTATTTCGTTATAACGTATAATGTTGTATAGAATATCAGTATAACGTATAACGTTATATAGTACTATATTATAACGTAATACGTTGTATAGAATATCAGTATAACGTATCACGTTATATAGTATTACGATATAACGTAAAACGTTATATGGTATTACGTTATAATGCTTAACGTTATATAGCATATTAGTGTAACGTATAACGATATACAGAACTACGTTATAATGTATAGCGCTATATAACATATCAGTATAACGTATAACGTTATATAGCATTTCGTTATAACGTATAATGTTGTATAGCATATCACTATAATGCATAACGTTATATATTATTGCGCTATAACGTATAACGTTATAAGGTACTACGTTATAACCATTAATGTTATATGGTATTTTGTTATAACGTATAACGATATACAGTACTACGTTATAAAAACTAACGTTATAAAGCATATCAGTGTAACGTGTAACGATATAGAGTGTTATGTTATAACGTATAATGTTGTATAGCATATCACTATAACGCATAATGTTATATAGTATTACGTTATAACGTAAAACGTTATATGGTATTACGTTATAATGCTTAACGTTATATAGCATATTAGTATAACGTATAACGATATATAGTGTTATGTTATAACGTATAACGTTGTATAGCATATGAGTATAACGTATCACGTTATATAGTATTACGTTAAAACGTAAAACGTTATAAGGTATTACGTTATAATGCTTAACGTTATATAATATATTAGTGTAACGTATAACGATACATAGTGTATGTTATAAAGGATAACGTTATATAGTATTACGCTATAATGCATAACGATTTCTAGTATTGCGTTATAACGTATAACGTTATAAGGTACTACGTTATAACCATTAATGTTATATGGTATTTTGTTATAACGTATAACGATATACAGTACTACGTTATAATGTATAGCTCTATATAGCATATCAGTAGAACGTATAACGTTATATAGTATTTCGTTATAACGTATAATGTTATATAGCATATCACTATAACGCATAACGTTATATAGTATTTCGTTATAACGTAAAACGTTATATGGTATTATGTTATAATGCTTATTGTTATATAGCATATTAGTATAACGTATAACGTTATATAGTATTTCGTTATAACGTATAATGTTGTATAGAATATCAGTATAACGTATAACGTTATATCGTATTATGTTATAACGTAATACGTTGTATAGAATATCAGTATAACGTCAAATGTTATATGGTATTACGTTATAATGCTTAACGTTATATAGCATATTAGTATAACGTATATCGATATATAGTGTATGTTATAACGTATAACGTTATATAGTATTACGTTATAACCCATAACGTTATATTCTATTACGTTATACCCTTTAACGTTATGTGGTATTGCGTTATAACGTATAACGTTATACAGTATTTCGTTATAACGTATAATGTTGTATAGAATATCAGTATAACGTATAACGTTATATAGTACTATATTATAACGTAATACGTTGTATAGAATATCAGTATAACGTATCACGTTATATAGTATTACGATATAACGTAAAACGTTATATGGTATTACGTTATAATGCTTAACGTTATATAATATATCAGTATAACGTATAACGGTATATAGGGTATGTTATAACGTATAACGTTATACAGTATTGCGTGATATTGTGTAACGTTATATAGTATCACGTTAAAACGTATAAGGTTATACGGTAATACGTTATAACTTTTAACGTTATATGGTATTGCGTTATAACGTATAACGTTATATAGTATTACGTTATAACGACTAACGCTATACAGCATATTAGTGTAACGTATAACGGTATATAGTGTTATGTTATAACGTATAACGTTGTATAGCATATGAGTATAACGTATAACGTTATATAGTATGACGTTATAACGATTAACGTTGTATAGCATATCGGTATAACGTATAACGTTATATAGTACTATGTGATAACGCATAGCGTTATCCAGCATAACAGTATAACGTATAACTATGTATAGTGGTATGTTACAATGCTTAACGTTATATAGCATAATAGTATAACCTATAACGATATATGGTGTATGCTATAACGTACAACCTTGTATTGCATATTAGTATAACGTATAACGTTATATAGTATTACGTTACAACGTATAAAGTTGTGTAACATATCAGTATTACGTATAACGTTATATAGTATTTCGTTATAACGTATAACGTTGTATAGCATATGTGTGTAACGTATCACGTTATGCAGTATTGCGTTATAACGTAAAACGTTATATGGTATTACGTTATAATGCTTAACGTTATATAGCATATTAGTGTAACGTATAACGTTATATAGTATGACGTTATAATGTATAGCGCTATATAGCATATCAGTATAACGTATAACGTTGTATAGTATTACGTCATAAGGTATAACGTTGTATAGCATATGTGTGTAACGTATCACGTTATATAGTATTTCGTTATAACGTGAAGCGTTATATGGTATTACGTTGCAATGCTTAAAATTACGTAGCATATTAGTATAACGTAAAACGTTATATGGTATTACGTTATAATGCTTAACGTTACATAGCATATTAGTATAACGTATAACTTTATACAGTATTACGTGATATCGTGTAACGTTACGTAGTATCACGTTAAAACGTATAACGTTATACGGTACTACGATATAACCTTTAACGATATGTGGTATTGCGTTATAACGTATAACGTTATATAGTATTACGTTATAACGACTCACGTTATATAGCATATCAGTCTAACGTATAACGATATATAGTGTATGTCACAGCGTATAACGTTATATGGTATTACGTTATAACGTATAACGTTATATGGTATTACGTTATAAAGTTTGACGTTATATGGTATTAAGTTATAACGTATAACGTTGTATAGCATATGAGTATAACGTGTCACGTTAGATAGTATTACGCTATAACGTATAGCGCTTTATAGCATATCAGTAAAACGTATCACGTTATATAGGATTACGTTATAACGTGAAACGTTATATGGCATTACGTTATAATGCTTAACGTTATATGATATATTAGTATAACGTGTAACGATATACAGTGCATGTTATAACGTATAACGTTATATAGTATTACGTTATAACGTATAACGTTTTATAGCATATTAGTATAACGTATAACGACATACAGTGTTATCTTATAGCGTATAACGTTGTATAGCATATAAGTACAGCGCATCACGTTATATAGAATTACGTTATAAAGTAAAACGTTATGTGGTATTACGTTATAATGGTTAACGTTATATAGCATATTAGTATAACGTATAACGATATATAGTATAACGTTATAACCTAAAACGTTATATAGTATTACGTTATAACGGCTAACGTTATATAGCATATGAGTATAACGTATGACGTTTTATAAAATTACGTTGTTACGTAAATCGTTATATGGTATTATGTTATAATGCTTAACGTTATATAGCATATTAGTATGACGTATAACGATATATAGTGTGTGTTATAACGTATAACGTTATATAGTATTACGTGATAACGTATAGCGTTATATAGCATATCAGGATAACGTATAATGTTATATAGTATTACGTTATAACGACTAACGTTATATAGCATATCAGTATAACGTATAACGTTATATAGTATTGCGTTATATCGTAAAACGTTATATGTTATTACGTTATAATGCTTAACATTATATAATATATTAGTATTACGTATAACGATATATAGTGCATTACATAACGTATAACGTTATATAGTATGACGTTAGAACGTATAACGTTGTATAGCATATCAGTATAACGTATAACGTTCAATAGTATTGCGTTATAACGTACAACGTTATATAGTATTACATTATAACGTATAATGTTGTCTTGCATATCAGTGTAATGTATAACGTTATATAGTATTACATTATAACATTTAACGTTATATAGCATATTAGTATAACGTATAACGATATATAGTGTTATGTTATAATGTATAACGTTGTATAGCATATGTGTGTAACGTATCACGTTATATAGTATTACCTTATAACGTATAATGTTGTCTTGCATATCAGTATAACGTGTAACGTTATATTGTATTACGTTATAAGGTATAACGTTGTATGGCATATGAGTATAACGTATTGTTACGTTTTTGCTTCTATTGTTCGGTTTCCGTTACCGTTATCTTTGAAATTCAGGTAAATAGTAGTTGCTGCCACCAGAAACAATCTAAGGATTGCTTCAATTAGAATTTTTATTATCGTTATCTTTCGACTAAACTCCACCTTTCGGCTAACCTGCTATGCGCAGGAGTACTGGCACGGGAGAGGATGAAAGTTGGCGAAGATAAATGGTCGTTTAATCTGATTATATTGTAAAACAATTAATTTTCACAACAAGAATTTATTCTGATTTTTGATTGGTTATTAACAGAATTATTTAGAATATTCGAACTTACAATTGACCGTGATACGCTTTACTGATTACAAGATTTAAATTCGCGTGATTATCGACAGTTTACAAATTGACAAATACGAGCGCGTCGATTAACGAAAATTGACAAGAACTGAGAATTAAACGGAACAAAGAATTAAACTAAAGAATTAAAGAATTGAAATATTTAAGAACTAAAACTGAGAAAACTAGAAGATAAAGGAACTAAAGCTAAGGAGCTGAAGCTAAGGAACTAAAGAACTAGAGGTCAAAGTAACTGAAATATTAAGACCTTGACGAATTGAGAGCGAATCGCTATAACTAAGAAATTACTTGCCAAAAGTTGAGGGACTGATCACCAAGAACACAGGAATCAATCACCAAGCACAGAGGAACTAGTCATACAGAACTAAGGAATTATTTGAATAATGAACAAATAATAATCTGAATAATAATTAGCACAATCTGAATACAATCTGAAGAAATAAATGAACTAATATTAACCGTTCTTCCATTTTGCTACGTGTATTTATAGTTTGTTCAAACATAGAAGTGGGGGGGGGGTGTCATGTGGCGGTTTGCGAAGCTAGAATTCGGTTTCTAACCGAATTGTCAGATTTTATTTCGAGTTGAGGCGCCGTCTCGCGCTATTGGTAGATTTTAGGCCTTTGTTACGGCGCGTGCGCAGCGCGAGACGTGACACCCCCGCCCTTGGAGTTCAAATTTCTGGAGGAAATTTGATATTGTACTGCATCGCCTTCCGTAATCGTTCGTCTTCTTTCATTTTGGTTATGGGCTAGTTTCAACTTATTTAAATGTACTGTCCGTGGGATCCCCTTGACTTCAATCTTGACGTTTTGATTCTCTAAAACTTCCAACACTTTATGCGGTCCTGAATATTGATCGGAAAGTTTTCCTCTGCTGGGTTCCTTTAATAGATATACTAGGTCTCCTGTTTTGAAATTTTGTGGGTTAACCCTTCTGTCGTAGTATTCCTTCGATTTCAACTTGGATCTCATCAGATTTCCTCTTGCTATTTGTTGCACGATGTTGATTTTATCGAACAAATCTCTGAGGTATTTCGTGTATGTTGGTTCCATGTCCTCTTCGATTATTGTTTCGTCCGTGAGTTCTCTGGCCAGGTGTCCAATTACCATTTTTTTTCCTTTTTTCATTTTAGTTTTTCTTTTGCGCCCAAACGCAAATTTACTATTACCGAACCAATTATTCAATCGCTTGCCGAAAGCATTCAAAATATGAATTTTTGAAGATGTCATACCCATGTAAACCCATGAGTATTTTAAATATGGTATAGTATAATACTTTCCACATTTTCTAGGAAAAATCGTAAGATTAGCACTCGTGCTAACTTCATTAGATACTAGACGTAGTAGCCAATAAAGTATTTTTAATCCAATTTTAGTCCAATGGCTAGTAGGCTTATTTAAGTTTCTATATAAATCCTTGACTGGTAATTCCCTATTTTCTCTTCTTCGATTTCTTCGAGCCCTTTTTGCTTCTGCTTTTTCAACCCGACAACGTTTAGAATTCCTTTCCTTGGTTACCCCTTTTTTTCTTTGTTTACTTTATTTATAACTTGCTGAAATCTCTCTATTTTTCCAGTATAAATAGTTTCACTGAAAGTGTTTATTTGTATGAGGCGTTTAGGAATATTTCCAGTAGATTTAGGATTATTATTTTGAAATTTTGAATTATTGAATGTCCTTCTCTTTTCTACTTTCTTGGATATTTTAAAAGCTCTTTTCTTTTCAAATTGGTTTGATCTACCAGAACTATTTATTCTATGAACTTCAGTTGATGAACCAAGATTGTCTAATGATACCAAGGGTCTTGGAAGATTCGAGTTATTTTTTCCTAATACTTTTAGTACTTTTCGTGATATTTGTATTTTTGGGAAATTGTGATCATCACTCCCGGATGAATTTTGTCTCTTTAACGTTGTAGATCTAGATTTATTCTTTGAAATTTTATTAGAAACCTTCTTGCTTACAGATTCTGTTTTGGGTTTTATAGGTTGAACTGTTAGAGGATATGGTGGTGTTGGAGGAGATTTTGTTAGAACATCAGAATAAGAGGGTCGCATAGGTTTAGCTTCCGCTACCATACGAGGTTTCTTATGTTGTGAGTCAGTTGGATTTCTAGGCAATTCTTCGGGATCTCTAATATCTATGCTTGGGGATATCGGGTTCACATACCCGTTGTTACTTTGAAACACGTTGCAGTCTTCAAAATTATCATTTATCTTTGTCTTCTTCCATTTGCCCGTATAGTTTTCTTCTTCGACCAATTTCCCGTCCATCCATTTACCGCGGTCTAACTCTACCCCAGAATATTTGCCAGATTTGAAATCCAAATTACTCAAATTATCTAACGACTTAGCTTTGAATTCGATAAAGTGCTTTCTGGTAATTTTGTCGAAGTTTTTGAGTCAGATACGCTCACTATCTCGTTTTCTATTATATTTGAAACATTCACGAAATTTGTGGAACTTTGCTTTTGTATCCTTGCCAATTTATCCTCATCTTCACATATGAAATTATCTTCATTATCGTTTTCGAACTTATTCTTTCCCTTGACTTTATTATTTGTATCGACTGGAGCAATATTTGATATTGCACTGTTTGACTTAATTATGTCCATGTGATCAATAGCGTAACTAGTGTCCTCGATTATTTCGGCTTTCGATACATCTTTACAGAATACATTGTTGCGCGAAGATTTGCTAACAGACTGATTGTCTGAAATTAAATTGTGTGTTTCCTTAGAATTGATAGGGTTAGTTTCCTCGCTTGTCTCTAGCGAAGCTCTCTTGTTTTCCTTAAGCGTTATTCTTGAAGTTTTCTCCATTTCGCGTTTACCTTGGTTCGTTTCTCTAACTTCTACGACCGCATTGGATTTATTGAACACTCTGCGACCTCTTTCCGGTAATTTTGGGTTGCCTTCTTGATCCTTAGCGTGTAATCTACGTTGGCAGTCCAATGTATTCGAATAGGAAAGTGAATCGTCAATTTCATACGGGCTACGATCGTCGTAAAGTATTCGTTTTTTCTGCTCCTGTCCCTTCAAGGTTCTATACGTCATGGAGTTTTGTCTCGGGTCGTTTGGATGATTCTGCGACGGTGGTACAAATCTCCGATCTTGACGGTCGTTCCCGATGTTGCTGTTACTGTTCAGAGGTTTCAAACGTTGGTATCGCGTCCTGTAGCTTACTTGTTTTAATTCCCGCGTTGCTCTCACGGCTTGTCGGTATGCATCTTCTACGGAATGGTACCCTGCTACCTTTACGCGTACATATATCTCGTGTGGAAGTCCGTTAACGAAAGCCTCCATCGTATCCCAATCTATCGCGTCTTGAACATCCGGAGAGATGATGCCGTAATCACATTTTTCTCCGTCCATTATGGCCATCCTGAGATCCCCGACGCGACGTATATAGTCTAAAATATCCTCTCTCGGTCGTTGGAATACCGTAACTAATTCTCCTTTATATTCGGCAACAGTTTTTCCGGGCCCGAACATGGCTTTCAACTTATTCCCAAAAACGGTTAAACTATCTATTTGACTGCCCTCTACGGCGAGGAGCGCGTGTCCACGAAGCTTATTTACTAATAATTTTAGCAACTGGGACTCTTGATGGTGTGGAATCATGTCTCGCGCGCGCTCACATGCTCTTAAAAATTGAAATACTGAGGGTTGGTGTCCGTCGAATATTGGTACCGACTCGATCGCGTCTTTTAATTTAATTGATTGTGAACCACTATCCGCTGATGCTATCTTTGGCTGGACTGTCGGCGGTGATACAGGTGTCTCTACTTCCCTTTTTGCCTTGAGTACGCTTACGTCGTCTCGTAATTCGCGGATTCTTTCGTCCATGTCGTTTATCGTACGAAAGTTTACGTCCCACGCTTTTATTTTCTCTAGTAATGACAAAAGCATGTCCTTTTCCGATGGTTCTAACGAGGTCGCCATGTTTCTATTTGTTCTTGTTAATAACCAAAAAAAAAATCTTAATCCTCAGTGGAGCTAATCCGACCGTTTCTCAACTTTAATCCTCCGTGGAGCGTATCCCACCGCTGTCACCAAAATATTTACCCTGTTACGTTTTTGCTTCCGTTGTTCGGTTTCCGTTACCGTTATCTTTGAAATTCAGGTAAATAGTAGTTGCCGCCACCAGAAACAATCTAAGGATTGCTTCAATTAGAATTTTTATTATCGTAATCTTTCGACTAAACTCCACCTTTCGGCTAACCTGCTATGCGCAGGAGTACTGGCACGGGAGAGGATGAAAGGTGGCGAAGATAAATGGTCGTTTAATCTGATTATATTGTAAAACAATTAATTTTCACAACAAGAATTTATTCTGATTTTGATTGGTTATTAACAGAATTATTTAGAATATTCGAATTTACAATTGACCGTGATACGCTTTACCGATTACAAGATTTAAATTCACGTGATTATCGATAGTTTACAAGTTGACAAATACGAGCGCGTCGATTAACGAAAATTGACAAGAACTGAGAATTAAACGAAACAAAGAATTAAACTAAAGAATTAAAGAATTAAAATATTTAAGAACTAAAACTGAGAAAACTAAAAGATAAAGGAACTAAAGCTAAGGAGCTAAGAGCTAAGGAACTAAAGAAATAAAGAACTAGTGGTCAAAGTAACTGAAATATTAAGACCTTGACGAACTGAGAGCGAATCGCTATAACTAAGAAATTACTTGCCAAAAGTTGAGGGACTGATCACCAAGAACCCAAGAATCAATCACCAACCACAGAGGAACTAATCACACAGAACTAAGGAATTATTTGAATAATGAACAAATAATCTGAATAATAATTAGCACAATCTGAATACAATCTGGAGAAATAAGTGAACTAATATTAACCGTTCTTCCATGTTGCTACGTGTATTTATAGTTCGTTCAAACATAGAAGAGGGGGGGGTGTCATGTGGCGGTTTTCGAAGCTAGAATTCGGTTTCTAACCGAATTGTTAGATTTTATTTCGAGTTGAGGCGCCGTCTCGCGCTATTGGTAGATTTTAGGCCTTTGTTACGGCGCGTGCGCAGCGCGAGACGTGACACTGTACAACGTTATACGTTATAACGTCATACTTTATTACATTATACGTTATACTGATATGCTATATAACGCTATACGTTATAACGTAATACTATATAACATTATACTTTATTCTGATATGCTATATAACTCTATACATTGTAACATAGCACTATATATCGTTATACGTTATACTAATATGCTATATAACGTTAAACGTTATACTAATATGCTATATCACGTTAAACGTTATAAAGTAATACTATATAACATTATACGTTATGCTGATATGCTATGCAACGTTATACGTTATAACATAACACTATATAACGTTATACGTTATACTGATATGCTATACAACGTTATACGTTATAACATAATACTATATAACGTGATACGTTACACACATATGCTATACAACGTTATACGTTATTTAATAGCACTATATATCGTTATACGTTATACTAATATGCTGTATAACTTTAAACGTTATAAAGTAATACTTTATAACATTATACGTTATACTCATATGCTATACAACGTTATACGCTATAACATACGCTATATATCGTTATACGTTATACTAATATGTTCTATAACGTTAAACGTTACACTAATATGCTATATAACGTTAAACGTTATAAAGTAATACTATATAACCGTATACGTTATACTGATATTCTATACAATGTTATACGTTATATCATAACACTAAATATAGTTATACGTTATACTAATATGCTATAAAACGTTTTACGTTATAACGCAATACTGTATAACTTGTCACGTTACACACATATACTATACAACGTTATATGTTATAACATAACACTATATACCGCTATACGTTATACTTGTCGGATTTAACATTAAGATTAGGGATAGGGGCGTGCAATGAACATTCTCTCGAATTAGCCATCGCGGGTACGCAATACAGAAAGCATCTACTTTTACGGATATGATCGTTACAGAATTTGACAGGTAGCCGTGGTAACTAGATGTTCGAGATACTAATGACAATGATCCTAAGTTCGATAACGAATCCGCGGCCAACGGGACAACGACTAGACCACTTTCAAAAGTCTAAGTCAAACTCCGTACTCAAACGTGAAATATCCTCCGATCGTAAAGACGCCGTCCCACTCGCGGACGAGATCATACAAGAATGCCTCTCACCGTCATCGTGATGCTGCAGAGGTAAACTATGACGGGGAGTGTCTCCAGGCGCGAGATCATCGGATTCGTCGAGGACAACCCTTGTCCAAAAAGTGAGGGAAATGGACGCTGCCGTTAATTGGCTAATCTTTATGTTGGTGGTTAGAAAAGGATGCTAGCCGCCCTTGAGATAAAGCCGCTAGCAAGAAGCATCGCGCGTGCGAAGGACGCCTTCGGTATCTTCCCGACAAAGGCTGTTTATAAATTTGAAGGACCTGTGGCGGGTCCACCAAGCCATCCGAACATATACTGTGAATAATTCATCGGCATCTGGTTATCGTCTTGCCAGACAAATACTAGGGTCGGCGCATGTGACAAGCCACGCGGTAGAGACCGTTGGACTGTTTACTATTGGGTGTCGGTACCAATATCTCTTCTTAAGGAGAACTATGTAATTCTATACTTCCGTTAGGAAAAACGTCTGTCCCGTGACCGCGGCTACGTTCGGCGACCAGCTGTCGCCTCGAACCCAAGCTCATTATCGCAACTATGATCGGTTTAACTGAGAAGGGTTTATAAAGATTTATAAACGCTAAAAGTTTACACGGACAATGCTTGACATTTTTTCTAAGAATTCCAAAGGGGAGGCCCGATGTCTTTTCATCTCCGACATACTAATATGCTATGTAACGTTAAGCCTTATAACGTAATACCATATAACGTTTTACGTTATAACGTAATACTATATAACGTGATACGTTACACACATATGCTATACAACGTTATACGATATTCAATAGCACTATATATCGTTATACGTTATACTAATATGCTATATAACTTTAAACGTTATACTAATATGCTATATAACGTTAAACGTTATAAAGTAATACTTTATAACATTATACGTTATGCTGATATGCTATACCACGTTATACGTTATAACATAACACTATATATATTTATACGTTACACTAATATGCTATATAACGTTATACGTTATAACGTAATACTATATAACGTGACACGTTATACTCATATGCTATACAACGTTATACGCTATAACATACGCTATATATCGTTATACGTTATGCTAATATGCTATATAACGTTAAGCATTATAACATAATACCATATAACGTATTACGTTATAACGCAATACTGTATAACTTATCACGTTACACACATATGCTATACAACGTTATACGTTATAACATAACACTATATACCGCTATACGTTATACTAATATACTATATAACGCTATACGTTATAAGGTAATACTATATAACGTTATACGTAATAATGATATGCTATGCAACGTTATACGTTATAACATAATACTATATAACGTTATACTTTATTCTGATATGCTATATAACGCGATACATTGTAACATAGCACTATATATCGTTATACGTTATAATAATATGCTATATAACGTTAAACGTTATAATAATATGCTATATAACGTTAAACGTTATACTAATATGCTATATAACGTTAAACGTTATAAAGTAATACTATATAACATTATACGTTATGCTGATATGCTATACAACGTCATACGTTATAACATAACACTATATATAGTTATACGTTACACTAATATGCTATATAACGTTATACGTTATAACGTATTACTATATAACGTGATACGTTATACTCATATGCTATACATCGTTATACGTTATAACGTAATACTATATAACGTTATACGTTATAACATACACTATATATCGTTATACGTAATACTAATATATTATGTAACGTTAAGCATTATAACGTAATACCATATAACCTTTTACGCTATAACGCAATACTATATAACGTTTTAAGTTATACTGATATGCTATACAACGCTATACGTTATAACGCAATACTATATAACGTTACACGTTATACTGATATGCTATATATCGCTATACGTTATAACGTAATACTATATAACGTTATACGTTATACTAATATGCTATAAAAAGTTAAGCATTATAACTTTATACCATATAACGTTTTACGTTATAACGTCATACTGTATAACGTTATACGTTATACTGATATGCTATGTAACGCTGTACATTATAACGCATTATCATATAACGTTATGGGTTATAACGTAATACTATAAAACGTTATACGTTATACTAATATGCTATATAACGCTATACGTTATAACGTAATACTATATAACGTGATACGTTATACTCATATGCTATACAACGTTATACGTTATATCATACACTATATATCGTTATACGTTACACTATTATGCTATATAACGTTAAACGTTATAACGTAACACTATATAACGTGATACGTTATACTCATATGATATACAACGTTATACGTTATATCATACACTATATATCGTTATACGTTATACTAATATGCTACGTAACGTTAAGCATCATAACGTGATACCATATATCCTTTTACGCTATAACGCAATACTATATAACGTTATACGTTATACTAATATGATATACAACGCTATACGTTGTAAAGTAATAGTATATAATGTTATACGTTACAACGTAATACTATATAACGTTATACGTTATACTGACATGCTGTATAACGCTATACATTATAACGTAATACTATATAACGTGATACGTTATACTCATATGCTATACAACGTTATACGTTATATCATACACTATATATCGTTATACGTTATACTAATATGCTATATAACGTTAAGCATTATAACATAATACCATATAACGTTTTACGTTAAAACGTAATACTATATCGCGTTATACGTTATACTGATAAGCTATATAAAGTTAAGCATTGTAACGTAATACCATATAACGTTTTACGTTATAACGTAATACTATATAACGTTTTACGTTATACTGATATGCTATACAACGTTATACGTTACAACATACACTATATATCATTATACGTCATACCGATGTGCTATATAAAGTTAAGCATTATAAATTTATACCATATAACGTTTTACGTTATAACGTCATACTGTATAACGTTATACGTCATACTGATATGCTATGTAACACTGCACATTATAACGCATTATCATAAAGCGTTATGGGTTATAACGTAATACTATAAAACGTTATACGTTATACTAATATGCTATATAACGCTATACGTTATAACGTAATACTATATAACGTTATACGTTATACTCATATGCTATACAACGTTATACGTTATATCATACACTATATATCGTTATACGTTACACTATTATGCTATATAAAGTTAAACGTTATAACGTATTATCATATAACGTTATGGGTTATAACGTAATACTATATAACGTGATACGTTACACTAATATGCTATATAACGTTAAACGCTATAACGTAATACTATATAACGTTATACGTTATACTAATGTGCTATATAACGTTAAACGTTATAACGTAGTACCATATAACGTTTTACGTTATAACCTAATACTATATATCGTGATACGTTATACTCATATGGTATACAACGTTATACGTTATAACATTACACAATCTACCGTTATACGTTATACTAATATGCCATATAACGTTAGTCGTTATAACGTAATACTATATAACGTGATACGTTACACACATATGCTATACAACGTTATACGTTATAACATAACACTATGTATCGTTACACGTTATACTAATATATTATATAACGTTAGTGGTTATAACGTAGTACTGTATTACGTTATACGTTATAACGTAATACTATATAACGTTTCACGTTATACTAATATGCTATTTAACCTTAAGCATTATAACGTAATAGCATATATCCTATTACGTTATAACGTAATGCTATACAACGTTATACGTTATACTCATGTGCTACACAACGTTAAACGTTATAACATACACTATATATCGTCATACGTTATACTAATATGCTATATAACGTTAAACGTTATAACGTAATAACATATAACGTTTTACGTTATAACGTAATCCCATATAACGTTATACGTTTTACTGATATGCTATACAACACTATACGTTATAACGTAATACTATATAACGTTATACGTTATACTAATATACTATATAACGTTAAACGCTATAACGTAATACTATATAACGCTATACGTTATACTCATGTGCTATACAACGTTATACGTTATAACATGCACTATATATCGTCATACGTTATACTAATATGCTATATAACGTTAAACGTTATAACGTAATAACATATAACGTTTTACGTTATAACGTAATACCATATATCGTTATACGTTTTACTGATATGCTATATAACGCTATACGTTATAAAGTAATACTATATAACGTTATAAGTTATACTGATATACTGTACAATGTTATACGCTTTAACGGAACACTATATGCCGTTATACGTTATACTAATATGCAATATAACGTTAAACGTTATAACGTAATACTATATAACGTTAAACGTAATAACGTAATACTATATAACGTTAAACGTTATAACGTAATACTATATAACGTTATAAGTTATACTGATATGCTATACAACACTATACGTTATAACGTAATACTATATAACGTTATACGTTATACTAATATACTATATAACGTGAAACGCTATAACGTAATACTATATAATGTTGTACCTTATACTCATGTGCTATGCAACGTTATACGTTATAACATGCACTATATATCGTCATACGTTATACTAATATGCTATATAACGTTAAACGTTATAACGTAATAACATATAACGTTTTACGTTATAACGTAATACCATATATCGTTATACGTTTTACTGATATGCTATATAACGCTATACGTTATAAAGTAATACTATATAACGTTATAAATTATACTGATATGCTGTACAATGTTATACGCTTTAACGGAACACTATATGCCGTTATACGTTATACTAATATGCAATATAACGTTAATCGTTATAACGTAATACTATATAACGTTAAACGTTATAACGTAATACTATATAACGTTATAAGTTATACTGATATGCTATACAACACTATACGTTATAACGTAATACTATATAACGTTATACGTTATACTAATATACTATATAACGTTAAACGCTATAACGTAATACTATATAATGTTGTACCTTATACTCATGTGCTATGCAACGTTATACGTTATAACATGCACTATATATCGTCATACGTTATACTAATATGCTATATAACGTTAAACGTTATAACGTAATAACATATAACGTTATACGTTATAACATAATACCATATATCGTTATACGTTTTACTGATATGCTATATAACGCTATACGTTATAAAGTAATACTATATAACGTTATAAGTTATACTGATATGCTGTACAATGTTATACGCTTTAACGGAACACTATATGCCGTTATACGTTATACTAATATGCAATATAACGTTAAACGTTATAACGTAATACTATATAACGTTAAACGTTATAACGTAATACTATATAACGTTATAAGTTATACTGATATGCTATACAACACTATACGTTATAACGTAATACTATATACCGTTATACGTTATACGAATATACTATATAACGTTAAACGCTATAACGTAATACTATATAATGTTATACGTTATACTCATGTGCTATGCAACGTTATACGTTATAACATGCACTATATATCGTCATACGTTATACTAATATGCTATATAACGTTAAACGTTATAACGTAATAACATATAACGTTTTACGTTATAACATAATACCATATATCGTTATACGTTTTACTGATATGCTATATAACGCTATACGTTATAAAGTAATACTATATATCGTTATACGTTACACTAATATGCTATATAACGTTAAGCCTTATAACGTAATACCATATAACGTTTTACGTTATAACGTAATACTATATAACGTGATACGTTATACTGATATGCTATACATCGTTATACGTTATAATGTATTACTATATAACGTTATACGTTATACTGATATGCTATATAACGCTATACATTATAACGTAATACCATATAACGCTATACGTTATAACGTAACACCATATAACGTTATACGTTATAACGGAATACAATATAACGTTATACGTTATACTAATATGCTATGTAACGTCAGGTATTATAACGTAATACCATATAACGTTTTACGTCATAACGTAATACTATATAACGTGATACGTTACACACATATGCTATACAAAGTTATACGTTATAACATACACTATATATCGTTATACGTTATACTAATATGCTATATAACGTTAAGCATTATAACGTAATACCATATAACGTTTTGCGTTATAACGTAATACTATATAACGTTATATGTTATACTGATATGATGTATAACGCTATACCTTATAACGTAATACTATATAACGTTATACGTTATACTGATATGCTGTACAATGTTATACGTTATGACGTAACACTATATGCCGTTATACGTTATACTAATATGCTATATAACGTTATACGTTATAACGTAATACCATATAACGTTATACGTTTTACTGATATGCTATATAACGCTATACGTTATAACGTAATACCATATAACGTTATACGTAGTACTAATATGCTATATAACGTTAGACGTTATAAAGTAATTCTATATAACGTTATACGTTATACCCGTATGCTATACAGCGATATACGATATAACATAACACTAAATATCGTTACACGTTATACTAATCTATTATATAACGTTAAGCCTTATAACGTAGTACTATATAACGTTATACGTTATACAGACATGCTGTATAACGTTAAACATTATAACGTAATACCATATAACGTTGTACGTTAAAACGTAATACTATATAACGTTATACGTTATACTGATAACCTATACAACACTATACGATATAACGTAATACTATATAACGTTATACCTTATACTAATAGGCTATGTAACGTTAAGCATTGTAACGCAATAACATATAACGTTTTACGTTATGACGTAATACTATATAACGCGGTACGTTATACTCATATGCTATACAACGTTATACGTTATAACATAACACTATATACCGTTATACGTTAAACTAATACGCTATATAACGTTAGCCGTTATAACGTAATAGTATATAACGAGATACGTTACACACATATGCTATAAAACGTTATACGTTATAACAAAACACTATATCCCGTTACACGTTATACTAATATATTATATAACGTTAAGCCTTATAACGTAGTACTATATAACGTTATACGTTATAACATAAACTATATATCGTTATACGTTATACTAATATGCTATTTAACGTTAAGCATTATAACGTAATACCATACAGCCTTTTACGTTATAACGTAATGCTATAGAACGATATACGTTATACTCATGTGCTATACAACGTTATACGTTATAACATACACTATATATCGTTATACGTTACACTAATATGCTATATAGCGTTAAGCATTATAACGTAATACCATATAACGTTTCACGTTATAACGTAATACTATATAACGTTATACGTTATACTGATATGGTATACAACATTATACGTTATAACGTAATACTATATAGCGTTATACGTTATACTAATATACTATATAACGTTAAACGCTATAACGTAATACTATATAACGCTATACGTTATACTCATGTGCTATACAACGTTATACGTTATAACATGCACTATATATCGTCATACGTTATACTAATATGCTATATAACGTTAAACGTTATAATGTAATAACATATAACGTTTTACGTTATAACGTAATACCATATATCGTTATACGTTTTACTGATATGCTATATAACGCTATACGTTATAAAGTAATACTATATAACGTTATAAGTTATACTGATATGCTGCACAATGTTATACGCTTTAACGGAACACTATATGCCGTTATACGTTATACTAATATGCAATATAACGTTAAACGTTATAACGTAGTACTATATAACGTTAAACGTTATAACGTAATACTATATAACGTTAAACGTTATAACGTAATACTATATAACGTTATAAGTTATACTGATATGCTATACAACACTATACGTTATAACGTAATACTATATAACGTTATACGTTATACTAATATACTATATAACGTTAAACGCTATAACGTAATACTATATAATGTTATACGTTATACTCATGTGCTATGCAACGTTATACGTTATAACATGCACTATATATCGTCATACGTTATACTAATATGCTATATAACGTTAAACGTTATAACGTAATAACATATAACGTTTTACGTTATAACATAATACTATCTAACGTGATACGTTATACTGATATGGTATACATCGTTATACGTTATAATGCATTACTATATAACGTTATACGTTATACTGATATGCTATATGACGCTATACGTTATAACGTAATACCATATAACGCTATACGTTATAACGTAACACCATATAACGTTATACGTTATAACGGAATACTATATGACGTTATATGTCATACCAATATGCTATATAAAGTTAAGCATTATAACGTAGTACCATATAACGTTTTACGTTATAACGTAATACTATATATCGTTATACGTTATACTCATGTGCTATACAACGTTATACGTTATAACATACACTGTATATCGTTATACGTTATACTAATATGCTATATAACGATAAGCACTATAACGTAATACCATATAACGTTTTACGTTATAACGTAATACTATCTAACGTGATACGTTATACTGATATGGTATACATCGTTATACGTTATAATGCATTACTATATAACGTTATACGTTATACTGATATGCTATATGACGCTATACGTTATAACGTAATACCATATAACGCTATACGTTATAACGTAACACCATATAACGTTATACGTTTTACTGATGTGCTATACAACACTATACGTTATATCGTAATACTATATAACGTTATACGTTATACTAATATACTATATAACGTTAAACGCTATAACGTAATCCTATATAACGTTATACGTTATACTCATGTGCTATACAACGTTATACGTTATAACATGCACTATATATCGTCATACGTTATACTAATATGCTATATAACGTTAAACGTTATAACGTAATAACATATAACGTTTTACGCTATAACATAATACCATATATCGTTATACGTTTTACTGATATGCTATATAACGCTATACGTTATAAAGTAATACTATATAACGTCATAAGTTATACTGATATGCTGTACAATGTTATACGCTTTAACGGAACACTATATGCCGTCATACGTTACACGAATATGCTATATAACGTTAAATGTTATAACGTAATACCATATAAAGTTATACGTTATAACGTTATACTATGTAACGTTGTACGTTATAACATAACACTATTTATCGTTACACGTTATACTAATATATTATATAACGTTAAGCCATATAACGTGGTACTATATAACGTTATACGTTATAACATACACTATATATCGTTATACGTTATGCTAATATGCTATATAACGTTAAGGATTATAACGTAATACCATATATCCTTTTACGTTATAACGTAATGCTATACAACGTTATACGTTATACTCATGTGCTATACAACGTTATACGTTATAACATACACTATATATCGTTATACGTTACACTAATATGCTATATAACGTTAAGCATTATAACGTAATACCATATAACGTTTCACGTTATAACGTAATACTATATAACGTTATACGTTATACTGATATGCTATACAACATTATACGTTATAACGTAATACTATATAGAATTATACGTTATACAGATTTGCTGTGTAACGCTATACATTATAACGTAATAGTATATAACGTTTCACGTTATACTAATATGCTATTTAACCTTAAGCATTATAACGTAATAGCATATATCCTATTACGTTATAACGTAATGCTATACAACGTTATACGTTATACTCATGTGCTACACAACGTTATGCGTTATAACATACACTATATGTCGTCATACGTTATACTAATATGCTATATAACGTTAAACGTTATAACGTAATAACATATAACGTTTTACGTTATAACGTAATCCCATATAACGTT
This sequence comes from Bombus sylvestris, assembly GCA_911622165.2. Taxonomy (NCBI): domain Eukaryota; kingdom Metazoa; phylum Arthropoda; class Insecta; order Hymenoptera; family Apidae; genus Bombus; species Bombus sylvestris. The sequence goes on along the minus strand of CAJVRE020000112.1, from coordinate 1,714,910 downwards.
ATACGTTTTACGGATATGCTATACAACACTATACGTTATAACGTAATACTATATATCGTTATAAGTTATACTAATATACTATATAACGTTAAACGTTATAACGTAATACTATATAACGTTATACGTTTTACTGATGTGCTATACAACACTATACGTTATATCGTAATACTATATAACGTTATACGTTATACTAATATACTATATAACGTTAAACGCTATAACGTAATACTATATAACGTTATACGTTATACTCATGTGCTATACAACGTTATACGTTATAACATGCACTATATATCGTCATACGTTATACTAATATGCTATATAACGTTAAACGTTATAACGTAATAACATATAACGTTTTACGCTATAACATAATACCATATATCGTTATACGTTTTACTGATATGCTATATAACGCTATACGTTATAAAGTAATACTATATAACGTTATAAGTTATACTGATATGCTGTACAATGTTATACGCTTTAACGGAACACTATATGCCGTCATACGTTATACGAATATGCTATATAACGTTAAATGTTATAACGTAATACCATATAACGTTATACGTTATAACGTTATACTATGTAACGTTGTACGTTATAACATAACACTATTTATCGTTACACGTTATACTAATATATTATATAACGTTAAGCCATATAACGTAGTACTATATAACGTTATACGTTATAACATACACTATATATCGTTATACGTTATGCTAATATGCTATATAACGTTAAGGATTATAACGTAATACCATATATCCTTTTACGTTATAACGTAATGCTATACAACATTATACGTTATACTCATGTGCTATACAACGTTATACGTTATAACATACACTATATATCGTTATACGTTACACTAATATGCTATATAACGTTAAGCATTATAACGTAATACCATATAACGTTTCACGTTATAACGTAATACTATATAACGTTATACGTTTTACTGATATGCTATACAACATTATACGTTATAACGTAATACTATATAGCGTTATACGTTATACAGATTTGCTGTGTAACGCTATACATTATAACGTAATACTATATAACGTTTCACGTTATACTAATATGCTATTTAACCTTAAGCATTATAACGTAACAGCATATATCCTATTACGTTATAACGTAATGCTATACAACGTTATACGTTATACTCATGTGCTATACAACGTTACACGTTATAACATACACTATATATCGTTATACGTTACACTAATATGCTATATAACGTTAAGGATTATAACGTAATACCATATAACGTTTTACGTTATAACGTATTACTATATAACGTTATACGTTATACTGATATGCTATACAACATTATACGTTATACCGTAATACTATATAGCGTTATACGTTATACTGATATGCTGTACAACATTATACGTTATAACGTAATACTATATAGCGTTATACGTTATACTGATTTGCTGTATAACGCTATACATTATAACGTAATGCTATATAACGTTATACGTTATAACGCAATACCATATAAAGTTAAAGGTTATAACGTAGTACCGTATAACGCTATACGTTTTATCGTGACTCTATATAACGTTACACGATATCACGTAATACTGTATAACGTTATACGTTGTACTGATATGCTATAGAACATTATACGTTATAACGTAATACTATATAGCGTTATACGTTATACTGATTTGCTGTATGACGCTATACATTATAACGTAATACTATATAACGTTATACGTTATACTAATATGCTATGTAACGCTAAGCCTTATAACGTAATACCATATAACGTTTTACGTTATACTAATATGCTATTTAACGTTAAGCATTATAACGTAATACCATATATCCTTTTACGTTATACTAATATGCTATATAACGTTAACCATTACAACGCAATACCATATAATGTTTTACGTTATAACGTATATACTACAAAACGTTATAGGTTATACTGATAAGCTATATAACGCTATACGTTATATCGTAATACTATATAACGGTATACGTTAGACTGATATGCTGTATAACGCTATACATTATAACGTAATGCTATATAACGTTATACGTTACAACATAATACCATATAACGTTATAGGTTATAACTTAGAACCATATAACATTTTACGTTATAAGGTAACACTATATAACGTTATACGTTATACTCATCTGCTACACAACGTTACACGTTATAACATACACTATATATCGTTATACGTTATGCTAATATGCAATGTAACGTTAAGGATTATAACGTAATACCATATAACGTTTTACGTTATGACGTAATACTATATAACGTTATACGTTATACTCATGTGCTATACAACGTTATACGTTATAACATACACTATATATCGTTATACGTTAGACTGATATGCTGTATAACGCTATACATTATAACGTAATGCTATCTAACGTTACACGTTATAACGCAATACCATATAACGTTATAGGTTATAACTTAGAACCATATAACATTTTACGTTATAAGGTAACACTATATAACGTTATACGTTATACTCATCTGCTACACAACGTTACACGTTATAACATTCACTATATATTGTTATACGTTATACTAATATGCTATATAACGTTAAGCCTTATAACGTAATACCACATAACGTTTTACGTTATAACATAGTACTATATAACGTTATACGCTATACTGAAATACTATACAACATTATACGTTATAACGTAATACTATATAACGTTATATGATATACTGATATGCTATGTAACGTTAGTCGTTATAACGTAATACTATATAACGTGATACGTTACACACATATGCTATACAACCTTATACGTTATAACATAACACTATATATCGTTACACGTTATTCTAATATATTATATAACGTTAAGCCTTATAACGTAATACCATATACTGTTTTACATTATAACGTAATACTATATAACGTGATACGTTATACTGATATGGTATACAACATTACACGTTATAAGGTAATACTATATCACGTTATACGTTATACTGTTATACAATGCAACATTATACGTTATAACGTAATACTATATAATGTTATATGTTATAGTGATATGCTATATAACGCTATACGTTATAACGCAATGCCATATAACGTTAAAGGTTATAACGTAGTGCCATATAACATTTTACGTTATAACGTAATACTATATAACGTTATATGTTATACTTATATGCTATACAACATTATACGTTATAACGTAATACTATATAACGTTATACGTTATACTTATATGCTATACAACATTATACGTTATAACGTAATACTATATAACGTTATACGTTATACTGTTGTGCTGTATAACACTATACATTATAACGCAATACTATATAACCTTATACGTTATACAAATATGCTATGTAACGTTAATCATTATAAAGTAATACTATATAACGTGATACGTTATACTCATATGCTATACAACGTTATACGTTATAATGTAATACCATATAACGCTGTACGATATAACGAAATACCGTATAACGTTATGCGTTATAACTTAATACTATATAACGTGATACGTTATACTCATATGCTATACAACGTTATACGTTATAACGTAATACCATATAACGCTATACGGTATAACGCAATACCGTATAACGTTATATGCTATAACGTAATACCATATAACGTTATACGTTATAACGTAATACTATATAACGTGATACGTTACACACATATGCTATACAAAGTTATACGATATGACGTAGTACTATATAACGTTATACCTTCTACTCATGTGCTATACAACATTATACGTAATAACGTAATACTATATAACGTTATACGTTATTCTTATATGCTATACAACATTATACGTAATAACGTAATACTATATAACGTTATACGTTATACTGTTGTGCTGTATAACGCTATACAGTATAACGTAATACTATATAACCTTATACGTTATACTAATATGCTATGTAACGTTAATCATTATAACGTAATACTATATAACGTGATACGTTATACTCATATGCTATATAACGTTAACCGTTATAACGTAACACTATATAACGTTTTACGCTATAACGTAATACTATATAACGTCATACGTTATACTCATATGCTATACAACGTTATACGTTATAACATACACTATATATCGTTATACGTTATACTAATATGCTGTATAACGTTAAGCATTATAACGTAATACCATATAACGTTTTACGTTATTACGTAATACTATATAACGTTATACGTTATACTTATATGCTATACAACATTATACGTTATAACGTAATACCATATAACGCTATACGATATAACGCAATACCGTATAACGTTATATGTTATAACATAATACTATATGACGTTATACGTTACACTGATATGCTATATAACGCTAAATATTATAACGTAATGCTATATGACGTTATACGTTATAAGGCATTACCATATAACGTTAAACGTTATAACGTAGTACCGTATAACGTTTTACGTTTTAACGTGATACTATATAACGTTACACGATATCACGTAATACTGTATAACGTTATACGTTATACTGATATGCTATATAACGTTAAACGTTATAACGTAATACCATATAACGTTTTACGTTATAACGTAATACTATATAACGTTATACCTTCTACTCATGTGCTATACAACGTTATACGTTATAACATACACCATATATCGTTATAACGTTATACTAATATGCTATATAACGTTAAGCATTATAACGCAATACCACATAATGTTTTACGTTAAAACGTATTACCACATAACATTTAACGTTAGACTGATATGCTGAATAACGCCATACATTATAACGTAATACTATATAACGTTATACGTTACACTAATATGCTATATAACGTTAGTCGTTATAACGTAATACTATATAACGTGATACATTACACACGTATGCTATAGAACGTTACACGTTATAACATACACTATATGTCGTTATACGTTATACTCATATGCAATGTACCGTTAAGCATTATAACGTAATACCATATAACGTTTTACGTTATAACGTAATACTATATAACGTTATACCTTCTACTCATGTGCTATACAACGTTATACGTTATAACATATCGCTATATATCGTTATACGTTATTCTAATATGCTATATAACGTTAAGCATTATAACTTAATACCATATAACGTTTTACGTTATACTGATATGCACTCCAACGCTATACATTATAACGTAATACTATATAACGTTATACGTAATACTAATATCCTATATAACGTTAAGCATTATAACGTAATACCATATAACGTTTTACGTTATAACGTCATACTATACAACTTGATAGGCTACACACATATGCTATACAACGTTATACATTATAATGTTATACTATATAACGTTATACTTTATACTGGCATGTTATATAACGCTATACGTTATAACGTCATACTATATAACGTTATACGTTATACTGATATGCTATATAACGCTATACGTTATAGCGTCAAGCTATATAACGTTATCCGTTATACTGATATGCTGTACAACGTTATACGTTATAAAGTAATACCATATAATATTATACGTTATAACGTAATACTATATAACGTTATACGTTATAACATACACTATACATCGTTATACGTAATACTAATATATTACAGGAAGTAAAGCACTATAACGTAATACTATATAACGTTATAGGTTATACTGATATGCTATACAACGTTATACGTTATAACGTAATACAATATAACGTTATACGTTATACTGATATGATATACAACGCTATACATGATACCGCAATACTATATAACGTTAAGAGTTATAACGTGGTACCACATAACGTTATACGTTTTATCGTGATACTATATAACGTTACAGGATATCACGTAATACTGTATAACAGTATACTGTTATACTGATATGCTATATAACGTTATACGTTATAACGTAATACTATAAAGCGTTATACGTTATACTGATATGCTATATAACGTTATACGTTATACTGATATGCTATATAACGCTATACGTTATAACGTCATACTATATAACGTTATACGTTATACTGATATGCTATACAACGTTATACGTAATAACGTAATACTATATAACGTTATACGTTATACTGATATGCTATCCAACGTTACACGTTATAACGTAATACTATATAACGTGAAAGGTTACACACATATGCTATAAGACGTTATACGTTATAACATAACACTATATATCGTTATACGTTATACTAACATGCTATATAACGTTAAACGATATAGCGTAATAACATTTAACGTTATACGTTATAACGCAATACTATATAACGTTATAGGTTATAACGTAGTACCATATAACCTTATACGTTTTAGCGTGATAATATATAACGTTACACGGTATCACGTAATACTGTATAACGTTATACGTTATACTGATATGCTATATAACGCTATACGTTATAACGTCATACTATATAACGTTATACGTTATACTGATATGCTATATAACGCTATACGTTATAGCGTCACACTATATAACGTTATCCGTTATACTGATATGCTATACAACGTTATACGTTATAACGTAATACTATATAACGTGATACGTTACACACATATGCTATACAACGTTATACATTATAATGTTATACTATATAACGTTATACGTTATACTGAAATGCTATACAACGTTATACGTTATAACGTAATACTATATAACGTTATACGTTATATAATACACTACATATCGTCATACGTAATACTAATATATTATATAATGTTAAGCATTATAACGTAATACCATACAACGATTTATGATATAACGCAATACTATATAACGTTATAAGTTATACTGATACGCTATACAACGTTATACGTGATAACGTCACACTATATGACGTTATACGTTATAGTGATATGCTATACAACGTTATACGTTATAACGTAATACTATATAACGGGATACGTTACACACGTATGCTATACAACGTTATACGTTATATAATGCACTATATTTCGTTATACGTAATACTAATATATTATATAATGTTAAGCATTATAACGTAATACCATACAACGTTTTACGATATAACGCAATACTATATGACGTTATACGTTATACTGATACGCTATACAACGCTATACGTTATAACGTCATACTATATGACGTTATACTTTATACTCATATGCTATATAACGCTATACGTTATAACGTAAGACTATATAACGTTATACGTTATAACATTCACTATATATCGTTATACGTAATACTAATATATCATAGTAAGTTAAGCACTATAACGTAATACTATATAACGTTATAGGTAATACTGATATTCTACACAACGTTATACGTTATAACGTAATACTATATAAAGTTATACGTTATATTGATATGCTATACAACGCTATAAATTATAACGCAATACTACATAACGTTAAGAGTTATAACGTGGTACCATATAACGTTATACGTTATACTGATATGCTATATAACGCTATACGTTATAACGTAATACTATATAACGTTATACGTTACACTTATATTCTATATAACGTTAGTCGCTATAACGTAATACTATGTAACGTTTTACGTTATAACTCAATACTATATAACGGGTTACGTTAAACTCATATGATATACAACATTATACGTTATAACGTAATACTATATAACGTTATACGTTATGCTCATGTGCTATACAACGTTATACGTTAAAACGTAATACTATATAACGTTATACGTTATACTGATATGCTAAACAACGTTATACGTTATAACGTAATACCATATAACGTGATGCGTTACACACAAACGCTATAAAACGTCATACGTTATAAAATAACACTATATATCGTTATACGTAATACTAATATATTATAGAAAGTTAAGCACTATAACGTAATATTATATAACGTTATAGGTAATACTGATATGCTACACAACGTTATACGTTATAACGTAATACTATATAACGTTATACGTTATACTGATATGCTATACAACGTTATTCGTTATAACGTAATACCATATAACGTGATGCGTTACACACAAACGCTATAAAACGTCACACGTTATAAAATAACACTATATATCGTTATACGTTATACTTACATGCTATATAGCGTTAAACGATATAACGTAATACCATACAACGTTATACGTTATAACGCAATACTATATAACGTTATAGGTTATAACATAGTACCATATTACTTTATACGTTTTAACGTGATAATATATAACGTTACACGATATCACGTAATACTGTATAACGTTATACGTTATACTGATATGCTATATAACGCTATACGCTATAACGTAATACTATAGAAAGTTATACGTTATACTAATATGAAATATAACGTTATGCATTATAACGTTATACCATATAACGGTTTACGTTATAACGTAATACTATATAACGTGATACGTTACACACATATCCTATACACCGTTCTACGTTTAAACATACACTATATATCGTTATACGATATACTAATATGCTATATAACGTTAAGCATTATAACGTAATACCATATAACGTTTTACGTTATGACGTAATACTATACAACGTTATACGTGATACTGATATGGTATACAACGTTATACGTTATAACATACACTATATATCGTTATACGTCATACTGATATGCTATACAACGTTATACGTTATAACGTATTACTATGTAACATTATACGTTATACTAATGTATTATATAACGTTAAGCATTATAACGTAATATCATATAATGTTTTACGTTATAACGCAATACTATATATCGCCATACGTTATACTGATGTGCTATACAAACGTTATACGTTATAACGTAATACTATATAACGTTATAGGTTATACTGATATGCTATACAACGTTATACGTTATAACGTAATACCATATAACGTTATACGTCATAACGTAATACTATATAACGTTATACGTTGTACTCATGTGCTATACAAAGTTATACGTTATAACATACACTATATATCGTTATACGTTATCCTAATATGCTATATAACTTTAAGCATTATAACGTAATTCCATATAACGTTTAACGTTATAACATACACTATATATCGTTATACGTTATTCTAATATGCTATACAACGTTATACGTTATAAAATAGCACCATATACCGTTATACATTACACTAATATGCTATTTAACGTTAGTCGTTATAACGTAATACTATATAACGTGATACGTTACACACATATGCAATACAACGTTATACTTTATAACATACACTATATATCGTTATACGTTATACTAATATGCTATATATCGGTAAGCATTATAACGTAATACCATTTAACGTTATTCCTTATAACGGAATACTATATGACGTTATATGTCATACCAATATGCTATATATAGTTAAGCATTATAACGTAGTACCATACAACGTTTTACGTTATAGCGTAATACTATATAACGTGATACGTTATACTCATATGCTATACAACGTTATACGTTATAACATACACTATATATCGTTATACGTTATACTAATATGCTATATATCTTTAAGCATTATAACGTAATACCATATAACGTTTTACGTTATGACGTAATACTATACAACGTTATACGTGATACTGATATTGTATACAACGTTATACGTTATAACATACACTATATATCGTTATACGTCACACTGATATGCTATACAACGTTATACGTTATAACGGATTACTAAATAACGTTATACGTTATACTGATATGCTATACAACGCTATACGTTACAACGTAATACCATATAACGTTATACGTCATAACGTAATACTATATAACGTTATACGTTATAACATACACTATGTACCGTTATACGTAATACTAATGTATTATATAACGTTAAGCATTATAACGTAATACCATATAATGTTTTACGTTATAACGCAATACTATATATCGTTATACGTTATACTGATGTGCTATACAAACGTTATACGTTATATCGTAATACTATATAACGTTATACGTTATACTGATATGCTAAACAACGTTATACGTTATAACGTAATACCATATATCGTGATGCGTTACACACAAACGCTAAAAAACGTTATACGTTATAAAATAACACTATATACCGTTATACGTTATACTAACATGCTATATAACGTTAAACGATACAACGTAATACCATATAACGTTATACGTTATAACACTATACTATATAACGTTATAGGTTATAACATAGTACCATATTACTTTATACGTTTTAACGTGATAATATATAACGTGACACGATATCACGTAATACTGTATAACGTTATACGTTATACTGATATGCTATATAACGCTATACGCTATAACGTAATACTATATAAAGTTATACGTTATACAAATATGAAATATAACGTTAAGCATTATAACGTTATACCATATAACGGTTTACGTTATAACGTAATACTATATAACGTTATACGTTATAACATACACTATGTACCGCTATACGTAATACTAATGTATTATATAACGTTAAGCATTATAACGTAATATCATATAATGTTTTACGTTATAACGCAATACTATATATCGCCATACGTTATACTGATGTGCTATACAACGTTATACGTTATAACGTAATACTATATAACGTTATACGTTATACTGATATGCTATACAACGTTATACGTTATAACGTAATACCATATAACGTTATACGTTATACTGATATGCTATACAACGCTATACGTTACAACGTAATACCATATAACGTTATACGTCATAACGTAATACTATATAACGTTATACGTTATAACATACACTATGTACCGCTATACGTAATACTAATGTATTATATAACGTTAAGCATTATAACGTAATATCATATAATGTTTTACGTTATAACGCAATACTATATATCGCCATACGTTATACTGATGTGCTATACAACGTTATACGTTATAACGTAATACTATATAACGTTATACGTTATACTGATATGCTATACAACGCTATACGTTACAACGTAAAACCATATAACGTTATACGTCATAACGTAATACTATATAACGTTATACGTTATAACATACACTATGTACCGCTATACGTAATACTAATGTATTATATAACGTTAAGCATTATAACGTAATATCATATAATGTTTTACGTTATAACGCAATACTATATATCGCCATACGTTATACTGATGTGCTATACAACGTTATACGTTATAACGTAATACTATATAACGTTATACGTTATACTGATATGCTATACAACGTTATACGTTATAACGTAATACCATATAACGTTATACGTTATACTGATATGCTATACAACGCTATACATTATAACGCAATACAACATAACGTTAAGAGTTATAATGTGGTACCATATAACGTTGTACGTTATACTGATATGCTATATAACGTTACACGATATCACGTAATACTGTATAACGTTATACGTTATACTGATATGCTACATAACGCTATACGCTATAACGTAATACTATATAACGTTATACGTTATACTAATATGAAATATAACGTTAAGCATTATAACGTTATACCATATAAAGTTTTACGTTATAACGTAATACTATATAACGTGATACGTTATATAATGCACTACATATCGTCATACGTAATACTAATATATTACGTATCCTTAAGCATTATAACGTAATACCATATAACGTTTTACGTTATAACTCAATACTATATAACGTTATACGTTATACTGATATGCTATAAAACGTTATACGTTATAACGTAATACTATATAACGTTATACGTTATAGTGATGTGCTATACAACGTTATACGTTATAACGTAATACTATATAACGTGATACCTTACACACATATGCTATACAACGTTAAACGTTATAACGCAATACCACATAACGTTATACGTTATAAAATACACTATATATCGTTATATGTAATACTAATATATTACATAACGTTAAGCATTATAACGTAATACCATATAACGTTTTACGTTATAATTCAATACTATATAACGTTACACGTTATACTGATATGCTATAAAACGTTATACGCTATAACGTAATACTATATAACCTTATACGTTATAGTGATATGCTATACAACGTTACACGTTATAACGTAATATTATATAACGTTATACGTTATACTGATATGCTATATAACGCTATACGTAATACTATATAACGTTATACGACATAACATACACTATATATCGTTATACGTAATACTAATGTATCATAGAAAGTTAAGCACTATAACGTAATACTATATAACGTTATAGGTAATACTGATATGCTACACAACGTTATACGTTATAACGCAATACTATATAACGTTATAGGTTATAACGTAGTACCATATAACCTTATACGTTTTAGCGTGATAATATATAACGTTACACGGTATCACGTAATACTGTATAACGTTATACGTTATACTGATATGCTATATAACGCTATACGTTATAACGTCATACTATATAACGTTATACGTTATACTGATATGCTATATAACGCTATACGTTATAGCGTCACACTATATAACGTTATCCGTTATACTGATATGCTATACAACGTTATACGTTATAACGTAATACTATATAACGTGATACGTTACACACATATGCTATACAACGTTATACATTATAATGTTATACTATATAACGTTATACGTTATACTGAAATGCTATACAACGTTATACGTTATAACGTAATACTATATAACGTTATACGTTATATAATACACTACATATCGTCATACGTAATACTAATATATTATATAATGTTAAGCATTATAACGTAATACCATACAACGATTTATGATATAACGCAATACTATATAACGTTATAAGTTATACTGATACGCTATACAACGTTATACGTTATAACGTCACACTATATGACGTTATACGTTATAGTGATATGCTATACAACGTTATACGTTATAACGTAATACTATATAACGGGATACGTTACACACGTATGCTATACAACGTTATACGTTATATAATGCACTATATTTCGTTATACGTAATACTAATATATTATATAATGTTAAGCATTATAACGTAATACCATACAACGTTTTACGATATAACGCAATACTATATGACGTTATACGTTATACTGATACGCTATACAACGTTATACGTTATAACGTCATACTATATGACGTTATACTTTATACTCATATGCTATATAACGCTATACGTTATAACGTAAGACTATATAACGTTATACGTTATAACATTCACTATATATCGTTATACGTAATACTAATATATCATAGAAAGTTAAGCACTATAACGTAATACTATATAACGTTATAGGTAATACTGATATTCTACACAACGTTATACGTTATAACGTAATACTATATAAAGTTATACGTTATATTGATATGCTATACAACGCTATAAATTATAACGCAATACTACATAACGTTAAGAGTTATAAAGTGGTACCATATAACGTTATACGTTATACTGATATGCTATATAACGCTATACGTTATAACGTAATACTATATAACGTTATACGTTACACTTATATTCTATATAACGTTAGTCGCTATAACGTAATACTATGTAACGTTTTACGTTATAACTCAATACTATATAACGGGTTACGTTAAACTCATATGATATACAACATTATACGTTATAACGTAATACAATATAACGTTATACGTTATGCTCATGTGCTATACAACGTTATACGTTAAAACGTAATACTATATAACGTTATACGTTATACTGATATGCTAAACAACGTTATACGTTATAACGTAATACCATATAACGTGATGCGTTACACACAAACGCTATAAAACGTCATACGTTATAAAATAACACTATATATCGTTATACGTAATACTAATATATTATAGAAAGTTAAGCACTATAACGTAATATTATATAACGTTATAGGTAATACTGATATGCTACACAACGTTATACGTTATAACGTAATACTATATAACGTTATACGTTATACTGATATGCTATACAACGTTATTCGTTATAACGTAATACCATATAACGTGATGCGTTACACACAAACGCTATAAAACGTCACACGTTATAAAATAACACTATATATCGTTATACGTTATACTTACATGCTATATAGCGTTAAACGATATAACGTAATACCATACAACGTTATACGTTATAACGCAATACTATATAACGTTATAGGTTATAACATAGTACCATATTACTTTATACGTTTTAACGTGATAATATATAACGTTACACGATATCACGTAATACTGTATAACGTTATACGTTATACTGATATGCTATATAACGCTATACGCTATAACGTAATACCATATAACGTTATACGTCATAACGTAATACTATATAACGTTATACGTTGTACTCATGTGCTATACAAAGTTATACGTTATAACATACACTATATATCGTTATACGTCATACTGATATGCTATACAACGTTATACGTTATAACGTATTACTATGTAACATTATACGTTATACTAATGTATTATATAACGTTAAGCATTATAACGTAATATCATATAATGTTTTACGTTATAACGCAATACTATATATCGCCATACGTTATACTGATGTGCTATACAAACGTTATACGTTATAACGTAATACTATATAACGTTATAGGTTATACTGATATGCTATACAACGTTATACGTTATAACGTAATACCATATAACGTTATACGTCATAACGTAATACTATATAACGTTATACGTTGTACTCATGTGCTATACAAAGTTATACGTTATAACATACACTATATATCGTTATACGTTATCCTAATATGCTATATAACTTTAAGCATTATAACGTAATTCCATATAACGTTTAACGTTATAACATACACTATATATCGTTATACGTTATTCTAATATGCTATACAACGTTATACGTTATAAAATAGCACCATATACCGTTATACATTACACTAATATGCTATTTAACGTTAGTCGTTATAACGTAATACTATATAACGTGATACGTTACACACATATGCAATACAACGTTATACTTTATAACATACACTATATATCGTTATACGTTATACTAATATGCTATATATCGGTAAGCATTATAACGTAATACCATTTAACGTTATTCCTTATAACGGAATACTATATGACGTTATATGTCATACCAATATGCTATATATAGTTAAGCATTATAACGTAGTACCATACAACGTTTTACGTTATAGCGTAATACTATATAACGTGATACGTTATACTCATATGCTATACAACGTTATACGTTATAACATACACTATATATCGTTATACGTTATACTAATATGCTATATATCTTTAAGCATTATAACGTAATACCATATAACGTTTTACGTTATGACGTAATACTATACAACGTTATACGTGATACTGATATTGTATACAACGTTATACGTTATAACATACACTATATATCGTTATACGTCACACTGATATGCTATACAACGTTATACGTTATAACGGATTACTAAATAACGTTATACGTTATACTGATATGCTATACAACGCTATACGTTACAACGTAATACCATATAACGTTATACGTCATAACGTAATACTATATAACGTTATACGTTATAACATACACTATGTACCGTTATACGTAATACTAATGTATTATATAACGTTAAGCATTATAACGTAATACCATATAATGTTTTACGTTATAACGCAATACTATATATCGTTATACGTTATACTGATGTGCTATACAAACGTTATACGTTATATCGTAATACTATATAACGTTATACGTTATACTGATATGCTAAACAACGTTATACGTTATAACGTAATACCATATATCGTGATGCGTTACACACAAACGCTAAAAAACGTTATACGTTATAAAATAACACTATATACCGTTATACGTTATACTAACATGCTATATAACGTTAAACGATACAACGTAATACCATATAACGTTATACGTTATACTGATATGCTATATAACGCTATACGCTATAACGTAATACTATATAAAGTTATACGTTATACAAATATGAAATATAACGTTAAGCATTATAACGTTATACCATATAACGGTTTACGTTATAACGTAATACTATATAACGTTATACGTTATAACATACACTATGTACCGCTATACGTAATACTAATGTATTATATAACGTTAAGCATTATAACGTAATATCATATAATGTTTAACGTTATAACGCAATACTATATATCGCCATACGTTATACTGATGTGCTATACAACGTTATACGTTATAACGTAATACTATATAACGTTATACGTTATACTGATATGCTATACAACGTTATACGTTATAACGTAATACCATATAACGTTATACGTTATACTGATATGCTATACAACGCTATACGTTACAACGTAATACCATATAACGTTATACGTCATAACGTAATACTATATAACGTTATACGTTATAACATACACTATGTACCGCTATACGTAATACTAATGTATTATATAACGTTAAGCATTATAACGTAATATCATATAATGTTTTACGTTATAACGCAATACTATATATCGCCATACGTTATACTGATGTGCTATACAACGTTATACGTTATAACGTAATACTATATAACGTTATACGTTATACTGATATGCTATACAACGCTATACGTTACAACGTAATACCATATAACGTTATACGTCATAACGTAATACTATATAACGTTATACGTTATAACATACACTATGTACCGCTATACGTAATACTAATGTATTATATAACGTTAAGCATTATAACGTAATATCATATAATGTTTTACGTTATAACGCAATACTATATATCGCCATACGTTATACTGATGTGCTACACAACGTTATACGTTATAACGTAATACTATATAACGTTATACGTTATACTGATATGCTATACAACGTTATACGTTATAACGTAATACCATATAACGTTATACGTTATACTGATATGCTATACAACGCTATACATTATAACGCAATACAACATAACGTTAAGAGTTATAATGTGGTACCATATAACGTTGTACGTTATACTGATATGCTATATAACGTTACACGATATCACGTAATACTGTATAACGTTATACGTTATACTGATATGCTACATAACGCTATACGCTATAACGTAATACTATATAACCTTATACGTTATAGTGATATGCTATACAACGTTACACGTTATAACGTAATATTATATAACGTTATACGTTATACTGATATGCTATATAACGCTATACGTAATACTATATAACGTTATACGACATAACATACACTATATATCGTTATACGTAATACTAATGTATCATAGAAAGTTAAGCACTATAACGTAATACTATATAACGTTATAGGTAATACTGATATGCTACACAACGTTATACGTTATAACGTAATACTATATAACGTTATACGTTATACTGATATGCTATATAACGCTGTACGTTATAACGTAATACTATATAACGTTATACGTTACACTTATATTCTATATAACGTTAGTCGCTATAACGTAATACTATATAACGTTATACGTTATAACGCAATACTATATAACGTTAAGGGTTATTACGTAGTCCCATATAACGTTATACGTTTTAACGTGATACTACTTAACGTTACACGATATCACGTAATACTGTATAACGTTATACGTTATACTGCTATGCAACATAACGCTATACGCTATAACGTAATACTATATAACGATATACGTTATACTAATATGAAATATAACGTTAAGCATTATAACGTTATACCATATAACGTTTTACGTTATAACTCAATACTATATAACGTTATACGTTATACTGATATGCTATAAAACGTTATACGTTATAACGTAATACTATATAACGTGATACGTTACACACATATGCTATACAACGTTAAACGTTATAACGAAATACCACATAACGTTATATGTTATAACGTAATACTATATAACGTTATACGTTATAAAATACACTATATACCGTTGTACGTAATACTAATATATTACATAACGTTAAGCGTTATAACGTAATACCATATAACGTTTTACGTTATAACTCAATACTATATAACGTTATACGTTATACTGATATGCTATAAAACGTTATACGTTATAACGTAATACTATATAACGTTATACGTTATAGTGATATGCTATACAACGTTATACGTTATAACGTAACACTATATGTCGTTATACGTTATACTGATATGCTATACAACGTTAAACGTTATAACGTAATACGACATTACGTTATATGTTATAACGTAATACTATATAACGTTATACGTTATAAAATACACTATATATCGTTATACGTAATACTAATATATTACATAACGTTAAGCATTATATCGTAATACCATATAACGTTTTACGTTGTAACGCAATACTATATAACGTTATACGTTATACTGATACGCTATACAACGTTATTCGTTATAACGTAATACTATATAACGTTATACGTTATACTGATATGCTATACAACATTATACGTTATAACGTAATACTATATAACGTTAGACGTTATACTAATATACTATATAACGTTAAACGTTATAACGTAATACTATCTAACGTTATACGTTATAACGTAATACTATATAACGCTATACGTTGTACTGATATGCTATACAACATTATACGTTATAACGTAATACTATATAACGTTATACGTTATACTAATATACTATATAACGTTAAACGTTATAACGTAATACTATATAACGCTATACGTTGTACTGATATGCTGTATAACGCTATACATTATAACGTAATACAATATAACGTTATACGTTATACTGATATGCTATATAACGGTAAGCATTATAACGTAGTACCATATAACGTTTTACGTTATACTCATATACTATACAACGTTATACGTTTAAACGTAACACTATATGTCGTTATACGTTACACTAATATGCTATATAACGTTAAACGTTATAACGTAATACCATATAACGTTTTACGTTATAACGTAATACTATATAACGCTATACGTTGTACTGATATGCTGTATAACGCTATACGTTATAACGTAATACAATATAACGTTTTACGTTATACTGATATGCTATATTACGCTATACATTATAACGTTATACTACATAACATTATACGTTATACTAATATGCTATGTAACGTTAAGCATTATAACGTAATCCCATATAACGTTTTACGTTATAACGTAAAACTATATAACGTTTCAAGTTATACTGATATGCTATACAACGTTGTACGTTACAACATACGCTATGTATCGTCATACGTCATACCAATATGCTATATAAAGTTAAGCATTATAACGTAATACCACATAACGTTTTACGTTATAACGTAATACTATATAACGTTATACGTTACCCTAATATGCTATATAACGTTAGTCGTTATAACGTAATACTATATAACGTGATACGTTACACACATATGCTATACAACGTTATACGTTGTAACATACACTATATATCGTTATACGTTATACTAATATGCTATATAACGTTAAGCATTATAACGTAATACCATATAACGTTTTACGTTATAACGTAATACTATATAACGTTATATGTTATACTGATATGATGTATAACGCTATACCTTATAACGTAATACTACATAACGTTATACGTTATACTAATATGCTATGTAACGTCAGGCATTATAGCGTAATGCCATATAACGTTTTACGTTATAACGTAATACTATATAACGTTATACGTTGTAACATGCACTATATTTCGTTATACGTTATACTAATATACTATATAACGTTAAACGTTATATCGTAATACTATATAACGTTAAACGTTATATCGTAATACTATATAACGTTTTACGTTATAACTTAATACTATTTAACGTTATACGTTACCCTAATATGCTATATAACGTTAGTCGTTATAACGTAATACTATATAACGTGATACGTTGCACACATATGCTATACAACGTTATACGTTGTAACATACACTATATATCGTTATACGTTATACTAATATGCTATATAACGTTATACGTTACCCTAATATGCTATATAACGTTAGTCGTTTTAACGTAATACTATATAACGTGATACGTTACACACATATGCTGTACAACGTTATACGTTGTAACATACACTATATATCGTTATATGTTATACTAATATGCTATATAGCGTTAAGCATTATAACGTAATACCATATAACGTTTTACGTTATAACGTAATACTATATAACGTTATAAGTTATACTCATGTGCTATACAACGTTTTACGTCATAGCATACACTATATATCGTTATACGTTATACTAATATGCTATATAACTTTAAGCATTATAACGTAATACCTTATAACGTTTTACGTTATAACGTAATACAATATAACGTTATACGTTACACTAATGTGCTATATAACGTTAGTCGTTATAACGTAATACTATATAACGTTTTACGTTATAACGTAATACTATATAACGTTATACGTTGTAACATGCACTATATTTCGTTATACGTTATACTAATATACTATATAACGTTAAACGTTATATCGTAATACTATATAACGTTATAAGTTATACTGATATGCTATACAACACTATACGTTATAACATACACTATATATCGTTATACGTTATACTAATATGCTATATAACGTCAATCATTGTAACGTAATAGCATATAACGTTTTACGTTATTACGTAATACTATATATCGTTATACGTTATACTAATATGCTATATAACGTTAAACGTTATAACGTAATAACATATAACGTTTTACGTTATAACGTAATACCATATAACGTTATACGTTTTACTGATATGCTATATAACGCTATACGTTATAAAGTAATACTATATAACGTTATACGTTATACTGATATGCTGTACAATGTTATACGTTATAACATACACTATATATCGTTATACGTTATACTAATATGCTATATAACGTTAAGCATTATAACGTAATACCATATAACGTTTTACGTTATAACGTAATACTATATAACTTGATACGCTACACGCATATGCTATACAACGTTGTACGTTATAACATAGCACTATATGCCGTTATACGTTATACTAATATGCTATATAACGTTAAACGTTATAACGTAATAACATATAACGTTTTACGTTATAACGTAATACCATATAACGTTATACGTTTTACTGATATGCTATATAACGCTATACGTTATAAAGTAATACTATATAACGTTATACGTTATACTGATATGCTGTACAACGTTATACGTTGTAACATACACTATATATCGTTATACGTTATACTAATATGCTATATAACTTAAAGTATTATAACGTAATACCATATAACGTTTTACGTTATAACATAATACCATATAACGTTATACGTTTTACTGATATGCAACATAACGCTATACGTTATAACGTAATACTATATAACGTTATACGTTATACTGATATGCTATACAACATTATACCTTATAACGTAATACTATATAGCGTTATACGTTATACTGATTTGCTGTATTACGCTATACATTATAACGTAATACTATATAACGTTTTACGTTATACTGATATGCTGTACAATGTTATACGTTATAACATACACTATATATCGTTATACGTTATACTAATATGCTATATAACTTTAAGCATTATAACATACTACCATATATCGTTTTACGTTATAACGTAATACCATATAACGTTATACGTTTTACTGATACGCTATATAACGCTATACGTTATAAAGTAATACTATATAACGTTATACGTTATACTGATATGCTGTACAATGTTATACGTTATAACATACACTATATATCGTTATACGTTATACTAATATGCTATATAACGTTAAGCATGATAACGTAATACCATATAACGTTTTACGTTATAACTTAACACTATATAACGTTATACGTTACCCTAATATGCTATATAACGTTAGTCGTTATAACGTAATACTATATAACGTGATACGTTACACACATATGCTGTACAACGTTATACGTTGTAACATACACTATATATCGTTACACGTTATACTAATATGCTATATAACGTTAAGCATTATAACGTAATACCATATAACGTTTTACGTTATAACGTAATACAATATAACGTTATACGTTACACTAATGTGCTATATAACGTTAGTCGTTATAACGTAATACTATATAATGTGATACGTTGCACACATATGCTATACAACGTTATACGTTATAACATAACACTATATACCGTTATACGTTATACTAATATGCTATATAACGTTAAGCATTATAACATACTACCATATATCGTTTGACGTTATAACGTAATACAATATAACGTGATACGTTACACGCATATGCTATACAACTTTATACGTTATAACATGCACTATATATCGTCATACGTTCTACTAATATGCTATATAACGTTAAACGTTATAACGTAATACTATATAACGTTATAAGTTATACTGATATGCTGTACAATGTTATACGCTTTAACGGAACACTATATGTCGTTATACGTTATACTAATATGCTATATAACGTTAAACGTTATAACGTAATACTATATAACGTTTTACGTTATAACGTAATACCATATATCGTTATACGTTTCACTGATACTCTATATAACGCTATACGTTATAAAGTAATACTATATAACGTTATAAGTTATACTGATATGCTGTACAATGTTATACGCTTTAACGGAACACAATATGTCGTTATACGTTATACTAATATGCTATATAACGTTAAACGTTATAACGTAATACTATATAACGTTAAACGTTATAACGTAATACTATATAACGTTATAAGTTATACTGATATGCTATACAACACTATACGTTATAACGTAATACTATATAACGTTATACGTTATACTAATATACTATATAACGTTAAACGCTATAACGTAATACTATATAACGTTATAGGTTATACTCATGTGCTATACAACGTTATACGTTATAATATACACTATATATCCTTATACGTTATACTAATATGCTATATAACGTTAAGCATTATAACGTAATACCATGTAGCGTTTTACGTTATAACTTAATACTATATAACGTTATACGTTATACTAATATGCTATATAACGTTAAGCATTATAACGTAATACCATATAAAGTTTTACGTTATAACGTAATACTATATAACTTGATACGCTACACGCATATGCTATACAACGTTGTACGTTATAACATAACACTATATGCCGTTATACGTTATACTAATATGCTGTATAACGTTAAACGTTATAACGTAATAACATATAACGTTTTACGTTATAACATACACTATATTTCGTTATACGTTATACTAATATACTATATAACGTTAAACGTTATATCGTAATACTATATAACGTTATAAGTTATGCTGATATGCTATACAACACTATACGTTATAACATACACTATATATCGTTATACGTTATACTAGTATGCTAAATAACGTTAAGCATTATAACGTAATACCATATAACGTTTTACGTTATAACGTAATACTATATAACGTTATAAGTTATACTCATGTGCTATACAACGTTTTACGTTATAGCATACACTATATATCGTTATACGTTATACTAATATGCTATACAACTTTAAGCATTATACCGTAATACCATATAACGTTTTACGTTATAACGTAATACAATATAACGTTATACGTTACACTAATGTGCTATATAACGTTAGTCGTTATAACGTAATACTATATAATGTGATACGTTGCACACATATGCTATACAACGTAATACGTTATAACATAACACTATATACCGTTATACGTTATACTAATATGCTATATAACGTTAAGCATTATAACATACTACCATATATCGTTTGACGTTATAACGTAATACAATATAACGTGATACGTTACACGCATATGCTATACAACTTTATACGTTATAACATGCACTATATATCGTCATACGTTCTACTAATATGCTATATAACGTTAAACGTTATAACGTAATACTATATAACGTTATAAGTTATACTGATATGCTGTACAATGTTATACGCTTTAACGGAACACTATATGTCGTTATACGTTATACTAATATGCTATATAACGTTAAACGTTATAACGTAATACTATATACCGTTTTACGTTATAACGTAATACCATATATCGTTATACGTTTTACTGATACTCTATATAACGCTATACGTTATAAAGTAATACTATATAACGTTATAAGTTATACTGATATGCTGTACAATGTTATACGCTTTAACGGAACACAATATGTCGTTATACGTTATACTAATATGCTATATAACGTTAAACGTTATAACGTAATACTATATAACGTTAAACGTTATAACGTAATACTATATAACGTTATAAGTTATACTGATATGCTATACAACACTATACGTTATAACGTAATACTATATAACGTTATACGTTATACTAATATACTATATAACGTTAAACGCTATAACGTAATACTATATAACGTTATAGGTTATACTCATGTGCTATACAACGTTATACGTTATAATATACACTATATATCCTTATACGTTATACTAATATGCTATATAACGTTAAGCATTATAACGTAATACCATGTAACGTTTTACGTTATAACTTAATACTATATAACGTTATACGTTATACTAATATGCTATATAACGTTAAGCATTATAACGTAATACCATATAAAGTTTTACGTTATAACGTAATACTATATAACTTGATACGCTACACGCATATGCTATACAACGTTGTACGTTATAACATAACACTATATGCCGTTATACGTTATACTAATATGCTATATAACGTTAAACGTTATAACGTAATAACATATAACGTTTTACGTTATAACATACACTATATTTCGTTATACGTTATACTAATATACTATATAACGTTAAACGTTATATCGTAATACTATATAACGTTATAAGTTATACTGATATGCTATACAACACTATACGTTATAACATACACTATATATCGTTATACGTTATACTAATATGCTATATAACTTTAAGCATTATAACGTAATACCATATAATGTTTTACGTTATAACGTAATACCATATAACGTTATACGTTACACTAATGCGCTATATAACGTTAGTCGTTATAACGTAATACTGTATAATGTGATACGTTACACACATATGCTATACAACGTTATACGTTATAACATAACACTATATACCGTTATACGTTGTACTATTATGCTATATAACGTTAAGCATTATAACATACTTTCATATATCGTTTTACGTTATAACGTAATACCATATAACGTTATACGTTACCCTAATATGCTATATAACGTTAGTCGCTATAACGTAATACTATATAACGTGATACGTTACACACATATGCTGTACAACGTTATACGTTGTAACATACACTATATATCGTTATACGTTATACTAATATGCTATATAACGTTAAGCATTATAACGTAATACCATATAACGTTTTACGTTATAACGTAATACTATATAACGTTATAAGTTATACTCATGTGCTATACAACGTTTTACGTTATAGCATACACTATATATCGTTATACGTTATACTAATATGCTATACAACTTTAAGCATTATAACGTAATACCATATAACGTTTTACGTTATAACGTAATACAATATAACGTTATACGTTACACTAATGTGCTATATAACGTTAGTCGTCATAACGTAATACTATATAACGTTATACGTTATACTAATATACTATATAACGTTAAACGCTATAACGTAATAGTATATAACGTTATAGGTTATACTCATGTGCTATACAACGTTATACGTTATAACATACACTATATATCCTTATACGTTATACTAATATGCTATATAACGTTAAGCATTATAACGTAATACCATATAAAGTTTTACGTTATAACGTAATACTATATAACTTGATACGCTACACGCATATGCTATACAACGTTGTACGTTATAACATAACACTATATGCCGTTATACGTTATACTAATATGCTATATAACGTTGAACGTTATAACGTAATAACATATAACGTTTTACGTTATAACATACACTATATTTCGTTATACGTTATACTAATATACTATATAACGTTAAACGCTATATCGTAATACTATATAACGTTATAAGTTATACTGATATGCTATACAACACTATACGTTATAACATACACTATGTATCGTTATACGTTATACTAATATGCTATATAACGTCAATCATTATAACGTAATAGCATATAACGTTTTACGTTATACTAATATGCTATTTAACCTTAAGCATTATAACGTAATACCATATATCCTTTTACGTTATAACGTAATGCTATACAACGTTATACGTTATAACATACACTATATATCGTTATACGTTACACTAATATGCTATATAACGTTAAGCATTATAACGTTATACGTTACCCTAATATGCTATATAACGTTAGTCGTTATAACGTAATACTATATAACGTGATACGTTACACACATATGCTGTACAACGTTATGCGTTGTAACATACACTATATATCGTTATACGTTATACTAATATGCTATATAACGTTAAGCAATATGACGTAATACCATATAACGTTGTACGTTATAACGTTATACTATATAGCGTTATACGTTATACTGATATGCTATACACCATTATACGTTATAACGTAATACTATATTACGTTATACGATATACTCATGTGCTGTATAACGCTATACATTTTATCGTAATACTATATAACGTTATACGTTATACTCATGTGCTCTACAACGTTATACGTTACAACATACACTATATATCGTTATAAGTTATACCAATATGCTATATAACTTTAAGCATTATAACGTAATACAATATAACGTTTTACGTTATAACGTAATACTATATAACGTTATACGTTATACTGATATGCTATAGAACGTTAGACGTTATAATGTAATACTATAGAACGCAATACGTTATACTGTCATGTTATATAACGCTATACGTTAGAAAGTAATACTATATACCGTTATGCGTTATACTCATATGCTATACAACGTTATACGTTATAACATAACACTATATATCGTTATACGTTACACTAATATGCTATATAACGTTAGTCGTTATAACGTAATACTATATACCGTTATGCGTTATACTCATATGCTATACAACGTTATACGTTATAACATAACACTATATATCGTTATTCGTTACACTAATATGCTATTTAACGTTATACGTTATAATGTAACACTATAGAACGTTATACGTTATACTGACATGTTATATAACGCTATACGTTATAAAGTAATACTATATACCGTTATGCGTTATACTCATATGCTATACAACGTTATACGTTATAACATAACACTATATATCGTCATACGTTACACTAATATGCTATATAACGTTAGTCGTTATAACGTAATACTATATAACGTTGTTCGTTATACTCATATGCTGTACAACGCTATACATTATAACCTAATACTATATAACGTTACGCGTTATACTGATATGCTATATAACGTTAGTCGTTATAACGTAATACCATATAACGTTTTACGTTATAACGTAATACTGTATAGCGTTATACGTTATACTGATATGCTATACAACATTATTCGTTATTATGTAATACTATATAACGTTATACATTATACTGACATGTTATATAACGCTATACGTTATAAAGTAATACTATATACCGTTATACGTTATACTCAAATGCTATACAACGATATACGTTATAACATAACACTATATATCGTTATACGTTACACTAATATGCTATATAACGTTAGTCGTTATAACGTAATACTATATACCGTTATGCGTTATACTCATATGCTATACAACGTTATACGTTATAACATAACACTATATATCGTTATACGTTACACTAATATGCGATTTAACGTTATACGTTATAATGTAATACTATAGAACGTTATACGTTATACTGACATGTTATATAACGCTATACGTTATAAAGTTATACTATATACCGTTAGGCGTTATACCCATATGCTATAGAACGTTATACGTTATAATGTAATACTATAGAACGCAATACGTTATACTGTCATGTTACATAACGCTATACGTTAGAAAGTAATACTATATACCGTTATGCGTTATACTCATATGCTATACAACATTATACGTTATAACGTAATACTATATGACGTTATACGTTATACTGATGTGCTGTATAACGGTATACAATATAACGTAATACTATATAACGTTATACGTAATACTAATAAGCTATATAACGTTAAGCATTATAACGTAATACCATATAACGTTTTACGTTAGAACGTTATACTATATAACTTGATACGCTACACACATATGCTATACAACGTTATACGTTATAACATTTCACTATATGCCGTTATACGTTATACTAATATGCTATATAACGTTAATCGTTAACGTAATACCATATAACGTTTTACGTTGCAACGTAATACCATATAACGTTATACGTTATACTGATATGCTATACAACGTTATATGTTATAATGTAATACTATAGAACGTTATACGTTATACTGACATGTTATATAACGCTATACGTTATAAAGTAATACTATATAACGTTATTCGTTATACTAATATACCATATAACGTTTTACGTTATAACGTAATACGATATAACGTTATACGTTATAATGATATGGTATACAACATTATACGTTATAACGTAGTACTATATAACGTTATACGTTATACTAATATACCATATAACGTTTTACGTTATAAGGTAATACGATATAACGTTATACGTTATAATGATATGCTATACAACATTATACGTTATATCGTAATACTATATAACGTTATACGTAATACTAATATGCTATATAACGTTAAGCATTATAACGTAATACCATATAACGCTTTACGTTATAACGTAATACTATATAACTTGATATGCTACACGCATATGCTATACAACGTTGTACGTTATAACATAACACTATATGCCGTTATACGTTATACTAATATGCTATATAACGTTAAACGTTATAACGTAATACTATATAACGTTTTTTGTTATAACGTAATACCATATATCGTTATCCGTTTTACTGATATGCTATATAACCTTTTACGTTATAACGCAATACTATATAACGTTATACGTTATACTGATATGCTATACAACGTCATACGTTATATCATACACTATATATCGATATACGTTATACTAATATGCTATATAACGTTAAACCATATAACGTAATACTATATAACGTTATACGTTATACTGATATGCTATACAACATTATACGTTATAACGTAATACTATATAACGTTAGACGTTATACCAATATGCTATATAACTTTAAGCATTATAACGTAATACCATATAACTTTCTACGTTATAATGTTATACTATATAACTTCATACGCTACACACATATGCTATACAAAGTTATACGATATGACGTAATACTATAAAACGTTATACGTTATAATGATATACTATGCAACTTTATACGTTATAACGTAATACTATATAACGTTAGACGTTATACCAATATGCTATATAACTTTAAGCATTATAACGTAATACCATATAACATTTACGCTATAACGTAATACTATATAACGTTATACGTTACACTAATATGCTATATAACGTTAAACGTTATAACGTAATACCATAACGTTTTACGTTATAACGTAATACTATACAACGTTATACGTAATACTGATATGCTATACAACGTTATACGTTATAATGAAATACCATATAACGCTATACGATATAACGCAATACCGTATATCGTTATACGTTATAACGTTATACTCTGTAACGTTGTACGTTATAACATACAGTATCTATCGTTATACGTAATACTAATATAATATATGACGTGGAGCATTATAACGTAATACCATATAACGTTTTACGTCATAACGTAATACCATATAACGTTATACGTTATACTGGTATGCTATACAACGTTATACGTTGGAAAGTAATACTATATGACGTTAAACGTTATACTCATTTGCTATACAACGTTATACGTTATAACGCAATACTATATAACGTTATACGTTATACTGGTATGCTGTATAACGCTATACATTTATAACGTAATACTATATAACGTTATACGTTATACGAATGTGCTATTTAACGTTAAGCATTGTAACGTAATACCATATATCGTTTTACGTTATAACGTAATACTATATAACGTGATACGTTTTACTCATATGCTATAGAACGTTATACGTTATACTTATATGCTATACAACGTTATACGTTACAACATACACTATATAAAGTTATACGTTATTCTAATATGCTATGTAACGTTAAGCATTATAACGTAATACCATATAACGTTAGTAGTTATACTAATATGCTTTGTAACGTTAAGCATCATAACGTAATACCATATAACGTTAGTAGTTATACTAATATGCTATGTAACGTTAAGCATCATAACGTAATACCATATAACGTTGTACGTTATAACGAAATACTATATAACGTGATACGCTATACTCATGTGCTATACAACGTTATACGTTACAACGTACACTATATAAAGTTATACGTTATTCTAATATGCTATGTAACGTTAAGCATTATAATGTAATACCATATAACGTTAGAAGTTATACTGACATGCTGTATAACGCTATACATTATAACGTAATACTATATAACGTTATACGTTATACTAATATCCTATGTAACGTTAAGCATTCTAACGTAATACCATATAACGTTAGAAGTTATACTAATATGCTATGTAACGTTAAGCATTATAACGTAATACCATATAACGTTGTACGTTATAACGTAATACTATATATCGTGATACGTTACACATAAGTGCTATGCAACGTTATACGTTACAACGTACACTATATAAAGTTATACGTTATTCTAATATGCTATGTAACGTTAAGCATTATAACGTAATACCATATAACGTTAGAAGTTATACTAATATGCTATGCAACGTTAAGTATTATAACGTAATACCATATAACGTTGTACGTTATAACGTAATACTATATATCGTGATACGTTACACATAAGTGCTATGCAACGTTATACGTTATAACGCAATACTATATAACGTTATGCGTTATACTGATATGCTGTACAACACTATACATTATAACGTAATACTATATATCGTTATACGTTATACTGATCTGCTATACAACGTTATACGTTATAATGTAATACTATAGAACGTTATACGTTATAGTGACATGTTATATAACGCTATACGTTATAAAGTAATACTATATACCGTTATGCGTTATACTTATATGCTATACAAAGTTATACGTTATAACATAATACTATATATCGTTATACGTTACACTAATATGCTATATAACGTTAGTCGTTATAACGTAATACCACATAACGTTTTACGTTATAACGTAATACTATATAACGTTATACGTTATACTGACATGCTGTATAACGCTATACATTATAACGTAATACTATATAACGTTATACGTTATACTAATATCCTATGTAACGTTAAGCATTCTAACGTAATACCATATAACGTTTTACGTTATAACGTAATACTATATAACGTGAAACGTTACACACATATGCTATACAAAGTTATACGTTATAAAATACACTATATATCGTTATACGTTATACTAATATCCTATATAACGTTAAACGTTATAACGTAATACTATATAACGTTATATGTTATACTGATATGCTATATAACTTTAAGCATTATAACGTAATACATTTCAACGTTAGACGTTATAACATAACACTATATATCTTTATACGTTACACTAATATGCTATATAACGTTAGTTGTTATAACGTAATACTATATAACGTTACACGTTATACTCATGTGCTATACAACATTATACGTTATAACATACACTCTATATCGTTTTACGTTATAACGTAATACTATATAACGTTATACGTTATGCTGATATGCTATATAACGTCAGTCGTTATAACGTAATACTATATATCGTTATACGTTATACTCATATGCTGTATACCGTTAAGCCTTATTACGTAATAATATATAACGTTATACTGATATGCTATATAACGCTATACATTACACCGTAATGCTATATAACATTATATGTTATAACATACACTATATATCGCTATACGTTATACTAATATGCTATATAACGTTAAGCATTATAACGTAATACCATATAACGTTTTACGTTATAACGTAATACTATATAACGCTATACGTTATACTGATATGCTATACAACATTATACGTTATAACGTAATACTACATAACGTTATACGTTATACTCATATGCTATATATCGTTAGTCGTTACAACGTGATACTATATAACGTGATACGTTACACTAATGTGCTATATAACGTTAGCTGTTATAACGTAATACTATATAACGTTACACGTTATACTCATGTGCTATACAACGTTATACGTTATAACATACACTCTATATCGTTTTACGTTATAACGTAATACTATATAACGTTATACGTTATACTGACATGCTGTATAACGCTATACATTATAACGTAATACTATATAACGTTATACGTTATACTAATATGCTATGTAACGTTAAGCATTATAAAGTAATACCATACAACGTTTTACGTTATAACGTAATACTATATAACGTTTTACGTTATACCGTAATACTATATAACGTGATACGTTATACTCATATGCTATACAACGTTATACGTTATAACGTAATACTATATATCGTTATACGTTATACAACTATGCTGTATAACGTTAGGCATTATAACGTAATACCATATAACGTTTTACGTTATAACGTAATACTATATAACGTTATACGTTATACTGATATGCTATACAACGCTATACGTTATAAAGTAATACTATATAACGTTATACGTTATACTGATATGCTATACAACGTTATACCTTATAACGTAATACAATATAACGTTTTGCGTTATACTGATATGCTTTATAACGCTATACATTATTACGTAATACTATATAACGTTATACGTTATACTAATATGCTATGTAACTTTAAGCATTGTAACGTAATATCATATAACGTTTTACGTTATAACGTAATACTATATAACGTTATACGTTATACTGATATGCTGTATAACGCTATACATTATAACGTAATACTATATAACGTTATACGTTATACTAATGTGCTATGTAACTTTAAGCATTGTAACACAATACCATATAACGTTTTACGTTATAGCGTAATACTATATCACGCTATACGTTATACTCATGTGCTGTACAACGTTAAACGTTATCACGTAATACTATATAACGTTATACGTTGTACTCATTTGCTATACAAAGTTATACGTTATAAAATACACTATATACCGTTATACGTTATACTAATATGCTATATATCTTTAAGCATTATAACGTAATACCATATAACGTTTTACGTTATACTCATACGCTATACAACGTTATACGTTATAACGTAACACTATATGTCGTTATACGTTCTACTAATATGCTATATAACGTTAAACGTTATAACGTAATACCATATAACGTTTTACTCTATAACGTAATACTATATAACGCTATACGTTGTACTGATATGCTGTATAACGCTATTCATTATAACGTAATACAATATAACGTTTTACGTTATACTGATATGCTATATAACGCTATACATTATAACGTAATACTATATAACATTATACGTTATACTCATATGCTATACAACGTTATACGTTACAAAATAACACCATATACCGTTATACATTACAGTAATATGCTATTTAACGTTAGTCGTTATAACGTAATACTATATAACGTGATACGTTACACACATATGCTATACAACGTTATACGTTATAACATACACTATATATCGTTATACGTTATACTAATATGCTATATAACGTTAAGCATTATAACATAATACCATATAACGTTATTCCTTATAACGGAATACTATATGACGTTATATGTCATACCAATATGCTATATATAGTTAAGCATTATAACGTAGTACCATACAACGTTTTACGTTATAGCGTAATACTATATAACGTGATACGTTATACTCATATGCTATACAACGTTATACGTTATAACATACACTATATATCGTTATACGTTATACTAATATGCTATATATCTTTAAGCATTATAACGTAATACCACATAACGTTTTAGGTTATAACGTAATTCTATATAACGTTATACGTTACACTGATCTGCTATATAACGTTAGTCGTTATAACATAACACTATAT
Source organism: Bombus sylvestris (assembly GCA_911622165.2). NCBI lineage: Eukaryota > Metazoa > Arthropoda > Insecta > Hymenoptera > Apidae > Bombus > Bombus sylvestris. Next base: position 1,680,717 of record CAJVRE020000112.1, on the reverse strand, counting down.
ATCGTTACACGTTATACTAGTATATTATATAACGTTAAGCCTCATAACGTAATACTATATAACGTTATACGTTATACTGATATTCTATACAACAATATACGTTATATCGTAATACTATATATCGCTATACGATATACTGATATGCTGTATAACGTTAAGCATTACAACGTAATACCATATAACGTTTTACGTTATAACGTAATACTATATAACTCTATACGATATACTTATATGCTATACAACATTATACGTTATAACGTAATACTACATAACGTTATACGTTATACTGATATTCTGTATAACGCTATACATTATAACGTAATACTATATAACATTATACGTTATACTATATGCTATGTAACGTTAAGCATTATAACGCAATACCATATAACGTTTTACATTATAACGTAAACCGTTACGATACGTTATATCGTATAACGTGATACGTTATACTCATACGCTATACAACGTTATACGTTATAACATAACACTATATACCGTTATACGTTACACTAATATGCAATATAACGTTAGTCGTTATAACGTAATACTATATAACGTGATACGTTACACACATATGCTATACAACGTTATACGTTATAACATAACACTATATATCGTTATACGTAACACTAATATGCTATATAACGTTACTCGTTATAACGTAATACTATATCACGTTATACGTTATACTCAAGTGCTATACAACGTTATACGTTATAACATACACTATATATCGTTATACGTTATACTAATATGCTATATATCTTTAAGCATTATAACGCAATACCACATAACGTTTTACGTTATAACGTAATTCTATATAACGTTATACGTTACGCTAATGTGCTATATAACGTTAGTCGTTATAACGTAATAGTATATAACGTGATACGTTACACACATATGCTATACAACGTTATACGTTATAACATACCACTATATACCGTTATACGTTACACTAATATGCTATATAACGTTAGTCGTTATACCGTAATACTATATAACGTGGTACGTTACACACATATGCTATACAACGTTATACGTTATAACATAACACTATATATCGTTACACGTTATACTAATATATTATATAACGATAAACGTTATAACGTAATACTTTGTAACGTTAAACGTTATAACGTAATACTATACTCGGTTATACGTTATACTCATGTGCTATACAACGTTATACGTTATAACGTAATACCATATAACGTTATACTTCATAATGTAATACTATATAACGTTCTACGTTATACTGATATGCTGTACAACGTTATACGTTATAACGGAATACTATATGACGTTATATGTCACACCAATATGCTATATATAGTTAAGCATTATAACGCAGTACCATACAACGTTTTACGCTATAGCGTAATATTATATAACGTGATACGTTATACTCATATGCTATACAACGTTATACGTTATAACATACACTATATATCGTTCTACGTTAGACTAATATGCTATATATCTTTAAGCATTATAACGTAATACCACATAACGTTTTACGTTATAACGTAATTCTGTATAACGTTATACGTTACACTAATGTGCTATATAACGTTAGTCGTTATAACATAACACTATATACCGTTATACGTTACACTAATATGCAATATAACGTTAGTCGTTATAACGTAATAGTATATAACGTGATACGTTACACACATATGCTATACAACGTTATACGTTATAACATAACACTATATATCGTTATACGTTACACTAATATGCTATATAACGTTACTCGTTATAACGTATTACTATATCACGTTATACGTTATACTCATGTGCTATACAACGTTATACGTTATAACATACACTATATATCGTTATACGTTATACTAATATGCTATATATCTTTAAGAATTATAACGTAATACCACATGACGTTTTACGTTATAACGTAATTCTATATAACGTTAGTCGTTATAACGTAATAGTATATAACGTGATACGTTACACACATATGCTATACAACGTTATACGTTATAACATACCACTATATACCCTTATACGTTACACTAATGTGCTATATAACGTTAGTCGTTAAAACGTAATAGTATATAACGTGATACGTTACACACATATGCTATACAACGTTATACGTTATAACATAACACTATATATCGTTACACGTTATACTAATATGCTATATAACTTTAAGCATTATAACGTAATTCCATATAACGTTTTACGTTATAACGTAATACTATATAACGTTATACGTTATAACATACACTATATATCGTTATACGTTATACTAATATACTATATAACGTTAAACGTTATAACGTAATACTATATAACGTTATACACTATACTGATATGCTATACAACATTATACGTTATAACGTAATACTATATAACGTTATACGTTATACTGATATGCTATACAACATTATACGTTATAACGTAATACTATATAACGTTATACGTTACACTAATATGCTATATAACGTTAGTCGTTATAATGTAATACTATATAACGTGATACGTTACACACATATGCTATACATCGTTATACCTTATAATGTAATACAATATAACGTTACACGTTATACTAATATATTATATAACGTTAAACGTTATAACGTAATACTTTGTAACGTTAAACGTTATAACGAGATACTATATTCGGTTATACGTTATACTCATGTGCTATACAACGTTATACGTTATAACGTAATACCATATAACGTTATACTGCATAATGTAATACTATATAACGTTCTACGTTATACTGATATGCTGTACAACGTTATACGTTATAACGTAACACTATATGGCTTTACACGTTATACGAATATGCTATATAACGTTTAACGTTATAACGTAATACCATATAACGTTATACGTTATAACGTTATACTATGTGACGTTGTACGATATAACATACAGTATATATCGTTATACGTAATACTAATAGAATATATAACGTTAAGGATTATAACGTAATACCATATAACTCTTTACGTTATAACGTAATACTATATAACGTTATACGGTATACTGATATGCTGTATAACGCAACACATTATAACGTAATACTATATAACATTATACGTTATACTAATATGCTATGTAACGTTAAGCATTATAACGTAATACTATATAACGTGATACGTTACACACATATGCTATACAACGTTATACGTTATAACATAACACTATATATCGTTATACGTTACACTAATATGCTATATAACGTTACTCGTTATAACGTAATACTATATCACGTTATACGTTATACTCATGTGCTATACAACGTTATACGTTATAACATACACTATATATCGTTGTACGTTATACTAATATGCTATATAACTTTAAGCATTATAACGTAATACCACATAACGTTTTACGTTATAACGTAATTCTATATAACGTTATACGTTACACTAATGTGCTATATAACGTTAGTCGTTATAACATAGCACTATATATCGTTATACGTTACACTAATATGCTATATAACGTTAGTCGTTATAACGTAATAGTATATAACGTGATACGTTACACACATATGCTATACAACGTTATGCGTTATAACATACCACTATATACCGTTATACGTTACACTAATATGCTATATAACGTTAAACGTTATAACGTAATATCATATAACGTTATGAGTTATAACGTAATACTATATAACCTTATACGTTATAGCAAACACTATATATCGATATACGTTATACTAATGTGCTATATAACGTTAAACGTTATAACGTAATATCATATAACGTTATACGTTATAACGTAATACTATATAACGTTATACGTTATACTGATATGCTGTACAACATTATACGTTATAACGTAATACTATAATATCGTTATACGTTACACTAATATGCTATATAACGTTAAACGTTATAACGTAATATCATATAACGTTATACGTTATAACGTAATACTATATAATGTTATACGTTATACTGATATGCTGTATAACGCTATACATTATAACGTGATACGTTATACTGATATGCTATACAACATTATACGTTATAACGTATTACTATATAACGTTCTACGTTATACTGATGTTATAACATAACACTATATGCCGTTATACGTTATACTAATATGCTATATAACGTTAAGCATTATAGCATAATACCATATAACGTTTTACCATATAACGTAATACTATATAGCGTTATACATTATACTGATATGCTATTCAACATTATACGTTATAACGAAATACTATATAACGTTCTACGTTATACTGATATGCTGTACAACGTTATACGTTATAACGTAACACTATATGGCGTTATACGTTATACGAATATGCTATATAACGTTTAACGTTATAACGTAATACCATATAACGTTATACGTTATAACGTTATACTATGTGACGTTGTACGATATAACATACAGTATATATCGTTATACGTAATACTAATAGAATATATAACGTTAAGGATTATAACGTAATACCATATAACTCTTTACGTTATAACGTAATACTATATAACGTTATACGTTATACTGATATGCTGTATAACGCAATACATTATAACGTAATACTATATAACATTATACGTTATACTAATATGCTATGTAACGTTAAGCATTATAACGTAATACTATATAACGTGATACGTTACACACATATGCTATACAACGTTATACGTTATAACATAACACTATATATCGTTATACGTTACACTAATATGCTATATAACGTTAAACGTTATAACGTAATATCATATAACGTTATGAGTTATAACGTAATACTATATAACCTTATACGTTATAGCATACACTATATATCGATATACGTTATACTAATGTGCTATATAACGTTAAACGTTATAACGTAATATCATATAACGTTATACGTTATAACGTAATACTATATAACGTTATACGTTATACTGATATGCTGTACAACATTATACGTTATAACGTAATACTATAATATCGTTATACGTTACACTAATATGCTATATAACGTTAAACGTTATAACGTAATATCATATAACGTTATACGTTATAACGTAATACTATATAATGTTATACGTTGTACTGATATGCTGTATAACGCTATACATTATAACGTGATGCGTTATACTGATATGCTGTACAACATTATACGTTATAACGTAATACTATAATATCGTTATACGTTACACTAATATGCTATATAACGTTAAACGTTATAACGTAATATCATATAACGTTATACGTTATAACGTAATACTATATAATGTTATACGTTATACTGATATGCTGTATAACGCTATACATTATAACGTGATACGTTATACTGATATGCTATACAACATTATACGTTATAACGTATTACTATATAACGTTCTACGTTATACTGATGTTATAACATAACACTATATGCCGTTATACGTTATACTAATATGCTATATAACGTTAAGCATTATAGCATAATACCATATAACGTTTTACCATATAACGTAATACTATATAGCGTTATACATTATACTGATATGCTATTCAACATTATACGTTATAACGAAATACTATATAACGTTCTACGTTATACTGATATGCTGTACAACGTTATACGTTATAACGTAACACTATATGGCGTTATACGTTATACGAATATGCTATATAACGTTTAACGTTATAACGTAATACCATATAACGTTATACGTTATAACGTTATACTATGTGACGTTGTACGATATAACATACAGTATATATCGTTATACGTAATACTAATAGAATATATAACGTTAAGGATTATAACGTAATACCATATAACTCTTTACGTTATAACGTAATACTATATAACGTTATACGTTATACTGATATGCTGTATAACGCAATACATTATAACGTAATACTATATAACATTATACGTTATACTAATATGCTATGTAACGTTAAGCATTATAACGTAATACTATATAACGTGATACGTTACACACATATGCTATACAACGTTATACGTTATAACATAACACTATATATCGTTATACGTTACACTAATATGCTATATAACGTTAAACGTTATAACGTAATATCATATAACGTTATGAGTTATAACGTAATACTATATAACCTTATACGTTATAGCATACACTATATATCGATATACGTTATACTAATGTGCTATATAACGTTAAACGTTATAACGTAATATCATATAACGTTATACGTTATAACGTAATACTATATAACGTTATACGTTATACTGATATGCTGTACAACATTATACGTTATAACGTAATACTATAATATCGTTATACGTTACACTAATATGCTATATAACGTTAAACGTTATAACGTAATATCATATAACGTTATACGTTATAACGTAATACTATATAATGTTATACGTTATACTGATATGCTGTATAACGCTATACATTATAACGTGATACGTTATACTGATATGCTATACAACATTATACGTTATAACGTATTACTATATAACGTTCTACGTTATACTGATGTTATAACATAACACTATATGCCGTTATACGTTATACTAATATGCTATATAACGTTAAGCATTATAGCATAATACCATATAACGTTTTACCATATAACGTAATACTATATAGCGTTATACATTATACTGATATGCTATTCAACATTATACGTTATAACGAAATACTATATAACGTTATACGTTATACTGATATGCTATACAACGTTATACGATATAACATACGATATATATCGTTATGCGTTATACTAATATGCAATATAACGTTAAGCATTATATCGTAATACCATGTAACGCTTTACGTTATAACGTAATAGAATATATTGTTATAAGTTATATTGATATAGTGTGCAACGTTATACGTTATAACGTAATACTATATAACGTTTTGCGTTATACTGATATGCTATATAACGCTATACGTTATAACGTCATACTATATAACGTTATACGTTATAGTGATATGCTATACAACGTTATACGTTATAACCTATCACTGTATACCGTTATACGTTATACTGACATGTTGTACAACGTTAAACGTTATAACGCAATACCATATAACGCTTTACGTTATGACGTGATACTATATAACGTTATACGTTATACTAATATGCTATATAACGTTAAGCATTATAACGTAATACCATATAACGTTTTACGTTATAACGTACTACTATATAATCTGATACGCCACACGCATAGGCCATACAACGTTATACGTTATAACATAACACTATATGCCGTTATACGTTATACTAATATATTATATAACGTTAAGCCTTACAACGGAGTACTATATAACATTATAGGTTGTAACATACACTATAAATCGTTATACGTTACACTAATATGCTATATAACGTTAGTTGTTATAACGTAATACTATATAACGTGATACGTTATTCCCATATGCTATACAACGTTATACGTTATATAATAACACCATATACCGTTATACGTTACACTAATATGCTATATAACGTTAGTCGTTATAACGTAATACTATATAACGTGATACGTTAAACTGATATGCTGTAAAACGTTATACGTTATAACGTAATACCATATAACGTTCTACGTTATAATGTTATACTATATAACTTGATGCGCTACACACATATGCTATACAACGTTATACGTTATAACATAACACTATATATCGTTATACGTTACACTAATATGCTATATAACGTTAAGCGTTAACGTAATACCATATAACGTTTTACGTTATACTGATATGCTGTACAACGCTATACATTAAAACGTAATACTATATAACGTTATACGTTATACTGATGTGCTGTATAACACTATCTATTATAACGTAATACGATATAACGTTGTACGTTATACTAATATGCTATGTAACGTTAAGCACTATAACGTAATACCAAATAACGTTTATCGTTATAACGTAATACTATATAACGTGATACGTTATTCCCATATGCTATACAACCGTATACGTTATATAATAACGCCATATACCGTTATACGTTACACTAATATGCTATAGAAAGTTAGTCGTTATAACGTAACACTATATAACGTGATACGTTACACACATATTCTATACAACGTTATACGTTATAACGTAATACTATATAACGCTGTACGTTATACTGATATGCTATATAACGTTATACGTTATAACGCAATACCATATAACCTTAATGGTTATAACGTAGTACCATATAACGTTATACGTTTTAACGTGATACTATACGACGTTACACGATATCACGTAATACTGTATAGCGTTACACGTTATACTCATATGCTATATAACGTATTACGCTATAACGTAATACTATATAACGTTATACGTTATACTAATATGCTATATAACGTTAAGCATTATAACGTCATACTATATAACGTTATACGTTATACTGATATGCTATACAACGTTATACGTTATAACATAATACTATATATCGTTATACGTTATACTGATATGCCATATAACGCTATACATTATAACGTAACACCATATAACGTTATACGTTATACTAATATGCTATGTAACGTTAAGCATTATAGCATAATACCATATAACGTTTTTCGTTATAACGTAATGCTATATAACGTGATACGTTATACTCATATGCTATACAACGTTATACGTTATAACATAATACTATATATCGTTATACGTTATACTGATATGCTATATAACGCTATACGTTTTCACGTCATACTACATAACGTTATACGTTATACCGATGTGCTATACAACGTTATACGTTATAACATAATACTATATATCGTTATACGTTATACTGATATGCTATATAACGCTATACGTTTTAACGTCATACTATATAACGTTATACGTTATACTGATGTGCTATACAACGTTATACGTTATAACGTAATACTATATAACGTGATACGTTACACACATATGCTATACAACGTTATACGTTATAACCTAACACTGTATATCGTTATATGTTATACTTACATGCTATATAACGTTAAACGTTATAACGTAATACTATATAACGTTATACGTTGTAAATGCACTATATATCGTTATACGTAACACTAATATATTATATAACGTTAAGCATTATAACGTAAGACCATATAACGTTTTACGTTATAACGCAATACTATATAACGTTATACGTTATACAGATATGCCATATAACGCTATATATTATAACGTAATACTATATAACGTTATACGTTATACTTATATGTTATGTAACGTTAATCATTATAATCTAATACCATATAACGTTTTACGTTACAACGTAATAGTATATAACGTGACACGCTATAAGCATGTGCTATACAACGTTATACGTTATAACATAACACTATATATCGTTATACGTTACACTAATATGCTATATAACGTTAAGCATTATAACGCAATACCATATAACGCTTTACGTAATAACGTAATACTATATAACGTTACACATTATACTGATATGCTATACAACATTATACGTTATAACGTAATACTATATAACGTTATACGTTATTCTCATGTGCTATACAACGTTATACGTTACAACATACACTATATATCGTTATACGTTATACTAATATGCTATATAACGTTAAGCATTATAACGCAATACCATATAACGTTATACGTTATAACGTAATACTATATAACGTTATACGTTGCACTAATATGCTATATAACGTTAGTCGTTATAATGTAATACTATATAACGTGATACGTTACACACATATGCTATACAACGTTATACGTTATAACATACACTATATATCGTTATACGTTATACTAATATGCTATATAACGTTAAGCATTATAACGTAATACCATATAACGTTATACGTTATAACGGAATACTATATGACGTTATATGTCACACCAATATGCTATATATAGTTAAGCATTATAACGCAGTACCATACAACGTTTTACGCTATAGCGTAATATTATATAACGTGATACGTTATACTCATATGCTATACAACGTTATACGTTATAACATACACTATATATCGTTCTACGTTAGACTAATATCCTATATATCTTTAAGCATTATAACGTAATACCACATAACGTTTTACGTTATAACGTAATTCTATATAACGTTATACGTTACACTAATGTGCTATATAACGTTAGTCGTTATAACATAACACTATATATCGTTACACGTTATACTAATATATTATATAACGTTAAGCATTATAACGCAATACCATACAACGTTTTACGTTATAACGTAAACCGTTACTATACGTTATATCGTATAACGTGATACGTTATACCCATACGCTATACAACGTTATACGTTATAACATAACACTATATACCGTTATACGTTACACTAATATGCAATATAACGTTAGTCGTTATAACGTAATAGTATATAACGTGATACGTTACACACATATGCTATACAACGTTATACGTTATAACATACACTATATATCGTTATACGTTATACTAATATGCTGTATATCTTTAAGAATTATAACGTAATACCACATGACGTTTTACGTTATAACGTAATTCTATATAACGTTAGTCGTTATAACGTAATAGTATATAACGTGATACGTTACACACATATGCTATACAACGTTATACGTTATAACATACCACTATATACCGTTATACGTTACACTAATGTGCTATATAACGTTAGTCGTTATAACGTAATAGTATATAACGTGATACGTTACACACATATGCTATACAACGTTATACGTTATAACATAACACTATATATCGTTACACGTTATACTAATATGCTATATAACTTTAAGCATTATAACGTAATTCCATATAACGTTTTACGTTATAACGTAATACTATATAACGTTATACGTTACACCAATGTGCTATATAACGTTAGTCGTTATAACGTAAAACTAAATAAGGTGATACGTTACACACATATGCTATACAACCTTATACGTTATAACATAACACTATATATCGTAACGTTATGCTAATATATTATATAACGTTAAGACTTATAACGTAATACTACATAACGTTATACCTTATAACATACACTATATATCGTTATACGTTATACTAATATACTATATAACGTTAAACGTTATAACGTAATACTATATAACGTTATACACTATACTGATATGCTATACAACATTATACGTTATAACGTAATACTATATAACGTTATACGTTATACTGATATGCTATACAACATTATACGTTATAACGTAATACTATATAACGTTATACGTTACACTAATATGCTATATAACGTTAGTCGTTATAATGTAATACTATATAACGTGATACGTTACACACATATGCTATACAACGTTATACCTTATAATGTAATACAATATATCGTTACACGTTATACTAATATACTATATAACGTTAAACGTTATAACGTAATACTTTGTAACGTTAAACGTTATAACGAGATACTATATTCGGTTATACGTTATACTCATGTGCTATACAACGTTATACGTTATAACGTAATACCATATAACGTTATACTGCATAATGTAATACTATATAACGTTCTACGTTATACTGATATGCTGTACAACGTTATACGTTATAACGTAACACTATATGGCTTTATACGTTATACGAATATGCTATATAACGTTTAACGTTATAACGTAATACCATATAACGTTATACGTTATAACGTTATACTATGTGACGTTGTACGATATAACATACAGTATATATCGTTATACGTAATACTAATAGAATATATAACGTTAAGGATTATAACGTAATACCATATAACTCTTTACGTTATAACGTAATACTATATAACGTTATACGTTATACTGATATGCTGTATAACGCAATACATTATAACGTAATACTATATAACATTATACGTTATACTAATATGCTATGTAACGTTAAGCATTATAACGTAATACTATATAACGTGATACGTTACACACATATGCTATACAACGGTATACGTTATAACATAACACTATATATCGTTATACGTTACACTAATATGCTATATAACGTTACTCGTTATAACGTAATACTATATCACGTTATACGTTATACTCATGTGCTATACAACGTTATACGTTATAACATACACTATATATCGTTGTACGTTATACTAATATGCTATATAACTTTAAGCATTATAACGTAATACCACATAACGTTTTACGTTATAACGTAATTCTATATAACGTTATACGTTACACTAATGTGCTATATAACGTTAGTCGTTATAACGTAATAGTATATAACGTGATACGTTACACACATATGCTATACAACGTTATGCGTTATAACATACCACTATATACCGTTATACGTTACACTAATATGCTATATAACGTTAAACGTTATAACGTAATATCATATAACGTTATGAGTTATAACGTAATTCTATATAACCTTATACGTTATAGCATACACTATATATCGATATACGTTATACTAATGTGCTATATAACGTTAAACGTTATAACGTAATATCATATAACGTTATACGTTATAACGTAATACTATATAACGTTATACGTTATACTGATATGCTGTACAACATTATACGTTGTAACGTAACACTATATATCGTTACACGTTATACTAGTATATTATATAACGTTAAGCCTCATAACGTAATACTATATAACGTTATACGTTATACTGATATTCTATACAACAATATACGTTATATCGTAATACTATATATCGCTATACGTTATACTGATATGCTGTATAACGTTAAGCATTACAACGTAATACCATATAACGTTTTACGTTATAACGTAATACTATATAACTCTATACGATATACTGATATGCTATACAACATTATACGTTATAACGTAATACTACATAACGTTATACGTTATACTGATATGCTGTATAACGCTATACATTATAACGTAATACTATATAACATTATACGTTATACTAATATGCTATGTAACGTTAAGCATTATAACGCAATACCATATAACGTTTTACATTATAACGTAAACCGTTACGATACGTTATATCGTATAACGTAATACGTTATACTCATACGCTATACAACGTTATACGTTATAACATAACACTTTATACCGTTATACGTTACACTAATATGCAATATAACGTTAGTCGTTATAACGTAATACTATATAACGTGATAGGTTACACACATATGCTATACAACGTTATACGTTATAACATAACACTATATATCGTTATACGTAACACTAATATGCTATATAACGTTACTCGTTATAACGTAATACTATATCACGTTATACGTTATAATCAAGTGCTATACAACGTTATACGTTATAACATACACTATATATCGTTATACGTTATACTAATATGCTATATATCTTTAAGCATTATAACGTAATACCACATAACGTTTTACGTTATAACGTAATTCTATATAACGTTATACGTTACGCTAATGTGCTATATAACGTTAGTCGTTATAACGTAATAGTATATAACGTGGTACGTTACACACATATGCTATACAACGTTATACGTTATAACATAACACTATATATCGTTACACGTTATACTAATATATTATATAACGATAAACGTTATAACGTAATACTTTGTAACGTTAAACGTTATGAAGTAATACTATACTCGGTTATACGTTATACTCATGTGCTATACAACGTTATACGTTATAACGTAATACCATATAACGTTATACTTCATAATGTAATACTATATAACGTTCTACGTTATACTGATATGCTGTACAACGTTATACGTTATAACGTAACACTATATGCCGTTATACGTTATACGAATATGCTATACAACGTTATACGTTATAACGTAACACTATATGTCGATATACGTTATACTAATATGCCATATAACGTTAAACGTTATAACGTAATACCATATAACGTTATACGTTACACACATATGCTATACAACGTTATACGTTATAACATACACTATATATCGTTCTACGTTAGACTAATATGCTATATATCTTTAAGCATTATAACGTAATACCACATAACGTTTTACGTTATAACGTAATTCTATATAACGTTATACGTTACACTAATGTGCTATATAACGTTAGTCGTTATAACATAACACTATATATCGTTACACGTTATACTAATATATTATATAACGTTAAGCATTATAACGCAATACCATACAACGTTTTACGTTATAACGTAAACCGTTACTATACGTTATATCGTATAACGTGATACGTTATACCCATACGCTATACAACGTTATACGTTATAACATAACACTATATACCGTTATACGTTACACTAATATGCAATATAACGTTAGTCGTTATAACGTAATAGTATATAACGTGATACGTTACACACATATGCTATACAACGTTATACGTTATAACATAACACTATATATCGTTACACGTTATGCTAATATATTATATAACGTTAAGACTTATAACGTAATACTACATAACGTTATACGTTATAACATACACTATATATCGTTATACGTTATACTAATATACTATATAACGTTAAACGTTATAACGTAATACTATATAACGTTATACACTATACTGATATGCTATACAATATTATACGTTATAACGTAATACTATATAACGTTATACGTTATACTGATATGCTATACAACATTATACGTTATAACGTAATACTATATAACGTTATACGTTACACTAATATGCTATATAACGTTAGTCGTTATAATGTAATACTATATAACGTGATACGTTACACACATATGCTATACAACGTTATACCTTATAATGTAATACAATATAACGTTACACGTTATACTAATATATTATATAACGTTAAACGTTATAACGTAATACTTTGTAAGGCTAAACGTTATAACGAGATACTATATTCGGTTATACGTTATACTCATGTGCTATACAACGTTATACGTTATAACGTAATACCATATAACGTTATACTGCATAATGTAATACTATATAACGTTCTACGTTATACTGATATGCTGTACAACGTTATACGTTATAACGTAACACTATATGGCTTTATACGTTATACGAATATGCTATATAACGTTTAACGTTATAACGTAATACCATATAACGTTATACGTTATAACGTTATACTATGTGACGTTGTACGATATAACATACAGTATATATCGTTATACGTAATACTAATAGAATATATAACGTTAAGGATTATAACGTAATACCATATAACTCTTTACGTTATAACGTAATACTATATAACGATATACGTTATACTGATATGCTGTATAACGCAATACATTATAACGTAATACTATATAACATTATACGTTATACTAATATGCTATGTAACGTTAAGCATTATAACGTAATACTATATAACGTGATACGTTACACACATATGCTATACAACGTTATACGTTATAACATAACACTATATATCGTTATACGTTACACTAATATGCTATATAACGTTACTCCTTATAACGTAATACTATATCACGTTATACGTTATACTCATGTGCTATACAACGTTATACGTTATAACATACACTATATATCGTTGTACGTTATACTAATATGCTATATAACTTTAAGCATTATAACGTAATACCACATAACGTTTTACGTTATAACGTAATTCTATATAACGTTATACGTTACACTAATGTGCTATATAACGTTAGTCGTTATAACGTAATAGTATATAACGTGATACGGTACACACATATGCTATACAACGTTATGCGTTATAACATACCACTATATACCGTTATACGTTACACTAATATGCTATATAACGTTAAACGTTATAACGTAATATCATATAACGTTATGAGTTATAACGTAATAATATATAACCTTATACGTTATAGCATACACTATATATCGATATACGTTATACTAATGTGCTATATAACGTTAAACGTTATAACGTAATATCATATAACGTTATACGTTATAACGTAATACTATATATCGTTATACGTTATACTGATATGCTGTACAACATTATACGTTATAACGTAATACTATAATATCGTTATACGTTACACTAATATGCTATATAACGTTAAACGTTATAACGTAATATCATATAACGTTGTACGTTATAACGTAATACTATATAATGTTATACGTTATACTGATATGCTGTATAACGCTATACATTATAACGTGATACGTTATACTGATATGCTATACAACATTATACGTTATAACGTATTACTATATAACGTTCTACGTTATACTGATGTTATAACATAACACTATATGCCGTTATACGTTATACTAATATGCTATATAACGTTAAGCATTATAGCATAATACCATATAACGTTTTACCATATAACGTAATACTATATAGCGTTATACATTATACTGATATGCTATTCAACATTATACGTTATAACGAAATACTATATAACGTTATACGTTATACTGATATGCTATACAACGTTATACGATATAACATACGATATATATCGTTATGCGTTATACTAATATGCAATATAACGTTAAGCATTATATCGTAATACCATGTAACGCTTTACGTTATAACGTAATAGAATATATTGTTATAAGTTATATTGATATAGTGTGCAACGTTATACGTTATAACGTAATACTATATAACGTTTTGCGTTATACTGATATGCTATATAACGCTATACGTTATAACGTCATACTATATAACGTTATACGTTATACTGATATGCTATACAACATTATACGTTATAACGTAATACTATATAAAGTTATACGTTATTCTCATGTGCTATACAACGTTATACGTTACAACATACACTATATATCGTTATACGTTATACTAATATGCTATATAACGTTAAGCATTATAACGCAATACCATATAACGTTATACGTCATAACGTAATACTATATAATGTTATACGTTATTCTCATGTGCTATACAACGTTATACGTTACAACATACACTATATATCGTTATACGTTATACTAATATGCTATATAACGTTAAGCATTATAACGCAATACCATATAACGTTATACGTTATAACGTAATACTATATAACGTTATACGTAATACTAACATCCTATATAACGTTAAGCATTATAACGTAATACCATATAACGTTTTACGTTATACTGATATGCTATACAACATTATACGTTATAACGTATTACTATATAATGTTCTACGTTATACTGATGTTATAACATAACACTATATGCCGTTATACGTTATACTAATATGCTATATAACGTTAAGCATTATAGCATAATACCATATAACGTTTTACCTTATAACGTAATACTATATAGCGTTATACATTATACTGATATGCTATTCAACATTATACGTTATAACGAAACACTATACAACGTTATACGTTATACTGATATGCTATACAACGTTATACGATATAACATACGATATATATCGTTATGCGTTATACTAATATGCAATATAACGTTAAGCATTATATCGTAATACCATGTAACGCTTTACGTTATAACGTAATAGAATATATTGTTATAAGTTATATTGATATAGTGTGCAATGTTATACGTTATAACGTAATACTATATAACGTTTTGCGTTATACTGATATGCTATATAACGCTATACGTTATAACGTCATACTATATAACGTTATACGTTATACTAATATGCTATATAACGATAAGCATTATAACGAAATACCATATATCGTTTTACGTTATAACGTAATAGAATATACCGTTATACGTTATACTGATATGCTATACAACGTTATACGTTATAACATGCAATATATATCGTTATGCGTTATACTAATATGCTATATAACGCAATACGATATAACGTAACACTATATAACGTTATACGTTATTCTGATATGCTATACGACGCTATACATTATATCGTTATACCATATAACGTTTTACGTTATAACGTAATACTATATAACGTTATATGTTACACACATATGCTATACGACGTTATACGTTATAACCTATCACTGTATACCGTTATACGTTATACTGACATGTTGTACAACGTTAAACGTTATAACGTAATGCCACATAACGTTATATGTCATAACGTAATACTATATAACGTTATACGTTATAAAATACACTACAAATCGTTATACGTAATACTAATATAATACATAACGTTAAGCATTATAACGTAATACCATATAACGTTTTACGTTATAACGCAATACTATATAACGTTATGCGTTATACTGATATGCTATACGACGCTATACATTATAACGTTATACGTTATACCAATATGCTATGTAACGTTAAGCATTATAACGTAATACCATATAACGTTGTACGTTATAACGTAATACCATATAACGTGATACGTTACACACATATGCTATACAACGTTATACGTTATAACATAACACTATATATCGTTCTACGTTACACTAATATGCTATATAACGTTAAACGATATAACGTAATGCCATATAACGTTTTACGTTACAACGCAATACTATATATCGTTAAACGTTACACTCTCATGCTATACAACATCTACGTTATTACATACACTATATATCGTTATACGTTATAGTAATAAGCTATATAACGTTAAGCATTATAACGTAATACCATATAACGTTTTACGTTATAACGTAATACTAAATAACGTTGTACGTTATACTGATATGCTATACAACGTTATACGCTATAACATACAATATATATAGTTATGCGTTATACTAATATGCTATATAACGTTAAGCATTATAACGTAATAGCATACAGCGTTCTACGTTATAACGTAATACTATACAACGTTATACGTTATACTGATATGCTATACAACGTTATACGTTATAACATACACTATATATCGTTATACGTCATACTGATATACTATACAACGCTATACGTTACAACGTAATACCATATAACGATATACGCTATATCGTAATGCTATATAACGTTATACGTTATATCATACAGTATATATCGTTATACGTCATACTGATATGCTATGTAACGTTTTACGTTATAACGGAATACTATATACCGTTATGCGTTATACTGATGTGCTATACAACGTAATACGTTATAACGTAATACCATATAACGTTATACGTTATAACGTAATACTATATAACGTTATACGTTATACTGATATGCCATACAACGTTATACGTTATAACGTTATACTATATAACGATATACGTGATACTAATATGCTATATAACGTTAAGCATTATAACGTAATGCCATATATCGTTATACGTTATAACGTAATGCTATATAACCTTATACGTTATACTGATATGCTATACAACGTTATACGTTATAACATACAATATATATCGTTATGCGTTATACTAATACGCTATATAACTTTAAGAATTATAACGGAATACCACATAACGTTTTACGTTATAACATAACACTATATATCGTTATACGTTACACTATAATGCTATATAACGTTAGCCGTTATAACGTAATACTATATAACGTTATACGTTATACTCATGTGCTATACAACGTTGTACGTTATAACGTAATACCATATAACGTTTTGCGTTATAATGTAATACTATATAACATTATACGTCATACTGATATGCTATACAACGTTATACCTTATAATGTAATACATTATAACGTTATACGTTATACTAATATACTATATATCGTTAAACGTTATAACGTAATACTATATAACGTTAAACGTTATAACGTAATACTATGTAACGTTAATCGTTATAACGTAATACCATATAACGTTATACGTTATACTCATGTGCTATACAACGTTATACGTTATAACGTAATACCATATAACGTTTTGCGTTATAATGTAATACTATATAACATTATACGTCATACTGATATGCTATATAACGCTATACGTTATAAAGTAATACTATATAACGTTATACGTTATACTCATATGCTATACAACGTTATACGTTATAACATAACACTATATATCCTTATACGTTACACTATAATGCTATATAACGTTAGCCGTAATAACGTAATACTATATAACGGTTTACGTTATACTGATATGCTATATAACGCTATACATTACAACGTAATACTATATAACATAATACGTTATAACATACACTATATATCGTTATACGTTATACTAATATGCTATATAACGTTAAGCATTGTAACATAGTACCATATAACGTTTTACCTCATAACGTAATACTATATAACGTTATACGTTATACTGATATTCTATACAACATTATACGTTATAACGTAATACTATATATCGTTATACGTTATACTGATATGCTATACAACGTTATACATTATAACATACACTATTTATCGTTATACGTTATACTAATACGCCATATAACTTTAAGCATTATAACGTAATACCATATAACGGTATACGTTATAACATAACACTATATATCCTTATACGTTACACTGATATGCTATATAACATTAGTCGTTATAACGTAATACTATAAAACGTGACACGTTACACTAATTTGCTATATAACGTAAGTCGTTATAACGTAATTCTATATAACGTTATACGTTATACTCATATGCTATTCAACGTTATACGTTATACTCATGTGCTATTCAACGCTATACGTTATAACATAACACTATATATCGTTATACGTTACACTAATATGCTATATAACGTTAGTCGTTATAACGTAGTAGTATATAACTTTATACGTTATACTCATATGCTATTTAATTTTAAGCATTATAACGTAATACCATACAACGTTTTACGTTATAACGTAATACTATATAACGTGATACGTTATACTCATATGCTATACAACGTCATACGTTATAACATAACACTATATATCGTTATACGTTACACTAATATGCTATATAACGTTAGTCGTTATAACGTAGTACTATATAACGTTATACGTTATAACGTAATACTTTATAACGTGATACGTTATACTCATATGCTATAAAACGTTATACGTTATAACATAACACTATTTACCGTTATACGTTACACTAATATATCACATAACGTTAAGCCTTATAACGTAATACTATATAACTTTTTAAGTTATAATGATATGCTATATAACGCTATACATTACAACGTAATGCTACATAACATTATACGTTATAACATACACTATATATCGTTAAACGTTATAGTAATATGCTATATAACGTTAAGCATTGTAACATAATACCATATAACGTTTTACCTCATAACGTAATACTATATAACGTGATACGTTATACGCATATGCTATACAACGTTATACGTTATAACATAACACTATATATCTTTATACGTTTCACTAATATGCCATATAATGTTAGTCGTTATAAAGTAGTACTATAAAACGTTATACGTTATAACGTAATACTATATAACGTGATACGTTATACTCATATGCTATAAAACGTTGTACGTTATAACATAACACTATATATCGTTATACGTTATACTAACATGCTGTATAAAGTTAGTCGTTACAGCGTAATACTATATAACGTGATACGTTACACACATATCCTATACAACGTTATACGTTATAACATAACACTATATATCTTTATACGTTACACTAATATGCCATATAATGTTAGTCGTTATAACGTAGTACTATATAACGTTATACGTTATAACGTAATACTATATAACGTGATGTGTTATACTCATATGCTATACAACGTTATACGTTATAACATAACACTATATATCTTTATACGTTACACTAATATGCCATATAATGTTAGTCGTTATAACGTAGTACTATATAACGTTATACGTTATAACGTAATACCATATAACGTGATACGTTATACTCATATGCTATAAAACGTTGTACGTTATAACATAACACCATATATCGTTATACGTTATACTAATATGCTATATAACGTTAAGCATTGTAATATAATACCATATAACGTTTTACCTCATAACGTAATACTATATAACGTTATACGTTATACTGATATTCTATACAACATTATACGTTATAACGTAATACTATATATCGTTATACGTTATACTAATATGCTATGCAGCGTTAAGCATTACAACGTAATACTATATAACGTGATACGTTACACTACTGTGCTATATAACGTCAGTCGTTATAACGTAATACTATATAACGTTATACGTTATACTCATATGCTATACAATGTTATACGTTATAACATAACACTATATATCTTTATACGTTACACTAATATACCATATAATGTTAGTCGTTATAACGTAGTACTATATAACGTTTTACATTATAACGTAATACTATATAACGTGATACGTTATACTCATATGCTATACAACGTTATACGTTATAACATAACACTATATATCTTTATACGTTACACTAATATGCCATATAATGTTAGTCGTTATAACGTAGTACTATATAACGTTATACGTTATAACGTAATACTATATAACGTGATACGTTATGCTCATATGCTATAAGACGTTGTACGTTATAACATAACACTATATATCGTTATACGTTATACTAATATGCTATATAACGTTAAGCATTGTAACATAATACCATATAACGTTTTACCTCATAACGTAATACTATATAACGTGATACGTTATGCTCATATGCTATAAGACGTTGTACGTTATAACATAACACTATATATCGTTATACGTTATACTAATATGCTATATAACGTTAAGCATTGTAACATAATACCATATAACGTTTTACCTCATAACGTAATACTATATAACGTGATACGTTACACTAATATGCTATACAACGTTAGTCGTTATAACGTAATACTATATAACGTGATACGTTACACACATATGCTATACAACGTTATTCGTTATATCATAACACTATATATCGTTATACGTTATGCTAATATATTATATAACGTTAAGCCTTATAACGTAATACTATATAAGGCTTTACGTTATACTGATATGCTATATAACGCTATACATTACAACGTAATACTATATAACATAATACGTTATAACATACACTATATATCGTTATACGTTATACTAATATGCTATATAACGTTAAGCATTGTAACATAGTACCATATAACGTTTTACCTCATAACGTAATACTATATAACGTTATTCGTTATACTGATATTCTATACAACATTATACGTTATAACGTAATAATATATATCGTTATACGTTATACTGATATCCTGTATACCGTTAAGAATTATAACGTAATACCATATAACGTTTTACGTTATAACGTAATACCATATAACGTTTTGCGTTATAATGTAATACTATATAACATTATACGTCATACTGATATGCTATATAACGCTATACGTTATAAAGTAATACTATATAACGTTATACCTTATACTCATATGCTATACAACGTTATACGTTATAACATAACACTATATATCCTTATACGTTACACTATAATGCTATATAACGTTAGCCGGTATAACGTAATACTATATAACGTTATGCGTTATACTCATGTGCTATACAACGTTATACGTTATAACATATCACTATATGTCGTTACACGTTATACGAATATATTATATAACGTTAATCCTTATAACGTAATACTATATAACGTTATACGTTATAACATACACTATATATCGTTATACGTTATACTAATACACTATATAACGTTAAACGTTATAACGTAATGCTATATATCGTTATACGTTATACTGATATGCTATATAACTTTAATCATTATAACGTAATACTATATAACGTTTTACGTTATACTGATATGCTATATAACGCTATACATTACAACGTAATACTATATAACATAATACGTTATAACATACCCTATATATATTTATACGTTATACTAATATGCTATATAACGTTAAGCATTATAACGTAATACCATATAACGTTAAACGTTATCACGTAATACTATATAACGTTATACGTTATACTCATGTGCTATACAACGTTATACGTTATAACGTAATACCATATAACGTTTTGCGTTACAATGTAATACTATATAACATTATACGTCATACTGATATGCTATATAACGCTATACGTTATAACGTAATACTATGTAACGTTAAACGTTGTAAGGTAATACTATATAACGTTATACGTTATATCATACAGTATATATCGTTATACGTCATACTGATATACTATACAACGCTATACGTTACAACGTAATACCATATAACGATATACGCTATATCGTAATGCTATATAACGTTATACGTTATATCATACAGTATATATCGTTATACGTCATACTGATATGCTATGTAACGTTTTACGTTATAACGGAATACTATATACCGTTATGCGTTATACTGATGTGCTATACAACGTAATACGTTATAACGTAATACCATATAACGTTATACGTTATAACGTAATACTATATAACGTTATACGTTATACTGATATGCCATACAACGTTATACGTTATAACGTTATACTATATAACGATATACGTGATACTAATATGCTATATAACGTTAAGCATTATAACGTAATGCCATATATCGTTATACGTTATAACGTAATGCTATATAACCTTATACGTTATACTGATATGCTATACAACGTTATACGTTATAACATACAATATATATCGTTATGCGTTATACTAATACGCTATATAACTTTAAGAATTATAACGGAATACCACATAACGTTTTACGTTATAACATAACACTATATATCGTTATACGTTACACTATAATGCTATATAACGTTAGCCGTTATAACGTAATACTATATAACGTTATACGTTATACTCATGTGCTATACAACGTTGTACGTTATAACGTAATACCATATAACGTTTTGCGTTATAATGTAATACTATATAACATTATACGTCATACTGATATGCTATACAACGTTATACCTTATAATGTAATACATTATAACGTTATACGTTATACTAATATACTATATATCGTTAAACGTTATAACGTAATACTATATAACGTTAAACGTTATAACGTAATACTATGTAACGTTAATCGTTATAACGTAATACCATATAACGTTATACGTTATACTCATGTGCTATACAACGTTATACGTTATAACGTAATACCATATAACGTTTTGCGTTATAATGTAATACTATATAACATTATACGTCATACTGATATGCTATATAACGCTATACGTTATAAAGTAATACTATATAACGTTATACGTTATACTCATATGCTATACAACGTTATACGTTATAACATAACACTATATATCCTTATACGTTACACTATAATGCTATATAACGTTAGCCGTAATAACGTAATACTATATAACGGTTTACGTTATACTGATATGCTATATAACGCTATACATTACAACGTAATACTATATAACATAATACGTTATAACATACACTATATATCGTTATACGTTATACTAATATGCTATATAACGTTAAGCATTGTAACATAGTACCATATAACGTTTTACCTCATAACGTAATACTATATAACGTTATACGTTATACTGATATTCTATACAACATTATACGTTATAACGTAATACTATATATCGTTATACGTTATACTGATATGCTATACAACGTTATACATTATAACATACACTATTTATCGTTATACGTTATACTAATACGCCATATAACTTTAAGCATTATAACGTAATACCATATAACGGTATACGTTATAACATAACACTATATATCCTTATACGTTACACTGATATGCTATATAACATTAGTCGTTATAACGTAATACTATAAAACGTGACACGTTACACTAATTTGCTATATAACGTAAGTCGTTATAACGTAATTCTATATAACGTTATACGTTATACTCATATGCTATTCAACGTTATACGTTATACTCATGTGCTATTCAACGCTATACGTTATAACATAACACTATATATCGTTATACGTTACACTAATATGCTATATAACGTTAGTCGTTATAACGTAGTAGTATATAACTTTATACGTTATACTCATATGCTATTTAATTTTAAGCATTATAACGTAATACCATACAACGTTTTACGTTATAACGTAATACTATATAACGTGATACGTTATACTCATATGCTATACAACGTCATACGTTATAACATAACACTATATATCGTTATACGTTACACTAATATGCTATATAACGTTAGTCGTTATAACGTAGTACTATATAACGTTATACGTTATAACGTAATACTTTATAACGTGATACGTTATACTCATATGCTATAAAACGTTATACGTTATAACATAACACTATTTACCGTTATACGTTACACTAATATATCACATAACGTTAAGCCTTATAACGTAATACTATATAACTTTTTAAGTTATAATGATATGCTATATAACGCTATACATTACAACGTAATGCTACATAACATTATACGTTATAACATACACTATATATCGTTAAACGTTATAGTAATATGCTATATAACGTTAAGCATTGTAACATAATACCATATAACGTTTTACCTCATAACGTAATACTATATAACGTGATACGTTATACGCATATGCTATACAACGTTATACGTTATAACATAACACTATATATCTTTATACGTTTCACTAATATGCCATATAATGTTAGTCGTTATAAAGTAGTACTATAAAACGTTATACGTTATAACGTAATACTATATAACGTGATACGTTATACTCATATGCTATAAAACGTTGTACGTTATAACATAACACTATATATCGTTATACGTTATACTAACATGCTGTATAAAGTTAGTCGTTACAGCGTAATACTATATAACGTGATACGTTACACACATATCCTATACAACGTTATACGTTATAACATAACACTATATATCTTTATACGTTACACTAATATGCCATATAATGTTAGTCGTTATAACGTAGTACTATATAACGTTATACGTTATAACGTAATACTATATAACGTGATGTGTTATACTCATATGCTATACAACGTTATACGTTATAACATAACACTATATATCTTTATACGTTACACTAATATGCCATATAATGTTAGTCGTTATAACGTAGTACTATATAACGTTATACGTTATAACGTAATACCATATAACGTGATACGTTATACTCATATGCTATAAAACGTTGTACGTTATAACATAACACCATATATCGTTATACGTTATACTAATATGCTATATAACGTTAAGCATTGTAATATAATACCATATAACGTTTTACCTCATAACGTAATACTATATAACGTTATACGTTATACTGATATTCTATACAACATTATACGTTATAACGTAATACTATATATCGTTATACGTTATACTAATATGCTATGCAGCGTTAAGCATTACAACGTAATACTATATAACGTGATACGTTACACTACTGTGCTATATAACGTCAGTCGTTATAACGTAATACTATATAACGTTATACGTTATACTCATATGCTATACAATGTTATACGTTATAACATAACACTATATATCTTTATACGTTACACTAATATACCATATAATGTTAGTCGTTATAACGTAGTACTATATAACGTTTTACATTATAACGTAATACTATATAACGTGATACGTTATACTCATATGCTATACAACGTTATACGTTATAACATAACACTATATATCTTTATACGTTACACTAATATGCCATATAATGTTAGTCGTTATAACGTAGTACTATATAACGTTATACGTTATAACGTAATACTATATAACGTGATACGTTATGCTCATATGCTATAAGACGTTGTACGTTATAACATAACACTATATATCGTTATACGTTATACTAATATGCTATATAACGTTAAGCATTGTAACATAATACCATATAACGTTTTACCTCATAACGTAATACTATATAACGTGATACGTTATGCTCATATGCTATAAGACGTTGTACGTTATAACATAACACTATATATCGTTATACGTTATACTAATATGCTATATAACGTTAAGCATTGTAACATAATACCATATAACGTTTTACCTCATAACGTAATACTATATAACGTGATACGTTACACTAATATGCTATACAACGTTAGTCGTTATAACGTAATACTATATAACGTGATACGTTACACACATATGCTATACAACGTTATTCGTTATATCATAACACTATATATCGTTATACGTTATGCTAATATATTATATAACGTTAAGCCTTATAACGTAATACTATATAAGGCTTTACGTTATACTGATATGCTATATAACGCTATACATTACAACGTAATACTATATAACATAATACGTTATAACATACACTATATATCGTTATACGTTATACTAATATGCTATATAACGTTAAGCATTGTAACATAGTACCATATAACGTTTTACCTCATAACGTAATACTATATAACGTTATTCGTTATACTGATATTCTATACAACATTATACGTTATAACGTAATAATATATATCGTTATACGTTATACTGATATCCTGTATACCGTTAAGAATTATAACGTAATACCATATAACGTTTTACGTTATAACGTAATACCATATAACGTTTTGCGTTATAATGTAATACTATATAACATTATACGTCATACTGATATGCTATATAACGCTATACGTTATAAAGTAATACTATATAACGTTATACCTTATACTCATATGCTATACAACGTTATACGTTATAACATAACACTATATATCCTTATACGTTACACTATAATGCTATATAACGTTAGCCGGTATAACGTAATACTATATAACGTTATGCGTTATACTCATGTGCTATACAACGTTATACGTTATAACATATCACTATATGTCGTTACACGTTATACGAATATATTATATAACGTTAATCCTTATAACGTAATACTATATAACGTTATACGTTATAACATACACTATATATCGTTATACGTTATACTAATACACTATATAACGTTAAACGTTATAACGTAATGCTATATATCGTTATACGTTATACTGATATGCTATATAACTTTAATCATTATAACGTAATACTATATAACGTTTTACGTTATACTGATATGCTATATAACGCTATACATTACAACGTAATACTATATAACATAATACGTTATAACATACCCTATATATATTTATACGTTATACTAATATGCTATATAACGTTAAGCATTATAACGTAATACCATATAACGTTAAACGTTATCACGTAATACTATATAACGTTATACGTTATACTCATGTGCTATACAACGTTATACGTTATAACGTAATACCATATAACGTTTTGCGTTACAATGTAATACTATATAACATTATACGTCATACTGATATGCTATATAACGCTATACGTTATAACGTAATACTATGTAACGTTAAACGTTGTAAGGTAATACTATATAACGTTATACGTTATACTCATGTGCTATACAACGTTATACGTTATGACGTAATACCATATAACGTTATACGTTATACTGATATGCTATACAACATTATACGTTATAACGTAATACTATATAACGTCATACGTTATACTCATGTGCTATATAACGTTAGTCGTTATAACGTAATATTATATAACGTGATACATTACACACATATGCTATACAACGGTATCCCTGATAATGTAATACAATATAACGTTATACGTTATACTAATATACTATATAACGTTAAACGTTAAAACGTAATACTATGTAACGTTAAACGTTGTAACGTAATACTATATAACGTTATACGTTATACTCATGTGCTATACAACGTTATACGTTATGACGTAATACCATATAACGTTATACGTTATACTGATATGCTATACAACATTATACGTTATAACGTAATACTATATAACGTCATACGTTATACTCATGTGCTATATAACGTTAAGCATTATAACGTAATACCATATAACGTTTTACGTTATAACGTAATACTATATAACGTTATACGTTACACTAATATGCTATATAACGTTAGTCGTTATAACGTAATATTATATAACGTGATACGTTACACACATATGCTATGCAACGTTATACCTTATAATGTAATACAATATAACGTTATACGTTATACTAATATACTATATAACGTTAAACGTTATAACGTAATACTATGTAACGTTAAACGTTATAACGTAATACTATGTAACATTATACGTCATAGTGATATGCTATATAACGCTATACGTTATAAAGTAATACTATATAACGTTATACGTTATACTCATGTCCTATGCAATGTTAAGCATTATAAAGAAATACCATATAACGTTTTACGTTATGACGTAATACTATATATCGTTATACGTTATACCAATACGCTATATAACTTTAAGGATTATAACGTAATACCATATAACGTTTTACGTTATAACATAACACTATATATCGTTATACGTTACACTAATATGCTATATAACGTTAAACGTTATAACGTAATACTATATATCGTTAAACGTTATAACGTAAAACCATATAACGTTATACGTTATAACGTTATACTATGTAACGTTGTACGTTACAACATACAGTATATATCGTTATACGTAATACTAATATAGTATATAACGTTAAGCATTATAACGTAATACCATATAACTCTTTACGTTATAACGTAATACTATATAACGTTACGCGTTATACTGATATGCTATACAACGTTATACGTTATAATGTAATACTATATAACGTTATAAGTTATACTGATATGCTATATAACGCTATACGTTATATAGTCATACTATATAACGTTATACGTTATACTCATATGCTATACAACGTTATACGTTATAACATAACACTATATACCGTTATACGTTACACTAATATGCTATACAACGTTAGTCGTTATAACGTAATACTATATAACGTGATACGTTACACACATATGCTATACAACGTTATTCGTTATATCATAACACTATATATCGTTATATGTTATGCTAATATATTATATAACGTTAAACGCTATAACGTAATACTACTTAACGTTATACGTTACACTAATATGCTATATAACGTTAGTCGTTATAACGTAATATTATATAACGTGATACGATACACACACATGCTATATAACGTTATACGTTATACTCATGTGCTATACAACGTTATACGTTATAACGTAATACCATATAACGTTTTGCGTTATAATGTAATACTATATAACGCTATACGTTATACTCATATGCTATACAACGTTATACGTTATAACATAACACTATATATCCTTATACGTTACACTAATATGCTATATAACGTTATACGTTATACTCATGTGCTATACAACGTTATACGTTATACTCATGTGCTATACAACGTTATACGTTATACTCATGTGCTATTCAACGTTATACGTTATAACATAACACTATATATCGTTATACGATACACTGATATGCTATATAGCGTTAGTCGTTATAACGTAGCACTATATAACGTTATACGTTATACTCATATGCTATTTAACTTTAAGCATTATAACGTAATACCATACAACGTTTTACGTTATAACGTAATACTATATAACGTGATACGTTATACTCATATGCTATACAACGTTATACGTTACAACATAACACTATATATCTTTACACGTTACACTAATATGCCATATAATGTTAGTCGTTATAAAGTAGTACTATATAACGTTATACGTTATAACGTAATACTATATAACGTGATACGTTATACTCATATGCAATAAAACGTTGTACGTTATAGCATAACACTATATATCGTTATACGTTATACTAACATGCTGTATAACGTTAGTCGTTACAACGTAATACTATATAACGTGATACGTTACACACATATCCTATACAACGTTATACGTTATAATATAACACTATATGTCGTTACACGTTATACAAATATATTATATAACGTTAATCCTTATAACATAATACTATATAACGTTATACGTTATAACATACACTACATATCGTTATACGTTATACTAATAGATTATATAACGTTAAACGTTATAACGTAATACTATATACCGTTATACGTTACACTAATATATTATATAACGTTAAGCCTTATAACGTAATACTATATAACGCTTTACGTTATACTGATATGCTATACAACGTTATATGTTATAACATAACACTATATATCTTTATACGTTCCACTAATATACCATATAATGTTAGTCGTTATAACGTAGTACTATATAACGTTTTACGTTATAACGTAATACTATATAACGTGATACGTTATACTCATATGCTATACAACGTTATACGTTATAACATAACACTATATATCTTTATACGTTACACTAATATGCCATATAATGTTAGTCGTTATAACGTAGTACTATATAACGTTATACGTTATAACGTAATACTATATAACGTGATACGTTACACACATATCCTATACAACGTTATACGTTATAATATAACACTATATATCGTTATACGTTATACTAATATGCTATATAACGTTAAGCATTGTAACATAATACCATATAACGTTTTACCTCATAACGTAATACTATATAACGTTATACGTTATACTGATATTCTATACAACATTATACGTTATAACGTAATACTATATATCGTTAAACGTTATACTGATATGCTGTATACCGTTAAGCATTATAACGTAATACCATATACCGTTATACGTTATACTGATATACTATTCAACTTTATACGTTATAACGTAATACAATATAACGGTATACGTTATACTCATGTGCTATACAACGTTATACGTTATAACATACACTATAAATCGTTATACGTTATACTAATATGCTATATAACGTTAAGCATTATAACGCAATACCATATAACGTTAAAGGTTATAACGTAGTACCGTATAACGTTAGTCCTTTTAACGTGATACTATATAACGTTACACGTTATTACGTAATACTGTATAACGTTATACGTTATACTGATATGCTATATAACGTTAAACGTTATAACGTAATGGTATATAACGTTATACGTTATAACGCAATACCATATAATGTTAAAGGTTATAACGTGGAACCGTATAACGTTGTTCGTTTTAACGTGATACTATATAACGTTACACGATATCACGTAAAACTATTTAACGTTATACGTTACACACATATGCTATACAAAGTTATACGATATGACGTAATACTATATAACGTTATTCGTAATACTGATATGCTGTATAACGCTATACGTTATAACGTAATACTATATAACGTTATACGTTATACTCATGTGCTATACAACGTTATACGTTATAACATACACTATATATCGTTATACGTTATACTAATATGCTATATAACGTTAAGCATTATAACGCAATACCATATAATGTTTTACGTTATAACGTAATACTACATAACGTTATACGTTAGACTGATATGCTTTATAACGATAGTCGTTATAACGTAATACTATACAACGTTATACGTTATACTGATATACTGTACAACGTTATACGTTATAACGTAATACCATATAACGTTCTACGTCATAACGTTATACTATATAACTTGATACGCTACACACATATGCTATACAACGTTATACGTTATAACATAACACCATATACCGTTATACGTTATACTAATATGCTATGTAACGTTAAGCATTATAACGTAATACCATATAACGTTTTACGTTATAACGTAATACTATATAACGTGATACGTTATACTCATATGCTATACAACGTTATACGTTATGACATAACACTGCATACCGTTATACGTTACACTAATATGCTATATAACGTTAGTCGCTATATCGTAATACTATATAACGTTTTACGTTATACTCATGTGCTATACAACGTTAAACGGTTCATCATACACTATATATCGTTATACGTTATAATAATATGCTATATAACGTTAAGCATTATAACATAATACCATATATCGATTTACGTTATAACATACACTATATATCGTTATACGTTATACTGATATGCTGTATATCTTTAAGCATTATAACGTAATACCATATAACGTTTTACGCTATAACGTAATACTATATAACGTTATACGTTACAATAATGTGCTATATAACGTTAGTCGTTATAACGTAATACTATATAAAGTGATACGTTACACACATTTGCTATACAACGTTATACGTTATAACATAACACTGTATACCGTTATACGTTGCACTAATATGCTATATAGCGTCAGTCGTTATACCGTAATACTATATAACGTTATACGTTATACTGATATGCTATACAACATTATACGTTATAACGTAATACTATATAACATTATACGTTATAACATACACTATATATCGTTATACGTTATACTAATATGCTATATAACGTTAAGCATTGTAACATAATACCATATAACGTTTTACTTCACACCGTAATACTATATAACGTTATACGTTATACTGATATTCTATACAACATTATACGTTATAACGTAATACTATATATCGTTATACGTTATACTGAAATGCTGTATATCGTTAAGCATTATAACGTAATACCATATAATGTTTTACGCTATAACGTAATACTATATAACGTTATACGTTACAATAATGTGCTATATAACGTTAGTCGTTATAACGTAATACTATATAAAGTGATACGTTACACACATTTGCTATACAACGTTATACGTTATAACATAACACTGTATACCGTTATACGTTGCACTAATATGCTATATAGCGTCAGTCGTTATACCGTAATACTATATAACGTTATACGTTATACTGATATGCTATATAACGTTAAACGTTATAACGTAATACTATATAAATTGACACGTTACACACATATGCTATACAACGTCATACGTTATAACATACTCTATATATCGTTATACGTTATACTATTATGCTATATAACGTTAAGCATTATAATTCAATACCATATAACGTTATACGTTATAACGGAATACTATATGACGTTATATGTCATACCAATACGCTATATAAAGTTAAGCATTATAACGTAGGACCATATAACGTTTTACGTTATAACGTAATACTATATAACGTGATACGTTATACTCATATGCTATACTACGTTATACGTTATAACATAACACTATATACCGTTATACGTTACACTAACATGCTATATAACGTTATTCGTTATAACGTAATACTACATAACGTGACACGTTACACTAATTTGCTATATAACGTTTTACTTCATAACGTAATACTATATAACGTTATACGTTATACTGATATTCTATACAACATTATACGTTATAACGTAATACTATATATCGTTATACGTTATACTGATATGCTGTATAACGTTAAGCATTATAACGTAATACCATATAACGTTTTACGCTATAACGTAATACTATATAACGTTATACGTTACACTAATGTGCTATATAACGTTAGTCGTTAAAACGTAATACTATATAAAGTGATACGTAACACACATTTGCTATACAACGTTATACGGTATGACATAACACTATATACCGCTATACGTTGCACTAATATACTATATAACGTCAGTCGTTATACCGTAATACTATATAACGTTATACGTTATACGCATATACTATATAACGTTAAACGTTATAACGTAATACTATATAAAGTGATAGGTTACACACATTTGCTATACAACGTTATACGTTATGACATACACTGTATATCGTTATACGTTATGCTAATATGCGATATAACGATAAGCATTATAACGTAATACCATATAACGTTTTACGTTATAACGTAATACTAAATAACGTTATACGTTATACGGATATGCTATACAACATTTTACGTTATATCGTATTACTATATAACGTGACACGTTACACACATATGCTATACAACGTCATACGTTATAACATACTCTATATATCGTTATACGTTATACTAATATGCTATATAACGTTAAGCATTATAATTCAATACCATATAACGTTTTACGTTATAACGTAATACTATATAACGTGATACGTTATACTCATATGCTATACAACGTTATACGTTATAACGTAATACTATATAACGTGATACGTTATACTCATATGCTATACAACGTTATACGTTATAACGTAACACTATATACCGTTATACGTTACACTAACATGCTATATGACGTTAGTCGTTATAACGTAATACTATATAACGTGACACGTTACACTAATTTGCTATATAAGGTTAGTCGTTATAACGTAATACTATATAACGTTATACGTTATAACATACACTATATATCGTCATACGTTATACTAATATACTATATAACGTTAAACGTTATAACGTAATACTATATATCGTTACACGTTATACTGATATGCTATTTAACTTTAAGCATTATAACGTAATACCATACAACGTTATACGTTATAACATAACACCATATATCGTTATACGTTACACTAATATGCTATATAACGTTAGTCGTTATAACGTAATACTATATAACGTGACACGTTACACTAATTTGCTATATAACGTTAGTCGTTATACCGTAATACTATATAACGTTATACGTTATAACATACACTATACATCGTCATACGTTATACTAATATACTATATAACGGTAAACGTTATAACGTAATACTAGATATCGTTATACGTTATACGGATATGCTATACAACGTTTTACGTTATATCGTATTACTATATAACGTGACACGTTACACACATATGCTATACAACGTCATACGTTATAACACACTCTATATATCGTTATACGTTATACTAATATGCTATATAACGTTAAGCATTATAATTCAATACCATATAACGTTTTACGTTATAACGTAATACTATATAACGTGATAGGTTATACTCATATGCTATACAACGTTATACGTTATAACGTAATACTATATAACGTTATACGTTATACTAATATGCAATGTAACGTTAAGCATTATAACGTAATACCATATCACGTTTTACGTTATAACGTAAACCGTTACGTTACGTTATATCGTATAACGTGATACGTTATACTCATATGCTATACAACGTTATACGTTATAACGTAACACTATATACCGTTATACGTTACACTAACATGCTATATGACGTTAGTCGTTATAACGTAATACTATATAACGTGACACGTTACACTAATTTGCTATATAAGGTTAGTCGTTATAACGTAATACTATATAACGTTATACGTTATAACATACACTATATATCGTCATACGTTATACTAATATACTATATAACGTTAAACGTTATAACGTAATACTATATATCGTTACACGTTATACTGATATGCTATTTAACTTTAAGCATTATAACGTAATACCATACAACGTTATACGTAATAACATAACACTATATATCGTTATACGTTACACTAATATGCTATATAACGTTAGTCGTTATAACGTAATACTATATAACGTGACACGTTACACTAATTTGCTATATAACGTTAGTCGTTATACCGTAATACTATATAACGTTATACGTTATAACATACACTATACATCGTCATACGTTATACTAATATACTATATATCGTTAAACGTTATAACGTAATACTAGATATCGTTATACGTTATACTGATATGCTATATAACGTTAGTCGTTATAACGTAATACTATATAACGCGACACGTTACACTAATTTGCTATATGACGTTAAGCATTATAACATAATACCATATATCGTTTTAAGTTATAACGTAATACTATATAACGTTATACGTTATACTGACATGCTCTACAACGCTATACCTTATAACGTAATACTATATAACGTTATACGTTATGCTAATATGCTATTTAACGTTAAGCATTACAACGTAATACCATATAACGTTTTACGTTATATCGTAACTCTATATAACATGATACGTTATACTCATATGTTATACAACGTTATACGTTATAACATAACACTATATACCTTTATACGTTACACTAATATGCTATATAACGTTGGTCGTTATAACGAAATACTATATAACGCGACACGTTACACTAATTTGCTATATGACGTTAAGCATTGTAACATAATACCACATAACGTTTTACCTCATAACGTAATACCATATAACGTTATACGTTATACTGATATTCTATACAACATTATACGTTATAACGTAATACTATATATCGTTACACGTTTTACTAATATATTATATAACTTTAATCCTTATAACGCAATACTATATAACGTTTTACGTTATAACATACACTATATATCGTTATACGTTATACTAATATGCTATATGACGTTAAGCATTGTAACATAATACCACATAACGTTTTACCTCATAACGTAATACCATATAACGTTATACGTTATAACGTAATACTATAAAACGTTATACGTTATACTGATATGCTATATAACTTTAAGCACTATAACGTGATACCATATAACGTTTTACGCTATAACGTAATACTATATAACGTTATACGTTACACTAATGTGCTATATAACGTTAGTCGTTATAACGTAATACTATATAAAGTGATACGTTACACACATTTGCTATACAAAGTTATACGTTATGACATAACACTATATACCGTTATACGTTGCACTAATATGCTATATAACGTCAGTCGTTATACCGTAATACTATATAACGTTATACGTTATACTAATATACTATATAACGTTAAACGTTATAACGTAATACTATATAAAGTGATACGTTACACACATTTGCTATACAACGTTATACGTTATGACATACACTATACATCGTCATACGTTATACTAATATACTATATAACGTTAAACGTTATAACGTAATACTAGATATCGTTATACGTTATACGGATATGCTATACAACGTTTTACGTTATATCGTATTACTATATAACGTGACACGTTACACACATATGCTATACAACGTCATACGTTATAACATACTCTATATATCGTTATACGTTATACTAATATGCTATATAACGTTAAGCATTATAATTCAATACCATATAACGTTTTACGTTATAACGTAATACTATATAACGTGATACGTTATACTCATATGCTATACAACGTTATACGTTATAACGTAATACTATATAACGTTATACGTTATACTGATATGCTATATAACTTTAAGCACTATAACGTGATACCATATAACGTTTTACGCTATAACGTAATACTATATAACGTTATACGTTACACTAATGTGCTATATAACGTTAGTCGTTATAACGTAATACTATATAAAGTGATACGTTACACACATTTGCTATACAAAGTTATACGTTATGACATAACACTATATACCGTTATACGTTGCACTAATATGCTATATAACGTCAGTCGTTATACCGTAATACTATATAACGTTATACGTTATACTAATATACTATATAACGTTAAACGTTATAACGTAATACTATATAAAGTGATACGTTACACACATTTGCTATACAACGTTATACGTTATGACATACACTGTATATCGTTATACGTTATGCTAATATGCGATATAACGATAAGCATTATCGTAATACCATATAACGTTTTACGTTCTAACGTAATACTAAATAACGTTATACGTTATACTGATATGCTATACAACATTTTACGTTATATCGTAATAATGTATAACGTGACACGTTACACACATATGCTATACAACGTCATACGTTATAACATACTCTATATATCGTTATACGTTATACTAATATGCTATATAACGTTAAGCATTATAACGCAAAGCCATATAACGTTTTACGTTATAACGTAATACTATATAACGTGATACGTTATACTCATATGCTATACAACGTTATACGTTATAACGTAATACTATATAACGCTATACGTTATTCTAATATGCAATGTAACGTTAAGCATTATAACGTAATACCATATCACGTTTAACGTTATAACGTAAACCGTTAGGTTACGTTATATCGTATAACGTGATACGTTATACTCATATGCTATATAACGTTATACGTTATAACATAACACTATATACCGTTATACGTTACACTAATATGCTATATAACGTTAGTCGTTATAACGTAATGCTATATAACGTGATACGTTATACTCATGTGCAATACAACGTTATACGTTATAACATAACACCATATATCGTTACACGTTTTACTAATATATTATATAACTTTAATCCTTATAACGTAATACTATATAACGTTTTACGTTATAACATACACTATATATCGTTATACGTTATACTAATATGCTATATGACGTTAAGCATTGTAACATAATACCACATATCGTTTTACCTCATAACGTAATACCATATAACGTTATACGTTATACTGATATTCTATACAACATTATACGTTATATCGTAATACTATATATCGTTACACGTTATACTGATATGCTGTATAACGTTAAGCATTATAACGTAATACCATATAACGTTTTACGCTATAACGTAATACTATATAACGTTATACGTTACACTAATGTGCTATATAACGTTAGTCGTTATAACGTAATACTATATAACGTTATACGTTATAACATACACTATATATCGTCATACGTTACACTAATAGACTATATAACGTTAAACGTTATAACGTAATACCATATATCGTTATACGTTATACTGATATGCTATTTAACTTTAAGCATTATAATGTAATACCATACAACGTTATACGTTATAATATAACACCATATATCGTTACACGTTTTACTAATATATTATATACCTTTAATCCGTATAACGTAATGCTATACAACGTTTTACGTTATAACATACACTATATATCGTTATACGTTATACTAATATGCTATATGACGTTAAGCATTGTAACATAATACCACATAATGTTTTACCTCATAACGTAATACCATATAACGTTATACGTTATACTGATATTCTATACAACATTATACGTTATATCGTAATACTATATATCGTTACACGTTAAACTGATATGCTGTATAACGTTAAGCATTATAACGTAATACCATATAACGTTTTACGTTCTAACGTAATACTAAATAACGTTATACGTTATACTGATATGCTATACAACATTTTACGTTATATCGTAATAATGTATAACGTGACACGTTACACACATATGCTATACAACGTCATACGTTATAACATACTCTATATATCGTTATACGTTATACTAATATGCTATATAACGTTAAGCATTATAACGCAAAACCATATAACGTTTAACGTTATAACGTAAACCGTTAGGTTACGTTATATCGTATAACGTGATACGTTATACTCATATGCTATATAACGTTATACGTTATAACATAACACTATATACCGTTATACGTTACACTAATATGCTATATAACGTTAGTCGTTATAACGTAATGCTATATAACGTGATACGTTATACTCATGTGCAATACAACGTTATACGTTATAACATAACACCATATATCGTTACACGTTTTACTAATATATTATATAACTTTAATCCTTATAACGTAATACTATATAACGTTTTACGTTATAACATACACTATATATCGTTATACGTTATACTAATATGCTATATGACGTTAAGCATTGTAACATAATACCACATATCGTTTTACCTCATAACGTAGTACCATATAACGTTATACGTTATACTGATATTCTATACAACATTATACGTTATATCGTAATACTATATATCGTTACACGTTATACTGATATGCTGTATAACGTTAAGCATTATAACGTAATACCATATAACGTTTTACGCTATAACGTAATACTATATAACGTTATACGTTACACTAATGTGCTATATAACATTAGTCGTTATAACGTAATACCATATAACGTTTTACGCTATAACGTAATACTATATAACGTGACACGATACACTAATTTGCTATATAACGTTAGTCGTTATAACGTAATACTATATAACGTTATACGTTATACTCATGTGCAATACAACGTTATACGTTATAACATACACTATATATCGTTATACGTTATACTAATGTGCTATATAACTTTAAGAATTATAACGTCGTACCATATAACGATTTACGTTATAACGAAATACTATATAACGTTATACGTTACACTAATGTGCTATATAACGTTAGTCGTTATAACGTAATACTATATAACGTTATACGTTACACTAATGTGCTATATAACGTTAGTCGTTAAAACGTATTACTATCTAAAGTGATACGTTACAACACATTTGCTATACAACGTTATACGTTATGACATAACACTATATACCGCTATACGTTGCACTAATATGCTATATAACGTCAGTCGTTATACCGTAATACTATATAACGTTATACGTTATACTAATATACTGTATAACGTTAAACGTTATAACGTAATACTGTATAAAGTGACACGTTACACACATATGCTATACAACGTCATACGTTATAACATACTCTATATATCGTTATACGTTATACTATTATGCTATATAACGTTAAGCATTATAATTCAATACCATATAACGTTATACGTTATAACGGAATACTATATGACGTTATATGTCATACCAATACGCTATATAAAGTTAAGCATTATAACGTAGGACCATATAACGTTTTACGTTATAACGTAATACTATATAACGTGATACGTTATACTCATATGCTATACAACGTTATACGTTATAACATAACACTATATACCGTTATACGTTACACTAACATGCTATATAACGTTATTCGTTATAACGTAATACTATATAACGTGACACGTTACACTAATTTGCTATATAACGTTAGTCGTTATAACGTAATACTATATAACGTTATACGTTATACTCATGTGCAATACAACGTTATACGTTATAACATACACTATATATCGTTATACGTTATACTAATGTGCTATATAACTTTAAGCATTATGACGTCATACCATATAACGATTTACGTTATAACGTAATACTATATAACGTTATACGTTACACTAATGTGCTATAAAACGTTAGTCGTTATAACGTAATACTATATAAATTGATACGTTACACACATTTGCTATTCAACGTTATACGTTATAACATAACACTGTATACCGTTATACGTTGCACTAATATGCTATATAGCGTCAGTCGTTATACCGTAATACTATATAACGTTATACGTTATACTGATATGCTATACAACATTATACGTTATAGCGTAATACTATATAACATTATACGTTATAACATACACTATATATCGTTATACGTTATACTAATATGCTATATAACGTTAAGCATTGTAACATAATACCATATATCGTTTTAAGTTATAACGTAATACTATATAACGTTATACGTTATACTGACATGCTGTACAACGCTATACCTTATAACGTAATACTATATAACGTTATACGTTATACTAATATGCGATGTA
Source organism: Bombus sylvestris (assembly GCA_911622165.2). Taxonomy (NCBI): domain Eukaryota; kingdom Metazoa; phylum Arthropoda; class Insecta; order Hymenoptera; family Apidae; genus Bombus; species Bombus sylvestris. Next base: position 1,637,638 of record CAJVRE020000112.1, on the reverse strand, counting down.
ACGTTAAGCATTACAACGTAATACCATATGACGTTTTACGTTATAACGTAACACTATATAACGTGATACGTTATATTCATATGTTATACAACGTTATACGTTATAACATAACACTATATACCTTTATACGTTACACTAATATGCTATATAACGTTAGTCGTTATAACGTAATACTATATAACGTTATAAGTTACACTAATGTGCTATATAACGTTAGTCGTTAAAACGTAATACTATATAACGTTATACGTTACACTAATGTGTTATATAACGTTAGTCGTTATAACGTAATACTATATGACGAGATACGTTACACACATATGCTATACAACGTTATACGTTATAACATAACACTATATATCGTTATACGTTATACTAATATGCTATATGACGTTAAGCATTATAACATAATACCATGTATCGTTTTAAGTTATAACGTAATACTATATAACGTTATACGTTATACTGACATGCTGTACAACGCTATACCTTATAACGTAATAGTATATAACGTTATACGTTATACTAATATGCCATGTAACGTTGAGCATTACAACGTTATACCATATAACGTTTTACGTTATAACGTAACACTATATAACGTGATACGTTATACTCATATGTTATACAACGTTATACGTTATAACATAACACTATATACCTTTATACGTTACACTAATATGCTATACAACGTTAGTCGTTATAACGTAATACTATATAACGTTATACGTTACACTAATGTGCTATATAACGTTAGTTGTTATAACGTAATACTATATAAAGTGATACGTTACACACATTTGCTATACAAAGTTATACGTTATGACATAACACTATATACCGTTATACGTTGCACGAATATGCTATATAACGTCAGTCGTTAAACCGTAATGCTATATAACGTTATACGTTATACTAATAGACTATATAACGTTAAACGTTATAACGTAATACTATATAACGTTATACGTTATACTCATGTGCTATACAACGTTATGCGTTATAACATACACTATATATCGTTATACGTTATACTAATATGCTATATAACGTTAAGCATTGTAACGTATTACCATATCACGTTTTACGTTATAACGTAAACCGTTACGTTACGTTATACTCATATGCTATGTAACGTTATACGTTATAACGTAATACTATATATCGTTACACGTTATACTGATGTGCTGTATAACGTTAAGCATTATAACGTAATACCATATAACGTTTTACGTTATAACGTAATACTAAATAACGTTATACGTTAAACTGATATGCTATACAACATTTTACGTTATATCGTAATACTATATAACGTGACACGTTACACACATATGCTATACAACGTCATACGTTATAACATACTCTATATATCGTTATACGTTATACTAATATGCTATATAACGTTAAGCATTATAATTCAATACCATATAACGTTATACGTTATAACGGAATACTATATGACGTTATATGTCATACCAATACGCTATATAAAGTTAAGCATTATAACGTAGGACCATATAACGTTTTACGTTATAACGTAATACTATATAACGTGATACGTTATACTCATATGCTATACAACGTTATACGTTATAACATAACACTATATACCGTTATACGTTACACTAACATGCTATATAACGTTATTCGTTATAACGTAATACTATATAACGTGACACGTTACACTAATTTGCTATATAACGTTAGTCGTTATAACGTAATACTATATAACGTTATACGTTCTACTCATGTGCAATACAACGTTATACGTTATAACATACACTATATATCGTTATACGTTATACTAATGTGCTATATAACTTTAAGCATTATGACGTCATACCATATAACGATTTACGTTATAACGTAATACTATATAACGTTATACGTTACACTAATGTGCTATAAAACGTTAGTCGTTATAACGTAATGCTATATAAATTGATACGTTACACACATTTGCTATACAACGTTATACGTTATAACATAACACTGTATACCGTTATACGTTGCACTAATATGCTATATAGCGTCAGTCGTTATACCGTAATACTATATAACGTTATACGTTATACTGATATGCTATACAACATTATACGTTATAACGTAATACTATATAACATTATACGTTATAACATACACTATATATCGTTATACGTTATACTAATATGCTATATAACGTTAAGCATTGTAACATAATACCATATATCGTTTTAAGTTATAACGTAATACTATATAACGTTATACGTTATACTGACATGCTGTACAACGCTATACCTTATAACGTAATACTATATAACGTTATACGTTATACTAATATGCCATGTAACGTTAAGCATTACAACGTAATACCATATGACGTTTTACGTTATAACGTAACACTATATAACGTGATACGTTATATTCATATGTTATACAACGTTATACGTTATAACATAACACTATACACCTTTATACGTTACACTAATATGCTATATAACGTTAGTCCTTATAACGTAATACTATATAACGTTATAAGTTACACTAATGTGCTATATAACGTTAGTCGTTAAAACGTAATACTATATAACGTTATACGTTACACTAATGTGCTATATAACGTTAGTCGTTATAACGTAATACTATATGACGAGATACGTTACGCACATATGCTATACAACGTTATACGTTATAACATAACACTATATATCGTTATACGTTATACTAATATGCTATATGACGTTAAGCATTATAACATAATACCATAAATCGTTTTAAGTTATAACGTAATACTATATAACGTTATACGTTATACTGACATGCTGTACAACGCTATACCTTATAACGTAATAGTATATAACGTTATACGTTATACTAATATGCCATGTAACGTTGAGCATTACAACGTTATACCATATAACGTTTTACGTTATAACGTAACACTATATAACGTGATACGTTATACTCATATGTTATACAACGTTATACGTTATAACATAACACTATATACCTTTATACGTTACACTAATATGCTATACAACGTTAGTCGTTATAACGTAATACTATATAACGTTATACGTTACACTAATGTGCTATATAACGTTAGTCGTTATAACGTAATACTATATAAAGTGATACGTTACACACATTTGCTATACAAAGTTATACGTTATGACATAACACCATATACCGTTATACGTTGCACGAATATGCTATATAACGTCAGTCGTTAAACCGTAATGCTATATAACGTTATACGTTATACTAATAGACTATATAACGTTAAACGTTATAACGTAATACTATATATCGTTACACGTTATACTGATATGCTATTTAACTTTAAGCATTATAACGTAATACTATATAACGTTATACGTTACAACATACACTATACATCGTCATACGTTATACTAATATACTATATAACGTTCAACGTTATAACGTAATACTAGATATCGTTATACGTTATACTGATATGCTATATAACGTTAGTCGTTATAACGTAATACTATATAACGCGACACGTTACACTAATTTGCTATATGACGTTAAGCATTATAACATAATACCATATATCGTTTTAAGTTATAACGTAATACTATATAACGTTATACGTTATACTGACATGCTCTACAACATTATACGTTATAACGTAATACTATATATCGTCACACGTTTTACTAATATATTATATAACTTTAATCCTTATAACGCAATACTATATAACGTTTTACGTTATAACATACACTATATATCGTTATACGTTATACTAATATGCTATATGACGTTAAGTATTGTAACATAATACCACATAACGTTTTGCCTCATAACGTAATACCATATAACGTTATACGTTATAACGTAATACTAAATAACGTTATACGTTATACTGATATGCTATAGAACATTTTACGTTATATCGTAATACTATATAACGTGACACGTTACACACATATGCTATACAACGTCATACGTTGTAACATACTCTATATATAGTTATACGTTATACTAATATGCTATATAACGTTAAGCATTATAACGTAATACCATATAACGTTATACTTTATAACGGAATACTATTTGACGTTATATGTCATACCAATATGCTATATAAAGTTAAGCATTTTAACGTAGTACCATATAACGTTTTACGCTATAACGTAATACTATATAACGTTATACGTTATACTGATATTCTATGCAACGTTATACGTTATAAGATAACACTATATATCGTTACACGTTATACTAATATATTATATAACGTTAATCCTTATAACGTAATACTGTATAACGTTATACGTTATACTGATATGCTATACAACATTATACGTTATAACGTAATACTATATAATGTTATACGTTATACTAATATACTATATATCGTTATACGTTATACTAATATGCTATATAACGTTAAGCATTGTAACATAATGCCATATAACGTTTTACTTCATAACGAAATACTATATAACGTTATACGTTATACTGATATTCTATACAACATGATACGTTATAACGAAATACTATATATCGTTATACGTTATACTGATATGCTGTATAACGTTAAGCATTATAACGTAACACTATATAACGTTATACGTTATAAGTAATACTATATAATGTTATACGTTATACGGATATTCTAAACAACATTATACGTTATAACGTAATACTATATAATGTTATACGTTATACTAATATACTATATATCGTTATACGTTATACTAATATGCTATATAACGTTAAGCATTGTAACATAATGCCATTAAACGTTTTACTTTATAACATAATACTATATAACGTGATACGTTATACTCATATGCTATACAACGGTATACGTTATAGCATAACAATATATATCGTTATACGTTACACTAATATGCTATATAACGTTAGTCGTTATAACGTAGTACTATATAACGTTATACGTTATAACGTAATACTATATAACGGGATACGTTATACTCATATGCTATAAAACGTTATACGTTATAACATAACGCTAAATACCGTTATACGTTACACTAATATATTACATAACGTTAAGCCTTATAACGTAATACTAATTAACATTATACGCTATACTAATATGCTATGTTACGTTAAGCATTATAACGTAATACCATATAACGTTTTACGTTATAACGTAATACTATTTAACGTTATACGTTATACTGATATTCTATACAACATTATACGTTATAACGTAATACTATATATCGTTATACGTTATACTGATATGCTGTATAACATTATGCATTATAACGTAGTACCATATAACGTTTCACGTTATAACGTAATACTATATAACGCTATACGTTATACTCATGTGCTATACAACGTTATACGTAATAACATACACTATATATCGTTATACGTTATACTAATATGCTATATAACTTTAAGCATTATAACGTAACACCATATAACGATCAACGTTATAACGTAATACTAAATAACGTGATGCGTTAAACACATATGCTATACAACGTTATACGATATAACATAACACTATATATCGTTATACGCTATACTAATATGCTATATAACGTTAAGCATTATAACATAATACCATATATCGTTTTACGTTATAACGTATTACTATACATCGTGATACGTTACACTAATGTGCTATATAACGTTAGTCGTTACAACGTAATACTATATAACGTGATACGTTATACTAATATACTATATAACGTTAAACGTTATGACGTAATACTATATAACGTTATACGTTATACTCATGTTCTATACAACGTTAGTCGTTATAACGTAATACTATATGACGTGATACGTTACAGACATATGCTATACAACGTTATACGTTATAACATAACTCTATATATCGTTATACGTTATACTAATATGCTATATGACATTAAGCATTATAACATAATACCATATATCGTTTTACGTTATAACGTAACACTGTATTATGTTATACGTTATACTGACATGCTGTACAACGCTATACCTCATAACGTAATACTATATAACGTTATACGTTATACTAATATGCCATGTAACGTGAAGGATTACTACGCAATACCATATAACGTTATACGTTATAACGGAATACCATATGACGTTATATGTCATACCAATATGCTATATAAAGTTAAGCATTATAACGTAGTACCATATAACGTTTTACGTTATAACGTAACACAATATAACGCTATACGTTGTACTGATATGCTATACAACATTATACGTTATAACGTAATACTACATAACGTAATACGTTATACTGATATGCTGTATAACGCTATACGTTATAACGTAATACTATATAACATTATACGTTATACGAGTATGCTATGTAACGTTAAGCATCATAACGTAATACCATATAACGTTTTACGTTATAACGTAACACTATATAACGCTATACGTTGTACTGATATGCTATACAACATTATACGTTATAACGTAATACTACATAACGTAATACGTTATACTGATATGCTGTATAACGCTATACGTTATAACGTAATACTATATAACATTATACGTTATACGAGTATGCTATGTAACGTTAAGCATCATAACGTAATACCATATAACGTTTTACGTTATAATAATATGCTATATAACGCTATACATTACAACGTAATGCTACATAACATTATACGTTATAACATACACTATATATCGTTATGCGTTATACTAATATGCTATATAACGGTAAGCATTATAACGCAATACCATATAACGTTATACGTTATAACGGAATACTTTATGACGTTATATGACATACCAATATGCTATATAAAGTTAAGTATTATAACGTAGTACCATATAACGTTTTACGTTATAACGTAATATTATATAACGTGATACGTTATACTCAAATGCTATACAACGTTATACGTTACAACATAACACTATATATCGTTATACGTTACACTAATATGCTATATAACGTTATTCGTCATAACGTAGTACTATATAACGTTATACGTTATAACGTAATACTATATAACGTTATACGTTATACTGATATTCTATACAACATTATACGTTATAACGTAATACTATATATCGTTATACGTTATACTGATATGCTGTATAACATTATGCATTATAACGTAGTACCATATAACGTTTCACGTTATAACGCAATACTATATAACGCTATACGTTATATTCATGTCCTATACAACCTTATACGTAATAACATACACTATATATCGTTATACGTTATACTAATATGCTATATAACTTTAAGCATTATAACGTAACACCATATAACGATTTACTTTATAACGTAATACTAAATAACGTGATACGTTAAACACATATGCTATACAACGTTATACGATATAACATAACACTATATATCGTTATACGCTATACTAATATGCTATATAACGTTAAGCATTATAACATAATTCCATATACCGTTTTACGTTATAACGTATTACTATATAACGTTATACGTTATACTGACATTCTGTATAACGTTATACATTATAACGTAATACTATATAACGTTATACGTTATACTAATATGCTATGTAACGTTAAGCATTATAATGTAATACCATATAACGTTTTACGTTATAACGTAACACTATACATCGTGATACGTTATACTCATATGCTATACAACGTTATACGTTAGAACATAACACTATATACCGTTATATGTTACACTAATATACTATATAACGTTAGTCGTTATAACGTAATACTATATAACGTGATACGTTACACACATATGCTATACAACGTTATACGTTATAACATAACACTATATACCGTTATACGTTACACTAATATGCTATATAACGTTAGCCGTTATAACGTTATACAGATATGCTGTATAACTTTAAACTTTATAACGCAATACCATATAACGTTTTACCTCATAACGTAATACCATATAACGTTTTTCGTTATAACGTAATACTACATAACGTTATACGTTATACTGATACGCAGTATAACGCTATACGCTATAACGTAATACTATATTACGCTATACGTTATACTAGTATGCTATGTAACGTTAAGCATTATAACGTAATACCATATAACGTTTTACGTTATAATGTAAACCGTTTCGTTACGTTATATCGTATAACGTGATACGTTATACTCATATGCTATACAACGTTATACGTTATAACGTAACACTATATACCGTTATACGTTAAATTAATATGCTATATAACGTTAGTCGTTATAACGAAATACTATATAACGTGATACGTTATACGAATATGCTATATAACGTCAGTCGTTATAACGTAATACTATATAACGTCATACGTTATACTCATGTGCTGTACAACGTTATACGTTATAACATACACTATATATCGTTATGCGTTATACTAATATGCTATATAACTTTAAGCATCATAACGTAATACCATATAACGTTTTACGTTATAACGGAATACTATATGACGTTATATGTCATACCAATATGCTATATAAAGTTAAGCAATATAACGTAGTACCATACAACGTTTTACGTTTTAACGTAATACTATATAACGTGATACGTTACACACATATGCTATACAACGTCATACGGTATAACATTCACTGTATATCGTTATACGTTATACTAATATGCTATATAACGTTAAGCATTATAACGTAATACCATATAACGTTTTACGTTATAACGTAATACTATATAACGCTATACGTTGTACTGATATGCTTTACAACATTATACGATATAGTGATATGCTGTATGACGCTATACGTATAACGTAATTCTAATTAACATTATACGTTATACTAATATGCTATGTTACGATAAGCATTATAACGAAATACCATATAACGTTTTACGTTATAACGTAATACCATATAACGTTTTACGTTATAACGTAATACTATATAACGCTACAGGTTGTACTGATATGCTATACAACATTATACGTTATAACGTAATACTATATAACGTGATACGTTACACACATATGCTATACAACGTCGTACGGTATAACATACACTGTAAATCGTTATACGTTATACTAATATGCTATATAACGTTAAGCATTATAACGCAATACCATATAACGTTATACGTTATAACGGAAAACTATATGACGTTATATGTCATACCAATATGCTATATAAAGTTAAGCATTATAACGTAGTACCATACAACGTTTTACGTTATAACGTAATACTATATAACGTTATACGTTCCACACATATGCTATACAACGTCGTACGGTATAACATACACTGTATATCGTTATACGTTACACTAATATGTTACACAACGTTATACGTTATAACATAACACTATATACCGTTATACGTTACACTAATATGCTATATAACGTTAGCCGTTATAACGTAATACTATATAACGGTATACGTTATAACATAACACTATATACCGTTATACGTTACACTAATATGCTATATAACGTTAGTCGTTATAACGTAATACTATATAACGTTATACGTTATACTGATATGCTATATAACTTTAAGCATTATAACGTAATACCATATAACCTTTTACGTTATAACGTAATACTATATAACGTTATACGTTACACTAATGTGCTATATAACGTTAATCGTTATAACGTAATACTATATAACGTGATACGTTATACTCATATGCTATACAACGTTATACGTTATAACATAACACTATATACCGTTATACGTTACACTAATATGCTATATAACGTTAGTCGTTATAACGTTATACAGATATGCTGTATAACTTTAAACATTATAACGCAATACCATATAACGTTTTACCTCATAACGTAATACCATATAACGTTTTACGTTATAACGTAATACTATATATCGTTATACGTTATACTGATATGCTATATAACGTTAAGCATTATAACGCAATACCATATAACGTTATACGTTATAACGGAAAACTATATGACGTTATATGTCATACCAATATGCTATATAAAGTTAAGCATTATAACGTAGTACCATACAACGATTTACGTTATAACGTAATACTATACAACGTGATACGTTACACACATATGCTATACAACGTCGTACGGTATAACATACACTGTAAATCGTTATACGTTACACTAATATGCTATATAACGTTAGTCGTTATAACGTAGTAATATGACCTTATACGTTATAACATACACTATATATCGTTATACGTTATACTCATATGTTATACAACGGTATACGTTATAACATAACACTATGTACCGTTATACGTTACACTAATATGCTATATAACGTGATACGTTACACACATATGCTATACAACGTTATAGGTAATAACATAACACTATATACCGTTATACGTTACACTAATATATTATATAACGTTAGTCCCTATAACGTAATACTATATAACGTTATACGTTATACGTTATACTCATATGTTATACAACGTTATACGTTATAACATAACACTATATACCGTTATACGTTACACGAATATGCTATATAACGTTAGTCGTTATAACGTAATACTATATAACGTGATACGTTACACTAATGTGCTATATAACGTCAGTCGTTATAACGTAATACTATACAACGTTATACGTTGTACTGAAATGCTATACATCGTTATACGTTATAACATAACACTATATACCGTTATACGTTACACTAATATATTATATAACGTTAATCCCTATAACGTAATACTATATAACGTTATACGTTATACGTTATACTCATATGTTATACAACGTTATACGTTATAACATAACACTATATGCCGTTATACGTTACACGAATATGCTATATAACGTTAGTCGTTATAACGTAATACTATATAACGTGATACGTTACACACATATGCTATACAACGTTATACGTTATAACATAACACTATATACCGTTATACGTTACACTAATATGCTATATAACGTTAGTCGTTATAACGTTATACTGATATGCTGTATAACTTTAAACTTTATAACGCAATACCATATAACGTTTTACCTCATAACGTAATACGATATAACGTTTTTCGTTATAACGTAATACTACATAACGTTATACGTTATACTGATACGCAGTATAACGCTATACGCTATAACGTAATACTATATTACGTTATACGTTATACTAGTATGCTATGTAACGTTAAGCATTATAACGTAATACCATATAACGTTTTACGTTATAACGAAATACTATATAACGTGACACGATACACTAATTTGTTATATACCGTTAGTCGTTATAACGTAATACTATATAACGTTATACGTTATACTCATGTGCAATACAGCGTTATACGTTATAACATACACTATATATCGTTATACGTTATACTAATGTGCTATATAACTTTAAGAATTATAACGTCGTACCATATAACGATTTACGTTATAACGAAATACTATATAACGTTATACGTTATACTAATATACTATATAACGTTAAACGTTATAACGAAATACTATATATCGTTATACGTTATACTGATATGCTATTTAACTTTAAGCATTATAACGTAATACTATATAACGTTTTACGTTATAACATACACTATATATCGTTATACGTTATACTAATATGCTATATGACGTTAAGCATTGTCACATAATACCACATAACGTTTTACCTCATGACGTAATACCATATAACGTTATACGTTATACTGATATTCTATACAACATTATACGTTATAACGTAATTCTATATAACGTGGCACGTTACACGCATCTGCTATACAACGTTATACGTTATAACATAACACTATATACCGTTATACGTTGCACTAATATGCTATATAACGTCAGTCGTTATACCGTAATACTACATAACGTGATACGTTACACGCAGATGCTATAAAACGTTATACGTTATAACATAACACTATATATCGTTACACGTTACGCTAATATGCTATATAACGTTCGTCGTTATAACGTAATACTATATAACGTTATACGTTATACTCATGTGCTATACAACGTTATACGTTATAACATACACTATATATCGTTATACGTTATACTAATATATTATATAACGTTAATCCTTATAACGTAATACTATATAACGTCATCCCTTATAACATACACTATACATCGTCATACGCTATACTAATATACTATATAACGTTAAACGTTATAACGTAATACTATATATCGTTATACGTTATACTGATATGCTATTTAACTTTAAGCATTATAACGTAATACCATACAACGTTATACGTTATAACATAACACTATATATCGTTATACGTTATACTAATGTGCTATATAACTTTAAGAATTATAACATATTACCATATATCGTTTTAAGTTAGCACATAATACTATATAACGTTATACGTTATACTGACATGCTGTACAACGCTATACCTTATAACGTAATGCTATATAACGTTATACGTTATACTAATATGCCATGTAATTTTAAGCATTACAACGTAATGCCATATAACGTTTTACGTTATAACGTATCACTATATAACGTGATACGTTATACTCATATGTTGTACAACGTTATACGTTATAACATAACACTATATACCTTTATACGTTACACTAATATGCTATATAACGTTAGTCATTATAACGTAATACCATATAACGTTATACGTTATACTGATATGCTATATAACTTTAAGCATTATAACGTAATACCATATAACGTGATACGTTATAACATACACTATATATCGTCATACGTTATACTAATATACTATATAACGTTAAACGTTATAACGAAATACTATATATCGTTATACGTTATACTAATATGCTATATAACTTTAAGCATTATAACGTCATACCATATAACGATTTACGTTATAACGTAATACTATATAACGTTATACGTTGTACTGACATGCTGTACAACGCCATACCTTATAACGTAATACTATATAACGTTATACGTTATTCTAATATGCCATGTAACGTTAAGCATTACAACGTAATACCATATAACGTTTTACGTTATAACGTACTACTATATAACGTGATACGTTATACTCAAATGCTATACAACGTTATACGTTACAACATAACACCATATATCGTTATACGTTACACTAATATGCTATATAACGTTATTCGTCATAACGTAGTACTATATAACGTTATACGTTATAACGTAATACTATATAACATTATACGTTATAACATACACTATATATCGTTATACGTTATACTGATATTCTATGCAACGTTATACGTTATAAGATAACACTATATATCGTTACACGTTATACTAATATATTATATAACGTTAATCCTTATAACGTAATACTGTATAACGTTATACGTTATACTGATATGCTATACAACATTATACGTTATAACGTAATACTATATAATGTTATACGTTATACTAATATACTATATATCGTTATACGTTATACTAATATGCTATATAACGTTAAGCATTGTAACATAATACCATATAACGTTTTACTTCATAACGTAATACTATATAACGTTATACGTTATACTGATATTCTATACAACATGATACGTTATAACGAAATACTATATATCGTTATACGTTATACTGATATGCTGTATAACGTTAAGCATTATAACGTAATACTATATAACGTTATACGTTATAAGTAATACTATATAACGTTATACGTTATACGGATATTCTAAACAACATTATACGTTATAACGTAATACTATATATCGTTATACGTTATACTGATATGCTGTATAACGTTAAACATTCTAACATAATGCCATTAAACGTTTTACTTTATAACATAATACTATATAATGTGATACGTTATACTCATATGCTATACAACGGTATACGTTATAGCATAACAATATATATCGTTATACGTTACACTAATATGCTGTATAACATTATGCATTACAACGTAGTACCATATAACGTTTCACGTTATAACGTAATACTATATAACGCTATACGTTATACTCATGTGCTATACAACGTTATACGTAATAACATACACTATATATCGTTATACGTTATACTAATATGCTATATAACTTTAAGCATTATAACGTAACACCATATAACGATCAACGTTATAACGTAATACTAAATAACGTGATACGTTAAACACATATGCTATACAACGTTATACGATATAACATAACACTATATATCGTTATACGCTATACTAATATGCTATATAACGTTAAGCATTATAACATAATACCATATATCGTTTTACGTTATAACGTATTACTATACATCGTGATACGTTACACTAATGTGCTATATAACGTTAGTCATTACAACGTAATACTATATAACGTGATACGTTATACTAATATACTATATAACGTTAAACGTTATAACGCAATACTATATAACGTTATACGTTATACTGATATGCTATACAACATTATACGTTATAACGTAATACTATATAACGTTATACGTTATACTAATATACTGTATAACGTTAAACGTTATACTAAAATGCTATATAACGTTAAGCATTGTAACATAATACCATATAACGTTTTACTTCATAACGTAATACTATATATCGTTATTCGTTATACTGATATGCTGTATAACGTTAAGCATTATAACGTAATACTATATAACGTTATACGTTATACTGATATGCTATACAACATTATACGTTATAACGTAATACTATATAACGTTATACGTTATACTAATATACTATATAACGTTAAACGTTATAACGTAATACTATATAACGTTATACGTTATACTCATGTTCTATACAACGTTAGTCGTTATAACGTAATACTATATGACGTGATACGTTACAGACATATGCTATACAACGTTATACGTTATAACATAACTCTATATATCGTTATACGTTATACTAATATGCTATATGACATTAAGCATTATAACATAATACCATATATCGTTTTACGTTATAACGTAACACTGTATTATGTTATACGTTATACTGACATGCTGTACAACGCTATACCTCATAACGTAATACTATATAACGTTATACGTTATACTAATATGCCATGTAACGTGAAGGATTACTACGCAATACCATATAACGTTATACGTTATAACGGAATACCATATGACGTTATATGTCATACCAATATGCTATATAAAGTTAAGCATTATAACGTAGTACCATATAACGTTTTACGTTATAACGTAACACTATAATACGCTGTACGTTGTACTGATATGCTATACAACATTATACGTTATAACGTAATACTACATAACGTAATACGTTATACTGATATGCTGTATAACGCTATACGTTATAACGTAATACTATATAACATTATACGTTATACGAGTATGCTATGTAACGTTAAGCATCATAACGTAATACCATATAACGTTTTACGTTAAAACGTAACACTATATAACGCTATACGTTGTACTGATATGCTATACAACATTATACGTTATAACGTAATACTACATAACGTAATACGTTATACTGATATGCTGTATAACGCTATACGTTATAACGTAATACTATATAACATTATACGTTATACGAGTATGCTATGTAACGTTAAGCATCATAACGTAATACCATATAACGTTTTACGTTATAACGTAATACTATATAACGTTATACGTTATACTGATATTCTATACAACATTATACGTTATAACGTAATACTATATATCGTTATACGTTATACTGATATGCTGTATAACATTATGCATTATAACGTAGTACCATATAACGTTTCACGTTATAACGCAATACTATATAACGCTATACGTTATATTCATGTCCTATACAACCTTATACGTAATAACATACACTATATATCGTTATACGTTATACTAATATGCTATATAACTTTAAGCATTATAACGTAACACCATATAACGATTTACTTTATAACGTAATACTAAATAACGTGATACGTTAAACACATATGCTATACAACGTTATACGTTATAAAATAACACTATATGTCGTTACACGATATACTAATATATTATTTAACGTTAATCCTTATGACGTAATACTATATAACGTTATACGTTTTAACATACACTATATATCGTATTACGTTATACTAATATACTATATAACGTTATAACGTAGTACTGTATAACGTTATACCTTATAACGTAATACTATAGAACATTATACGTTATACTGATATGCTATACAACATTATACGTTATAACGTAATACTATATAACGATATACGTTATACTGACATGCTGTATAACGCTATACATTATAAAGTAATACTATATAACGTTATACGTTATACTATTATGTTATTTAACTTTAAGCATTATAACGTAATTCCATTTAACGTTTTACGTTATAACGTAATACTATATAACGTTATACGTTACACTAATGTGCTATATAATGTTAGTCGTTATAATGTAATACTATATAACGTTATAAGTTATACTGACATGCTGTATAACGCTATACATTATAACGTAATACTATATAACGTTATACGTTATACTCATGTGCTATACAACGTTATACGTTATAACATACACTGTATATCTTTGTACGTTATACTCATAGGCTATATAACGATAAGCATTATAACGTAATACCACATAACGTTTTACGTTATAACGTAATACTATGTAACGTTATACGTTATACTCATGTGCTATACAACGTTATACGTTATAACATACACTGTACATCGTTATACTTTATACTAATTTGCTATAAAACGATAAGCATTATAACGTAACACCATATAACGATTTACTTTATAACGTAATACTAAATAACGTGATACGTTAAACACATATGCTATACAACGTTATACGATATAACATAACACTATATATCGTTATACGCTATACTAATATGCTATATAACGTTAAGCATTATAACATAATTCCATATACCGTTTTACGTTATAACGTATTACTATATAACGTTATACGTTATACTGACATTCTGTATAACGTTATACATTATAACGTAATACTATATAACGTTATACGTTATACTAATATGCTATGTAACGTTAAGCATTATAATGTAATACCATATAACGTTTTACGTTATAACGTAACACTATACATCGTGATACGTTATACTCATATGCTATACAACGTTATACGTTAGAACATAACACTATATACCGTTTTATGTTACACTAATTTACTATATAACGTTAGTCGTTATAACGTAATACTATATAACGTGATACGTTACACACATATGCTATACAACGTTATACGTTATAACATAACACTATATACCGTTATACGTTACACTAATATGCTATATAACGTTAGTCGTTATAACGTTATACAGATATGCTGTATAACTTTAAACATTATAACGCAATACCTTATAACGTTTTACCTCATAACGTAATACCATATAACGTTTTACGTTATAACGTAATACTACATAACGTTATACGTTATACTGATACGCAGTATAACGCTATACGCTATAACGTAATACTATATTACATTATACGTTATACTAGTATGCTATGTAACGTTAAGCATTATAACGTAATACCATATAACGTTTTACGTTATAACGTAAACCGTTTCGTTATGTTATATCGTATAACGTGATACGTTATACTCATATGCTATACAACGTTATACGTTATAACGTAACACTATATACCGTTATACGTTAAATTAATATGCTATATAACGTTAGTCGTTATAACGAAATACTATATAACGTGATACGTTATACGAATATGCTATATAACGTCAGTCGTTATAACGTAATACTATATAACGTCATACGTTATACTCATGTGCTGTACAACGTTATACGTTATAACATACACTATATATCGTTATGCGTTATACTAATATGCTATATATCTTTAAGCATCATAACGTAATACCATATAACGTTTTACGTTATAACGGAATACTATATGACGTTATATGTCATACCAATATGCTATATAAAGTTAAGCAATATAACGTAGTACCATACAACGTTTTACGTTTTAACGTAATACTATATAACGTGATACGTTACACACATATGCTATACAACGTCATACGGTATAACATTCACTGTATATCGTTATACGTTATACTAATATGCTATATAACGTTAAGCATTATAACGTAATACCATATAACGTTTTACGTTATAACGTAATACTATATAACGCTATACGTTGTACTGATATGCTTTACAACATTATACGATATAGTGATATGCTGTATGACGCTATACGTATAACGTAATTCTAATTAACATTATACGTTATACTAATATGCTATGTTACGATAAGCATTATAACGAAATACCATATAACGTTTTACGTTATAACGTAATACCATATAACGTTTTACGTTATAACGTAATACTATATAACGCTACAGGTTGTACTGATATGCTATACAACATTATACGTTATAACGTAATACTATATAACGTGATACGTTACACACATATGCTATACAACGTCGTACGGTATAACATACACTGTAAATCGTTATACGTTACACTAGTATGCTATATAACGTTAGTCGTTATAACGTAGTAATATGACCTTATACGTTATAACATACACTATATATCGTTATACGTTATACTCATATGTTATACAACGGTATACGTTATAACATAACACTATGTACCGTTATACGTTACACTAATATGCTATATAACGTGATACGTTAAACACATATGCTATACAACGTTATACGTTATAAAATAACACTATATGTCGTTACACGATATACTAATATATTATTTAACGTTAATCCTTATGACGTAATACTATATAACGTTATACGTTTTAACATACACTATATATCGTATTACGTTATACTAATATACTATATAACGTTATAACGTAGTACTGTATAACGTTATACCTTATAACGTAATACTATAGAACATTATACGTTATACTGATATGCTATACAACATTATACGTTATAACGTAATACTATATAACGATATACGTTATACTGACATGCTGTATAACGCTATACATTATAACGTAATACTATATAACGTTATACGTTATACTATTATGTTATTTAACTTTAAGCATTATAACGTAATTCCATTTAACGTTTTACGTTATAACGTAATACTATATAACGTTATACGTTACACTAATGTGCTATATAATGTTAGTCGTTATAATGTAATACTATATAACGTTATAAGTTATACTGACATGCTGTATAACGCTATACATTATAACGTAATACTATATAACGTTATACGTTATACTCATGTGCTATACAACGTTATACGTTATAACATACACTGTATATCTTTGTACGTTATACTCATAGGCTATATAACGATAAGCATTATAACGTAATACCACATAACGTTTTACGTTATAACGTAATACTATGTAACGTTATACGTTATACTCATGTGCTATACAACGTTATACGTTATAACATACACTGTACATCGTTATACTTTATACTAATTTGCTATAAAACGATAAGCATTATAACGTAACACCATATAACGATTTACTTTATAACGTAATACTAAATAACGTGATACGTTAAACACATATGCTATACAACGTTATACGATATAACATAACACTATATATCGTTATACGCTATACTAATATGCTATATAACGTTAAGCATTATAACATAATTCCATATACCGTTTTACGTTATAACGTATTACTATATAACGTTATACGTTATACTGACATTCTGTATAACGTTATACATTATAACGTAACACTATATAACGTTATACGTTATACTAATATGCTATGTAACGTTAAGCATTATAATGTAATACCATATAACGTTTTACGTTATAACGTAACACTATACATCGTGATACGTTATACTCATATGCTATACAACGTTATACGTTAGAACATAACACTATATACCGTTATATGTTACACTAATTTACTATATAACGTTAGTCGTTATAACGTAATACTATATAACGTGATACGTTACACACATATGCTATACAACGTTATACGTTATAACATAACACTATATACCGTTATACGTTACACTAATATGCTATATAACGTTAGTCGTTATAACGTTATACAGATATGCTGTATAACTTTAAACATTATAACGCAATACCTTATAACGTTTTACCTCATAACGTAATACCATATAACGTTTTACGTTATAACGTAATACTACATAACGTTATACGTTATACTGATACGCAGTATAACGCTATACGCTATAACGTAATACTATATTACATTATACGTTATACTAGTATGCTATGTAACGTTAAGCATTATAACGTAATACCATATAACGTTTTACGTTATAACGTAAACCGTTTCGTTATGTTATATCGTATAACGTGATACGTTATACTCATATGCTATACAACGTTATACGTTATAACGTAACACTATATACCGTTATACGTTAAATTAATATGCTATATAACGTTAGTCGTTATAACGAAATACTATATAACGTGATACGTTATACGAATATGCTATATAACGTCAGTCGTTATAACGTAATACTATATAACGTCATACGTTATACTCATGTGCTGTACAACGTTATACGTTATAACATACACTATATATCGTTATGCGTTATACTAATATGCTATATATCTTTAAGCATCATAACGTAATACCATATAACGTTTTACGTTATAACGGAATACTATATGACGTTATATGTCATACCAATATGCTATATAAAGTTAAGCAATATAACGTAGTACCATACAACGTTTTACGTTTTAACGTAATACTATATAACGTGATACGTTACACACATATGCTATACAACGTCATACGGTATAACATTCACTGTATATCGTTATACGTTATACTAATATGCTATATAACGTTAAGCATTATAACGTAATACCATATAACGTTTTACGTTATAACGTAATACTATATAACGCTATACGTTGTACTGATATGCTTTACAACATTATACGATATAGTGATATGCTGTATGACGCTATACGTATAACGTAATTCTAATTAACATTATACGTTATACTAATATGCTATGTTACGATAAGCATTATAACGAAATACCATATAACGTTTTACGTTATAACGTAATACCATATAACGTTTTACGTTATAACGTAATACTATATAACGCTACAGGTTGTACTGATATGCTATACAACATTATACGTTATAACGTAATACTATATAACGTGATACGTTACACACATATGCTATACAACGTCGTACGGTATAACATACACTGTAAATCGTTATACGTTACACTAGTATGCTATATAACGCTAGTCGTTATAACGTAGTAATATGACCTTATACGTTATAACATACACTATATATCGTTATACGTTATACTCATATGTTATACAACGGTATACGTTATAACATAACACTATGTACCGTTATACGTTACACTAATATGCTATATAACGTGATACGTTACACACATATGCTATACAACGTTATAGGTAATAACATAACACTATATACCGTTATACGTTACACTAATATATTATACAACGTTAATCCCTATAACGTAATACTATATAACGTTATACGTTATACGTTATACTCATATGTTATACAACGTTATACGTTATAACATAACACTATATACCGTTATACGTTACACGAATATGCTATATAAGGTTAGTCGTTATAACGTAATACTATATAACGTGATACGTTACACTAATGTGCTATATAACGTCAGTCGTTATAACGTAATACTATATAACGTTATACGTTGTACTGAAATGCTATACATCGTTATACGTTATAACATAACACTATATATCGTTATACGTTACACTAATATGCTATTTAACGTTAGTCGTTATAACGTAATATTATATAACGTGACACGTTATACTAATTTGCTATATAACGTTAGTCGTTATAACGTAATACTATATAACGTTATACGTTATAATGATATGCTGTATAACTTTAAGCATTATAACGTAATACCATACAACGTTATACGTTATAGCATAACACTATATATCGTTATACGATACACTAATATGCTATATAACGTTATAGCGTAGTACTGTATAACGTTATACCTTATAACGTAATACTATATAACATTATACGTTATACTGATATGCTATACAACATTATACGTTATAACGTAATACTATATAACGTTATACGTTATACTGACATGCTGTATAACGCTATACATTATAACGTAATACTATATAACGTTATACGTTATACTATTATGTTATTTAACTTTAAGCATTATAACGTAATACCATTTAACGTTTTACGTTATAACGTCATACTATATAACGTTATACGTTACACTAATGTGCTATATAACGTTAGTCGTTATAATGTAATACTATATAACGTTATAAGTTATACTGACATGCTGTATAACGCTATACATTATAACGTAATACTATATAACGTTATACGTTATACTCATGTGCTATACAACGTTATACGTTATAACATACACTGTATATCTTTGTACGTTATACTCATAGGCTATATAACGATAAGCATTATAACGTAATACCACATAACGTTTTACGTTATAACGTAATACTATGTAACGTTAAACGTTATACTCATGTGCTATACAACGTTATACGTTATAGCATACACTGTATATCGTTATACGTTACAGTAATATGCTATGTAACTTTAAGCATTATAACGTAATACAATATATCGTTTTACGTTATAACGTAATACTATATAACGTGATACGTTACACACATATGCTATACAACGTTATACGTTATAGCATACACTATATGTCGTTATACGTTATACTAATATGCTATATAACGTTAAGCATTATAACATATTACCATATAACGTTTTACGTTATAACGTAATACTATATAACGTTATATGTTATACTGATATGCTGTATAACGCTATGCCTTATAACGCAATACTATATAACGTTATACTTTATACTAATATGCTATGTATCGTTAAGCATTATAACGTAATACCATATAACGTTTTACGTTATAACGTAATACTATATAACGTTATACGTTATACTCATGTGCTATACAACGTTATACGTTATAGCATACACTGTATATCGTTATACGTTATAGTAATATGCTATGTAACTTTAAGCATTATAACGTAATACCATATAACGTTTTACGTTATAACGTAATACTATATAACGTGATACGTTACACATATGCTATACAAGGTTATACGTTATAATATACACTATATATCGTTATACGTTATACTAATATGCTATATAACGATAAGCATTATAACGTAATACAACATAACGTTTTACGATATATCGTAATACTATATAACGTTATACGTTATACTCATGTGCTATACAACGTTATACGTTATAACATACACTGTATATCGTTATACGTTATACTAATATGCTATATAACGATAAGCATTATAACGTAATACAATATATCGTTTTACGTTATAACGTAATACTGTATGACGTGATACGTTACACACATATGCTATACAACGTTATACGTTATAGCATACACTATATATCGTTATACGATAAACTAATATGCTATGTAACGTTAAGCATTATAACGTAATACCATATAACGTTTTACGTTATAACGAAATACTATATAACGTTAAACGTTATACTCATGTGCTATACAACGTTATACGTTATGACATACACTATATATCGTTATACGTTATACTAATATTCTATATAACTTTAAGCCTTATAACGTAATACCATAGATCGTCTTACGTTATAACGTAATACTATGTAACGTGATACGTTATACTAATATGCTATACATCGGTATACGTTATAACGTAATTCTATATAACGTTATACGTTATACTGATATGCTATATGACGCTATACGTTATACCGTAATACCATATAACGCTATACGTTATAACGTAATACCATATAACGTTATACGTTATAACGGAATACTATATGACGTTATATGTCATACCAATATGCTATATAAAGTTAAGCATTATAACGTAGTACCATATAACGTTTTACGTTATAACGTAATACTATATATCGTTATACGTTATACTCATGTGCTATACAACGTTATACGTTATGACATACACTATATATCGTTATACGTTATACTAATATTCTATATAACTTTAAGCATTATAACGTAATACCATATAACGTTTTACGTTATGACGTAATACTATATAACGTTATAAGTTACACTAATGTGCTATATAACGTTAGTCGTTATAACGGAATACTATATAACGTGATACGTTACACATATGCTATACAACGTTATACGTTATAACATAACACTATATGACGTTACACGTTACACTACTATGCTATATAACGTTAGTCGTTATAACGTAATACTATATAACGTGATACGTTACACACATATGCTATACAACGTCATACGGTATAACATTCACTGTATATCGTTATACGTTATACTAATATGCTATATAACGTTAAGCATTATAACGTAATACCATATAACGTTTTACGTTATAACGTAATACTATATAACGCTATACGTTGTACTGATATGCTTTACAACATTATACGATATAGTGATATGCTGTATGACGCTATACGTATAACGTAATTCTAATTAACATTATACGTTATACTAATATGCTATGTTACGATAAGCATTATAACGAAATACCATATAACGTTTTACGTTATAACGTAATACCATATAACGTTTTACGTTATAACGTAATACTATATAACGCTACAGGTTGTACTGATATGCTATACAACATTATACGTTATAACGTAATACTATATAACGTGATACGTTACACACATATGCTATACAACGTCGTACGGTATAACATACACTGTAAATCGTTATACGTTATACTAATATGCTATATAACGTTAAGCATTATAACGCAATACCATATAACGTTATACGTTATAACGGAAAACTATATGACGTTATATGTCATACCAATATGCTATATAAAGTTAAGCATTATAACGTAGTACCATACAACGTTTTACGTTATAACGTAATACTATATAACGTGATACGTTACACACATATGCTATACAACGACGTACGGTATAACATACACTGTAAATCGCTATACGTTACACTAATATGCTATATAACGTTAGTCGTTATAACGTAGTAATATGACCTTATACGTTATAACATACACTATATATCGTTATACGTTATACTCATATGTTATACAACGGTATACGTTATAACATAACACTATGTACCGTTATACGTTACACTAATATGCTATATAACGTGATACGCTACACACATATGCTATACAACGTTATAGGTAATAACATAACACTATATACCGTTATACGTTACACTAATATATTATACAACGTTAATCCCTATAACGTAATACTATATAACGTTATA
Organism: Bombus sylvestris; assembly: GCA_911622165.2. Lineage (NCBI taxonomy): Eukaryota > Metazoa > Arthropoda > Insecta > Hymenoptera > Apidae > Bombus > Bombus sylvestris. The sequence continues at coordinate 1,612,413 of CAJVRE020000112.1, read as the reverse complement.
CGTTATACGTTATACTCATATGTTATACAACGTTATACGTTATAACATAACACTATATACCGTTATACGTTACACGAATATGCTATATAAGGTTAGTCGTTATAACGTAATACTATATAACGTGATACGTTACACTAATGTGCTATATAACGTCAGTCGTTATAACATAATACTATATAACGTTATACGTTGTACTGAAATGCTATACATCGTTATACGTTATAACATAACACTATATATCGTTATACGTTACACTAATATGCTATTTAACGTTAGTCGTTATAACGTAATATTATATAACGTGACACGTTACACTAATTTGCTATATAACGTTAGTCGTTATAACGTAATACTATATTACGTTATACGTTATACTGATATGCTGTATAACTTTAAGCATTATAACGTAAAACCATACAACGTTATACGTTATAGCATAACACTATATATCGTTATACGATACACTAATATGATATATAACGTTATAGCGTAGTACTGTATAACGTTATACGTTATAACGTAATACTATATAACGTGATACGTTATACTCATATGCTATACAACGTTATGCGTTATAACATAACACTATATATTGTTATACGTTACACTAATATGCTATATAATGTTAGTCGTTATATCGTAGTACTATATAACGTTATACGTTATAACGTACTACTATATAACGTAATACGTTATACTCATATGCTATGCAAAACTATACGTTATAACGTAATACTATATAACGTTATACGTTATACTGATATGCTATATAACGTTAGTCGTTATAACGTAATACTATATTACGTGATACGCCACACATATGCTATACAACCTTATACGTTATAACGTAATACTATATATCGTGATACGTTACACACATATGCTATACAACGTTATACGTTATAACATAACACTATATGTCGTTACACGATATACTAATATATTATTTAACGTTAATCCTTATAACGTAATACTATATAACGTTATACGTTTTAACATACACTATATATCGTTATACGTTATACTAATATACTATATAACGTTATAACGTAGTACTGTATAACGTTATACCTTATAACGTAATACTATATAACATTATACGTTATACTGATATGCTATACAACATTATACGTTATAACGTAATACTATATAACGTTATACGTTATACTGACATGCTGTATAACGCTATACATTATAACGTAATACTATATAACGTTATACGTTATACGATTATGTTATTTAACTTTAAGCATTATAACGTAATACCATTTAACGTTTTACGTTATAACGTAATACTATATAACGTTATACATTACACTAATGTGCTATATAACGTTAGTCGTTATAATGTAATACTATATAACGTTATAAGTAATACTGACATGCTGTATAACGCTATACATTATAACGTAATACTATATAACGTTATACGTTATACTCATGTGCTATACAACGTTATACGTTATAACATACACTGTATATCTTTGTACGTTATACTCATAGGCTATATAACTATAAGCATTATAACGTAATACCACATAACGTTTTACGTTATAACGTAATACTATGTAACGTTATACGTTATACTCATGTGCTATACAACGTTATACGTTATAACATACACTGTACATCGTTATACGTTATACTAATTTGCTATAAAACGATAAGCATTATAACGTAATACAATATATCGTTTTACGTTATAACGTAATACTATATAACGTGATACGTTACACACATATGCTATACAACGTTATACGTTATAGCATACACTATATGTCGTTATACGTTATACTAATATGCTATATAACGTTAAGCATTATAACATATTACCATATAACGTTTTACGTTATAACGTAATACTATATAACGTTATATGTTATACTGATATGCTGTATAACGCTATGCCTTATAACGCAATACTATATAACGTTATACTTTATACTAATATGCTATGTAACGTTAAGCATTATAACGTAATACCATACAACGTTTTACGTTATAACGTAATACTATATAACGTTATACGTTATACTCATGTGCTATACAACGTTATACGTTATAGCATACACTGTATATCGTTATACGTTATAGTAATATGCTATATAACGATAAGCATTATAACGTAATACCATATAACGTTTTACGTTATAACGTAATACTATATAACGTGATACGTTACACACACATGCTATACAACGTTATACGTTATAGCATACACTATATATCGTTATACGTTATACTAATTTGCTATATAACGTTAAGCATTATAACGTAATACCATATAACGTTTTACGTTATAACGTAATCCTATATAACGCTATACGTTATACTGATATGCTATACAACATTATACGTTATAACATACACTGTATATCGTTATACGTTATACTAATATGCTATATAACGTTAAGCATTATAACGTAATACCATATAACGTTTTACGTTATAGCGTAATACTATATAACGTTATATGTTACACTGATATACTGTATAACGCTATACCTTATAACGTAATACTATATAACGTTATACGTTATACTAATATGCTATGTAACGTTAAGCATTATAACGTAATACCATATAACGTTTTACGTTATAACGAAATACTATATAACGTTAAACGTTATACTCATGTGCTATACAACGTTATACGTTATAGCATACACTGTATATCGTTATACGTTATACTAATATGCTATATAACGTTAAGCCTTATAACGTAATACCATAGAACGTTTTACGCTATAACGTAATACTATGTAACGTTATACCTTATAACGTAATACTATATAACATTATACGTTATACTAATATGCTATGTAACGTTAAGCATTATAACGTAATACCATATAACGTTTTACGTTGTAACGTAATACTATATAACGTTATACGTTATACTATTATGCTATGTAACTTTAAGCATTATAACGTAATACCATATAACGTTTTACGTTATAACGTAATACTACATAACGTGATACGTCACACATAAGCTATACAAGGTTATACGTTATAATATACACTATATATCGTTATACGTTATACTAATATGCTATATAACGATAAGCATTATAACGTAATACAACATAACGTTTTACGATATATCGTAATACTATATAACGTTATACGTTATACTCATGTGCTATATAACGTTATACGTTATAACATGCACTGTATATCGTTATACGTTATACTAATATGCTATATAACGATAAGCATTATAACGTAATACAATATATCGTTTTACGTTATAACGTAATACTATATGACGTGATACGTTACACACATATGCTATACAACGTTATACGTTATAGCATACACTATATATCGTTATACGATAAACTAATATGCTATGTAACGTTAAGCATTATAACGTAATACCATATAACGTTTTACGTTATAACGAAATACTATATAACGTTAAACGTTATACTCATGTGCTATACAACGTTATACGTTATAACATACACTGTATATCGTTATACGTTATACTAATATGCTATATAACGTTAAGCCTTATAACGTAATACCATAGATCGTCTTACGTTATAACGTAATACTATGTAACGTGATACGTTATACTAATATGCTATACATCGGTATGCGTTATAACGTAATACTATATAACGTTATACGTTATACTGATATGCTATATGACGCTATACGTTATACCGTAATACCATATAACGCTATACGTTATAACGTAATACCATATAACGTTATACGTTATAACGGAATACTATATGACGTTATATGTCATACCAATATGCTATATAAAGTTAAGCATTATAACGTAGTACCATATAACGTTTTACGTTATAACGTAATACTATATATCGTTATACGTTATACTCATGTGCTATACAACGTTATACGTTATGACATACACTATATATCGTTATACGTTATACTAATATTCTATATAACTTTAAGCATTATAACGTAATACCATATAACGTTTTACGTTATGACGTAATACTATATAACGTTATAAGTTACACTAATGTGCTATATAACGTTAGTCGTTATAACGGAATACTATATAACGTGATACGTTACACATATGCTATACAACGTTATACGTTATAACATAACACTATATGTCGTTACACGTTACACTACTATGCTATATAACGTTAGTCGTTATAACGTAATACTATATAACGTGATACGTTACACACATATGCTATACAACGTTATACGTTATAACGTAACACTATATACCGTTATACGTTAAATTAATATGCTATATAACGTTAGTCGTTATAACGAAATACTATATAACGTGATACGTTATACGAATATGCTATATAACGTCAGTCGTTATAACGTAATACTATATAACGTCATACGTTATACTCATGTGCTGTACAACGTTATACGTTATAACATACACTATATATCGTTATGCGTTATACTAATATGCTATATAACTTTAAGCATCATAACGTAATACCATATAACGTTTTACGTTATAACGGAATACCATATGACGTTATATGTCATACCAATATGCTATATAAAGTTAAGCAATATAACGTAGTACCATACAACGTTTTACGTTTTAACGTAATACTATATAACGTGATACGTTACACACATACGCTATACAACGTCATACGGTATAACATTCACTGTATATCGTTATACGTTATACTAATATGCTATATAACGTTAAGCATTATAACGTAATACCATATAACGTTTTACGTTATAACGTAATACTATATAACGCTATACGTTGTACTGATATGCTTTACAACATTATACGATATAGTGATATGCTGTATGACGCTATACGTATAACGTAATTCTAATTAACATTATACGTTATACTAATATGCTATGTTACGATAAGCATTATAACGAAATACCATATAACGTTTTACGTTATAACGTAATACCATATAACGTTTTACGTTATAACGTAATACTATATAACGCTACAGGTTGTACTGATATGCTATACAACATTATACGTTATAACGTAATACTATATAACGTGATACGTTACACACATATGCTATACAACGTCGTACGGTATAACATACACTGTAAATCGTTATACGTTATACTAATATGCTATATAACGTTAAGCATTATAACGCAATACCATATAACGTTATACGTTATAACGGAAAACTATATGACGTTATATGTCATACCAATATGCTATATAAAGTTAAGCATTATAACGTAGTACCATACAACGTTTTACGTTATAACGTAATACTATATAACGTGATACGTTACACACATATGCTATACAACGTTATACGTTATAGCATACACTATATGTCGTTATACGTTATACTAATATGCTATATAACGTTAAGCATTATAACATATTACCATATAACGTTTTACGTTATAACGTAATACTATATAACGTTATATGTTATACTGATATGCTGTATAACGCTATGCCTTATAACGCAATACTATATAACGTTATACTTTATACTAATATGCTATGTAACGTTAAGCATTATAACGTAATACCATACAACGTTTTACGTTATAACGTAATACTATATAACGTTATACGTTATACTCATGTGCTATACAACGTTATACGTTATAGCATACACTGTATATCGTTATACGTTATAGTAATATGCTATATAACGATAAGCATTATAACGTAATACCATATAACGTTTTACGTTATAACGTAATACTATATAACGTGATACGTTACACACACATGCTATACAACGTTATACGTTATAGCATACACTATATATCGTTATACGTTATACTAATTTGCTATATAACGTTAAGCATTATAACGTAATACCATATAACGTTTTACGTTATAACGTAATCCTATATAACGCTATACGTTATACTGATATGCTATACAACATTATACGTTATAACATACACTGTATATCGTTATACGTTATACTAATATGCTATATAACGTTAAGCATTATAACGTAATACCATATAACGTTTTACGTTATAGCGTAATACTATATAACGTTATATGTTACACTGATATACTGTATAACGCTATACCTTATAACGTAATACTATATAACGTTATACGTTATACTAATATGCTATGTAACGTTAAGCATTATAACGTAATACCATATAACGTTTTACGTTATAACGAAATACTATATAACGTTAAACGTTATACTCATGTGCTATACAACGTTATACGTTATAGCATACACTGTATATCGTTATACGTTATACTAATATGCTATATAACGTTAAGCCTTATAACGTAATACCATAGAACGTTTTACGCTATAACGTAATACTATGTAACGTTATACCTTATAACGTAATACTATATAACATTATACGTTATACTAATATGCTATGTAACGTTAAGCATTATAACGTAATACCATATAACGTTTTACGTTGTAACGTAATACTATATAACGTTATACGTTATACTATTATGCTATGTAACTTTAAGCATTATAACGTAATACCATATAACGTTTTACGTTATAACGTAATACTACATAACGTGATACGTTACACATAAGCTATACAAGGTTATACGTTATAATATACACTATATATCGTTATACGTTATACTAATATGCTATATAACGATAAGCATTATAACGTAATACAACATAACGTTTTACGATATATCGTAATACTATATAACGTTATACGTTATACTCATGTGCTATATAACGTTATACGTTATAACATGCACTGTATATCGTTATACGTTATACTAATATGCTATATAACGATAAGCATTATAACGTAATACAATATATCGTTTTACGTTATAACGTAATACTATATGACGTGATACGTTACACACATATGCTATACAACGTTATACGTTATAGCATACACTATATATCGTTATACGATAAACTAATATGCTATGTAACGTTAAGCATTATAACGTAATACCATATAACGTTTTACGTTATAACGAAATACTATATAACGTTAAACGTTATACTCATGTGCTATACAACGTTATACGTTATAACATACACTGTATATCGTTATACGTTATACTAATATGCTATATAACGTTAAGCCTTATAACGTAATACCATAGATCGTCTTACGTTATAACGTAATACTATGTAACGTGATACGTTATACTAATATGCTATACATCGGTATGCGTTATAACGTAATACTATATAACGTTATACGTTATACTGATATGCTATATGACGCTATACGTTATACCGTAATACCATATAACGCTATACGTTATAACGTAATACCATATAACGTTATACGTTATAACGGAATACTATATGACGTTATATGTCATACCAATATGCTATATAAAGTTAAGCATTATAACGTAGTACCATATAACGTTTTACGTTATAACGTAATACTATATATCGTTATACGTTATACTCATGTGCTATACAACGTTATACGTTATGACATACACTATATATCGTTATACGTTATACTAATATTCTATATAACTTTAAGCATTATAACGTAATACCATATAACGTTTTACGTTATGACGTAATACTATATAACGTTATAAGTTACACTAATGTGCTATATAACGTTAGTCGTTATAACGGAATACTATATAACGTGATACGTTACACATATGCTATACAACGTTATACGTTATAACATAACACTATATGTCGTTACACGTTACACTACTATGCTATATAACGTTAGTCGTTATAACGTAATACTATATAACGTGATACGTTACACACATATGCTATACAACGTTATACGTTATAACGTAACACTATATACCGTTATACGTTAAATTAATATGCTATATAACGTTAGTCGTTATAACGAAATACTATATAACGTGATACGTTATACGAATATGCTATATAACGTCAGTCGTTATAACGTAATACTATATAACGTCATACGTTATACTCATGTGCTGTACAACGTTATACGTTATAACATACACTATATATCGTTATGCGTTATACTAATATGCTATATAACTTTAAGCATCATAACGTAATACCATATAACGTTTTACGTTATAACGGAATACCATATGACGTTATATGTCATACCAATATGCTATATAAAGTTAAGCAATATAACGTAGTACCATACAACGTTTTACGTTTTAACGTAATACTATATAACGTGATACGTTACACACATACGCTATACAACGTCATACGGTATAACATTCACTGTATATCGTTATACGTTATACTAATATGCTATATAACGTTAAGCATTATAACGTAATACCATATAACGTTTTACGTTATAACGTAATACTATATAACGCTATACGTTGTACTGATATGCTTTACAACATTATACGATATAGTGATATGCTGTATGACGCTATACGTATAACGTAATTCTAATTAACATTATACGTTATACTAATATGCTATGTTACGATAAGCATTATAACGAAATACCATATAACGTTTTACGTTATAACGTAATACCATATAACGTTTTACGTTATAACGTAATACTATATAACGCTACAGGTTGTACTGATATGCTATACAACATTATACGTTATAACGTAATACTATATAACGTGATACGTTATACACATATGCTATACAACGTCGTACGGTATAACATACACTGTAAATCGTTATACGTTATACTAATATGCTATATAACGTTAAGCATTATAACGCAATACCATATAACGTTATACGTTATAACGGAAAACTATATGACGTTATATGTCATACCAATATGCTATATAAAGTTAAGCATTATAACGTAGTACCATACAACGTTTTACGTTATAACGTAATACTATATAACGTGATACGTTACACACATATGCTATACAACGTCGTACGGTATAACATACACTGTAAATCGTTATACGTTACACTAATATGCTATATAACGTTAGTCGTTATAACGTAGTAATATGACCTTATACGTTATAACATACACCATATATCGTTATACGTTATACTCATATGTTATACAACGGTATACGTTATAACATAACACTATGTACCGTTATACGTTACACTAATATGCTATATAACGTGATACGTTACACACATATGCTATACAACGTTATAGGTAATAACATAACACTATATACCGTTATACGTTACACTAATATATTATACAACGTTAATCCCTATAACGTAATAATATATAACGTTATACGTTATACGTTATACTCATATGTTATACAACGTTATACGTTATAACATAACACTATATACCGTTATACGTTACACGAATATGCTATATAAGGTTAGTCGTTATAACGTAATACTATATAACGTGATACGTTACACTAATGTGCTATATAACGTCAGTCGTTATAACGTAATACAATATAACGTTATACGTTTTACTGAAATGCTATACATCGTTATACGTTATAACATAACACTATATATCGTTATACGTTACACTAATATGCTATTTAACGTTAGTCGTTATAACGTAATATTATATAACGTGACACGTTACACTAATTTCCTATATAACGTTAGTCCTTATAACGTAATACTATATAACGTTATACGTTATACTGATATGCTGTATAACTTTAAGCATTATAACGTAATACCATACAACGTTATACGTTATAGCATAACACTATATATCGTTATACGATACACTAATATGCTATATAACGTTATAGCGTAGTACTGTATAACGTTATACGTTATAACGTAATACTACATAACGTGATACGTTATACTCATATGCTATACAACGTTATGCGTTATAACATAACACTATATATTGTTATACGTTACACTAATATGCTATATAATGTTAGTCGTTATATCGTAGTACTATATAACGTTATAAGTTATAACGTACTACTATATAACGTAATACGTTATACTCATATGCTATGCAAAACTTTACGTTATAACGTAATACTATATAACGTTATACGTTATACTGATATGCTATATAACGTTAGTCGTTATAACGTAATACTATATAACGTGATACGCCACACATATGCTATACAACCTTATACGTTATAACGTAATACTATATATCGTGATACGTTACACACATATGCTATACAACGTTATACGTTATAACATAACACTATATGTCGTTACACGATATACTAATATATTATTTAACGTTAATCCTTATAACGTAATACTATATAACGTTATACGTTTTAACATACACTATATATCGTTATACGTTATACTAATATACTATATAACGTTATAACGTAGTACTGTATAACGTTATACCTTATAACGTAATACTATATAACATTATACGTTATACTGATATGCTATACAACATTATACGTTATAACGTAATACTATATAACGTTATACGTTATACTGACATGCTGTATAACGCTATACATTATAACGTAATACTATATAACGTTATACGTTATACTATTATGTTATTTAACTTTAAGCATTATAACGTAATACCATTTAACGTTTTACGTTATAACGTAATACTATATAACGTTATACGTTACACTAATGTGCTATATAACGTTAGTCGTTATAATGTAATACTATATAACGTTATAAGTAATACTGACATGCTGTATAACGCTATACATTATAACGTAATACTATATAACGTTATACGTTATACTCATGTGCTATACAACGTTATACGTTATAACATACACTGTATATCTTTGTACGTTATACTCATAGGCTATATAACTATAAGCATTATAACGTAATACCACATAACGTTTTACGTTATAACGTAATACTATGTAACGTTATACGTTATACTCATGTGCTATACAACGTTATACGTTATAACATACACTGTACATCGTTATACGTTATACTAATTTGCTATAAAACGATAAGCATTATAACGTAATACAATATATCGTTTTACGTTATAACGTAATACTATATAACGTGATACGTTACACACATATGCTATACAACGTTATACGTTATAGCATACACTATATGTCGTTATACGTTATACTAATATGCTATATAACGTTAAGCATTATAACATATTACCATATAACGTTTTACGTTATAACGTAATACTATATAACGTTATATGTTATACTGATATGCTGTATAACGCTATGCCTTATAACGCAATACTATATAACGTTATACTTTATACTAATATGCTATGTAACGTTAAGCATTATAACGTAATACCATACAACGTTTTACGTTATAACGTAATACTATATAACGTTATACGTTATACTCATGTGCTATACAACGTTATACGTTATAGCATACACTGTATATCGTTATACGTTATAGTAATATGCTATATAACGATAAGCATTATAACGTAATACCATATAACGTTTTACGTTATAACGTAATACTATATAACGTGATACGTTACACACACATGCTATACAACGTTATACGTTATAGCATACACTATATATCGTTATACGTTATACTAATTTGCTATATAACGTTAAGCATTATAACGTAATACCATATAACGTTTTACGTTATAACGTAATCCTATATAACGCTATACTTTATACTGATATGCTATACAACATTATACGTTATAACATACACTGTATATCGTTATACGTTATACTAATATGCTATATAACGATAAGCATTATAACGAAATACAATATATCGTTTTACGTTATAACGTAATACTATATAACGTTATACGTTACACTAATGTGCTATATAACGTTAGTCGTTACAATGTAATACTATATAACGTTATAAGTTATACTGACATGCTGTATAACGCTACACATTGTAACGTAATACTATATATCGTTATACGTTATACTAATATGCTATATAACGTTATACGTTATAACATACACTGTATATCTTTGTACGTTATACTCATAGGCTATATAACGATAAGCATTATAACGTAATACCACATAACGTTTTACGTTATAACGTAATACTATGTAACGTTATACGTTATACTCATGTGCTATACAACGTTATACGTTATAACATACACTGTACATCGTTATACGTTATACTAATTTGCTATAAAACGATAAGCATTATAACGTAATACAATATATCGTTTTACGTTATAACGTAATACTATATAACGTGATACGTTACACACATATGCTATACAACGTTATACGTTATAGCATACACTATATGTCGTTATACGTTATACTAATATGCTATATAACGTTAAGCATTATAACATATTACCATATAACGTTTTACGTTATAACGTAATACTATATAACGTTATATGTTATACTGATATGCTGTATAACGCTATGCCTTATAACGCAATACTATATAACGTTATACTTTATACTAATATGCTATGTAACGTTAAGCATTATAACGTAATACCATACAACGTTTTACGTTATAACGTAATACTATATAACGTTATACGTCATACTCATGTGCTATACAACGTTATACGTTATAGCATACACTGTATATCGTTATACGTTATACTAATATGCTATATAACGATAAGCATTATAACGAAATACAATATATCGTTTTACGTTATAACGTAATACTATATAACGTTATACGTTACACTAATGTGCTATATAACGTTAGTCGTTACAATGTAATACTATATAACGTTATAAGTTATACTGACATGCTGTATAACGCTACACATTGTAGCGTAATACTATATATCGTTATACGTTATACTAATATGCTATATAACGTTAAGCATTATAACGTAATACCATATAACGTTTTACGTTATAGCGTAATACTATATAACGTTATATGTTACACTGATATACTGTATAACGCTATACCTTATAACGTAATACTATATAACGTTATACGTTATACTAATATGCTATGTAACGTTAAGCATTATAACGTAATACCATATAACGTTTTACGTTATAACGAAATACTATATAACGTTAAACGTTATACTCATGTGCTATACAACGTTATACGTTATAGCATACACTGTATATCGTTATACGTTATACTAATATGCTATATAACGTTAAGCCTTATAACGTAATACCATAGAACGTTTTACGCTATAACGTAATACTATGTAACGTTATACCTTATAACGTAATACTATATAACATTATACGTTATACTAATATGCTATTTAACGTTAAGCATTATAACGTAATACCATATAACGTTTTACGTTATAACGTAATACTATATAACGTTATACGTTATACTATTATGCTATGTAACTTTAAGCATTATAACGTAATACCATATAACGTTTTACGTTATAACGTAATACTATATAACGTGATACGTTACACATATGCTATACAAGGTTATACGTTATAATATACACTATATATCGTTATACGTTATACTAATATGCTATATAACGATAAGCATTATAACCTAATGCAACATAACGTTTTACGATATAACGTAATACTATATAACGTTATACGCTATACTCATGTGCTATACAACGTTATACGTTATAACATACACTGTATATCGTTATACGTTATACTAATATGCTATATAACGATAAGCATTATAACGTAATACAATATATCGTTTTACGTTATAACGTAATACTATATGACGTGATACGTTACACACATATGCTATACAACGTTATACGTTATAGCATACACTATATATCGTTATACGATAAACTAATGTGCTATGTAACGTTAAGCATTATAACGTAATACCATATAACGTTTTACGTTATAACGAAATACTATATAACGTTAAACGTTATACTCATGTGCTATACAACGTTATACGTTATAACATACACTGTATATCGTTATACGTTATACTAATATGCTATATAACGTTAAGCCTTATAACGTAATACCATAGATCGTCTTACGTTATAACGTAATACTATGTAACGTGATACGTTATACTAATATGCTATACATCGGTATACGTTATAACGTAATACTATATAACGTTATACGTTATACTGATATGCTATATGACGCTATACGTTATACCGTAATACCATATAACGCTATACGTTATAACGTAATACCATATAACGTTATACGTTATAACGGAATACTATATAACGTTAAACGTTATACTCATGTGCTATACAACGTTATACGTTATAACATACACTGTATATCGTTATACGTTATACTAATATGCTATATAACGTTAAGCCTTATAACGTAATACCATAGATCGTCTTACGTTATAACGTAATACTATGTAACGTGATACGTTATACTAATATGCTATACATCGGTATACGTTATAACGTAATACTATATAACGTTATACGTTATACTGATATGCTATATGACGCTATACGTTATACCGTAATACCATATAACGCTATACGTTATAACGTAATACCATATAACGTTATACGTTATAACGGAATACTATATGACGTTATATGTCATACCAATATGCTATATAAAGTTAAGCATTCTAACGTAGTACCATATAACGTTTTACGTTACAACGTAATACTATATATCGTTATACGTTATACTCATGTGCTATACAACGTTATACGTTATGACATACACTATATATCGTTATACGTTATACTAATATTCTATATAACTTTAAGCATTATAACGAAATACCATATAACGTTTTACGTTATAACGTAATACCATATAACGTTTTACGTTATAACGTAATACTATATAACGCTACAGGTTGTACTGATATGCTATACAACATTATACGTTATAACGTAATACTATATAACGTGATACGTTACACACATATGCTATACAACGACGTACGGTATAACATACACTGTAAATCGTTATACGTTATACTAATATGCTATATAACGTTAAGCATTATAACGCAATACCATATAACGTTATACGTTATAACGGAAAACTATATGACGTTATATGTCATACCAATATGCTATATAAAGTTAAGCATTATAACGTAGTACCATACAACGTTTTACGTTATAACGTAATACTATATAACGTGATACGTTACACACATATGCTATACAACGTCGTACGGTACAACATACACTGTAAATCGTTATACGTTACACTAATATGCTATATAACGTTAGTCGTTATAACGTAGTAATATGACCTTATACGTTATAACATACCCCATATATCGTTATACGTTATACTCATATGTTATACAACGGTATACGTTATAACATAACACTATGTACCGTTATACGTTACACTAATATGCTATATAACGTGATACGTTACACACATATGCTATACAACGTTATAGGTAATAACATAACACTATATACCGTTATACGTTACACTAATATATTATACAACGTTAATCCCTATAACGTAATACTATATAACGTTATACGTTATACGTTATACTCATATGTTATACAACGTTATACGTTATAACATAACACTATATACCGTTATACGTTACACGAATATGCTATATAAGGTTAGTCGTTATAACGTAATACTATATAACGTGATACGTTACACTAATGTGCTATATAACGTCAGTCGTTATAACGTAATACAATATAACGTTATACGTTGTACTGAAATGCTATACATCGTTATACGTTATAACATAACACTATATATCGTTATACGTTACACTAATATGCTATTTAACGTTAGTCGTTATAACGTAATATTATATAACGTGACACGTTACACTAATTTGCTATATAACGTTAGTCGTTATAACGTAATACTATATAACGTTATACGTTATACTGATATGCTGTATAACTTTAAGCATTATAACGTAATACCATACAACGTTATACGTTATAGCATAACACTATATATCGTTATACGATACACTAATATGCTATATAACGTTATATCGTAGTACTGTATAACGTTATACGTTATAACGTAATACTATATAACGTGATACGTTACACACATATGCTATACAACGTTATACGTTATAACATAACACTATATGTCGTTACACGTTATACTAATATATTATATAACGTTAATCCTTATAACGTAATACTATATAACGTTATACGGCATAACATACACTATATATCGTTATACGTTACACTAATATGCTATATAACGTTAGTCGTTATAACGTAGTAATATATGACGTTATATGTTATACTGATATGCTATATAACGTTAAGCATTGTAACATAATACCATATAACGTTTTACCTCATAACGTAATACTATATAACGTTATACGTTATACTGACATGCTGTATAACGCTATACATTATAACGTAATACTATATAACGTTATACGTTTTACTATGATGCTATGTAACTTTAAGCATTATAACGTAACACCATATAACGTTCTACGTTATAACGTAATACTATATAGCGTTATACGTTACACTAATGTGCTATATAACGTTAGTCGTTATAATGTAATACTATATAACGTTATAAGTTATACTGACATGCTGTATAACGCTATACATTATAACGTAATACTATATAACGTTATACGTTATACTCGTGTGCTATACGACGTTATACGTTATAGCATACACTGTATATCCTTATACGTTATACTAATATGCTATATAACGATAAGCATTATAACGTAGTACCATACAACGTTTTACGTTATAACGTAATACTATATAACGTGATACGTTACACACATATGCTATACAACGTCGTACGGTATAACATACACTGTAAATCGTTATACGTTACACTAATATGCTATATAACGTTAGTCGTTATAACGTAGTAATATGACCTTATACGTTATAACATACACCATATATCGTTATACGTTATACTCATATGTTATACAACGGTATACGTTATAACATAACACTATGTACCGTTATACGTTACACTAATATGCTATATAACGTGATACGTTACACACATATGCTATACAACGTTATAGGTAATAACATAACACTATATACCGTTATACGTTACACTAATATATTATACAACGTTAATCCCTATAACGTAATAATATATAACGTTATACGTTATACGTTATACTCATATGTTATACAACGTTATACGTTATAACATAACACTATATACCGTTATACGTTACACGAATATGCTATATAAGGTTAGTCGTTATAACGTAATACTATATAACGTGATACGTTACACTAATGTGCTATATAACGTCAGTCGTTATAACGTAATACAATATAACGTTATACGTTTTACTGAAATGCTATACATCGTTATACGTTATAACATAACACTATATATCGTTATACGTTACACTAATATGCTATTTAACGTTAGTCGTTATAACGTAATATTATATAACGTGACACGTTACACTAATTTCCTATATAACGTTAGTCCTTATAACGTAATACTATATAACGTTATACGTTATACTGATATGCTGTATAACTTTAAGCATTATAACGTAATACCATACAACGTTATACGTTATAGCATAACACTATATATCGTTATACGATACACTAATATGCTATATAACGTTATAGCGTAGTACTGTATAACGTTATACGTTATAACGTAATACTATATAACGTGATACGTTATACTCATATGCTATACAACGTTATGCGTTATAACATAACACTATATATTGTTATACGTTACACTAATATGCTATATAATGTTAGTCGTTATATCGTAGTACTATATAACGTTATAAGTTATAACGTACTACTATATAACGTAATACGTTATACTCATATGCTATGCAAAACTTTACGTTATAACGTAATACTATATAACGTTATACGTTATACTGATATGCTATATAACGTTAGTCGTTATAACGTAATACTATATAACGTGATACGCCACACATATGCTATACAACCTTATACGTTATAACGTAATACTATATATCGTGATACGTTACACACATATGCTATACAACGTTATACGTTATAACATAACACTATATGTCGTTACACGATATACTAATATATTATTTAACGTTAATCCTTATAACGTAATACTATATAACGTTATACGTTTTAACATACACTATATATCGTTATACGTTATACTAATATACTATATAACGTTATAACGTAGTACTGTATAACGTTATACCTTATAACGTAATACTATATAACATTATACGTTATACTGATATGCTATACAACATTATACGTTATAACGTAATACTATATAACGTTATACGTTATACTGACATGCTGTATAACGCTATACATTATAACGTAATACTATATAACGTTATACGTTATACTATTATGTTATTTAACTTTAAGCATTATAACGTAATACCATTTAACGTTTTACGTTATAACGTAATACTATATAACGTTATACGTTACACTAATGTGCTATATAACGTTAGTCGTTATAATGTAATACTATATAACGTTATAAGTAATACTGACATGCTGTATAACGCTATACATTATAACGTAATACTATATAACGTTATACGTTATACTCATGTGCTATACAACGTTATACGTTATAACATACACTGTATATCTTTGTACGTTATACTCATAGGCTATATAACTATAAGCATTATAACGTAATACCACATAACGTTTTACGTTATAACGTAATACTATGTAACGTTATACGTTATACTCATGTGCTATACAACGTTATACGTTATAACATACACTGTACATCGTTATACGTTATACTAATTTGCTATAAAACGATAAGCATTATAACGTAATACAATATATCGTTTTACGTTATAACGTAATACTATATAACGTGATACGTTACACACATATGCTATACAACGTTATACGTTATAGCATACACTATATGTCGTTATACGTTATACTTATATGCTATATAACGTTAAGCATTATAACATATTACCATATAACGTTTTACGTTATAACGTAATACTATATAACGTTATATGTTATACTGATATGCTGTATAACGCTATGCCTTATAACGCAATACTATATAACGTTATACTTTATACTAATATGCTATGTAACGTTAAGCATTATAACGTAATACCATACAACGTTTTACGTTATAACGTAATACTATATAACGTTATACGTTATACTCATGTGCTATACAACGTTATACGTTATAGCATACACTGTATATCGTTATACGTTATAGTAATATGCTATATAACGATAAGCATTATAACGTAATACCATATAACGTTTTACGTTATAACGTAATACTATATAACGTGATACGTTACACACACATGCTATACAACGTTATACGTTATAGCATACACTATATATCGTTATACGTTATACTAATTTGCTATATAACGTTAAGCATTATAACGTAATACCATATAACGTTTTACGTTATAACGTAATCCTATATAACGCTATACTTTATACTGATATGCTATACAACATTATACGTTATAACATACACTGTATATCGTTATACGTTATACTAATATGCTATATAACGATAAGCATTATAACGAAATACAATATATCGTTTTACGTTATAACGTAATACTATATAACGTTATACGTTACACTAATGTGCTATATAACGTTAGTCGTTACAATGTAATACTATATAACGTTATAAGTTATACTGACATGCTGTATAACGCTACACATTGTAACGTAATACTATATATCGTTATACGTTATACTAATATGCTATATAACGTTATACGTTATAACATACACTGTATATCTTTGTACGTTATACTCATAGGCTATATAACGATAAGCATTATAACGTAATACCACATAACGTTTTACGTTATAACGTAATACTATGTAACGTTATACGTTATACTCATGTGCTATACAACGTTATACGTTATAACATACACTGTACATCGTTATACGTTATACTAATTTGCTATAAAAAATAAGCATTATAACGTAATACAATATATCGTTTTACGTTATAACGTAATACTATATAACGTGATACGTTACACACATATGCTATACAACGTTATACGTTATAGCATACACTATATGTCGTTATACGTTATACTAATATGCTATATAACGTTAAGCATTATAACATATTACCATATAACGTTTTACGTTATAACGTAATACTATATAACGTTATATGTTATACTGATATGCTGTATAACGCTATGCCTTATAACGCAATACTATATAACGTTATACTTTATACTAATATGCTATGTAACGTTAAGCATTATAACGTAATACCATACAACGTTTTACGTTATAACGTAATACTATATAACGTTATACGTTATACTCATGTGCTATACAACGTTATACGTTATAGCATACACTGTATATCGTTATACGTTATAGTAATATGCTATATAACGATAAGCATTATAACGTAATACCATATAACGTTTTACGTTATAACGTAATACTATATAACGTGATACGTTACACACACATGCTATACAACGTTATACGTTATAGCATACACTATATATCGTTATACGTTATACTAATTTGCTATATAACGTTAAGCATTATAACGTAATACCATATAACGTTTTACGTTATAACGTAATCCTATATAACGCTATACGTTATACTGATATGCTATACAACATTATACGTTATAACATACACTGTATATCGTTATACGTTATACTAATATGCTATATAACGATAAGCATTATAACGAAATACAATATATCGTTTTACGTTATAACGTAATACTATATAACGTTATACGTTACACTAATGTGCTATATAACGTTAGTCGTTACAATGTAATACTATATAACGTTATAAGTTATACTGACATGCTGTATAACGCTACACATTGTAGCGTAATACTATATATCGTTATACGTTATACTAATATGCTATATAACGTTAAGCATTATAACGTAATACCATATAACGTTTTACGTTATAGCGTAATACTATATAACGTTATATGTTACACTGATATACTGTATAACGCTATACCTTATAACGTAATACTATATAACGTTATACGTTATACTAATATGCTATGTAACGTTAAGCATTATAACGTAATACCATATAACGTTTTACGTTATAACGAAATACTATATAACGTTAAACGTTATACTCATGTGCTATACAACGTTATACGTTATAGCATACACTGTATATCGTTATACGTTATACTAATATGCTATATAACGTTAAGCCTTATAACGTAATACCATAGAACGTTTTACGCTATAACGTAATACTATGTAACGTTATACCTTATAACGTAATACTATATAACATTATACGTTATACTAATATGCTATTTAACGTTAAGCATTATAACGTAATACCATATAACGTTTTACGTTATAACGTAATACTATATAACGTTATACGTTATACTATTATGCTATGTAACTTTAAGCATTATAACGTAATACCATATAACGTTTTACGTTATAACGTAATACTATATAACGTGATACGTTACACATATGCTATACAAGGTTATACGTTATAATATACACTATATATCGTTATACGTTATACTAATATGCTATATAACGATAAGCATTATAACCTAATGCAACATAACGTTTTACGATATAACGTAATACTATATAACGTTATACGCTATACTCATGTGCTATACAACGTTATACGTTATAACATACACTGTATATCGTTATACGTTATACTAATATGCTATATAACGATAAGCATTATAACGTAATACAATATATCGTTTTACGTTATAACGTAATACTATATGACGTGATACGTTACACACATATGCTATACAACGTTATACGTTATAGCATACACTATATATCGTTATACGATAAACTAATGTGCTATGTAACGTTAAGCATTATAACGTAATACCATATAACGTTTTACGTTATAACGAAATACTATATAACGTTAAACGTTATACTCATGTGCTATACAACGTTATACGTTATAACATACACTGTATATCGTTATACGTTATACTAATATGCTATATAACGTTAAGCCTTATAACGTAATACCATAGATCGTCTTACGTTATAACGTAATACTATGTAACGTGATACGTTATACTAATATGCTATACATCGGTATACGTTATAACGTAATACTATATAACGTTATACGTTATACTGATATGCTATATGACGCTATACGTTATACCGTAATACCATATAACGCTATACGTTATAACGTAATACCATATAACGTTATACGTTATAACGGAATACTATATGACGTTATATGTCATACCAATATGCTATATAAAGTTAAGCATTATAACGTAGTACCATATAACGTTTTACGTTATAACGTAATACTATATATCGTTATACGTTATACTCATGTGCTATACAACGTTATACGTTATGACATACACTATATATCGTTATACGTTATACTAATATTCTATATAACTTTAAGCATTATAACGAAATACCATATAACGTTTTACGTTATAACGTAATACCATATAACGTTTTACGTTATAACGTAATACTATATAACGCTACAGGTTGTACTGATATGCTATACAACATTATACGTTATAACGTAATACTATATAACGTGATACGTTACACACATATGCTATACAACGTCGTACGGTATAACATACACTGTAAATCGTTATACGTTATACTAATATGCTATATAACGTTAAGCATTATAACGCAATACCATATAACGTTATACGTTATAACGGAAAACTATATGACGTTATATGTCATACCAATATGCTATATAAAGTTAAGCATTATAACGTAGTACCATACAACGTTTTACGTTATAACGTAATACTATATAACGTGATACGTTACACACATATGCTATACAACGTCGTACGGTACAACATACACTGTAAATCGTTATACGTTACACTAATATGCTATATAACGTTAGTCGTTATAACGTAGTAATATGACCTTATACGTTATAACATACCCCATATATCGTTATACGTTATACTCATATGTTATACAACGGTATACGTTATAACATAACACTATGTACCGTTATACGTTACACTAATATGCTATATAACGTGATACGTTACACACATATGCTATACAACGTTATAGGTAATAACATAACACTATATACCGTTATACGTTACACTAATATATTATACAACGTTAATCCCTATAACGTAATACTATATAACGTTATACGTTATACGTTATACTCATATGTTATACAACGTTATACGTTATAACATAACACTATATACCGTTATACGTTACACGAATATGCTATATAAGGTTAGTCGTTATAACGTAATACTATATAACGTGATACGTTACACTAATGTGCTATATAACGTCAGTCGTTATAACGTAATACAATATAACGTTATACGTTGTACTGAAATGCTATACATCGTTATACGTTATAACATAACACTATATATCGTTATACGTTACACTAATATGCTATTTAACGTTAGTCGTTATAACGTAATATTATATAACGTGACACGTTACACTAATTTGCTATATAACGTTAGTCGTTATAACGTAATACTATATAACGTTATACGTTATACTGATATGCTGTATAACTTTAAGCATTATAACGTAATACCATACAACGTTATACGTTATAGCATAACACTATATATCGTTATACGATACACTAATATGCTATATAACGTTATAGCGTAGTACTGTATAACGTTATACGTTATAACGTAATACTATATAACGTGATACGTTACACACATATGCTATACAACGTTATACGTTATAACATAACACTATATGTCGTTACACGTTATACTAATATATTATATAACGTTAATCCTTATAACGTAATACTATATAACGTTATACGGCATAACATACACTATATATCGTTATACGTTACACTAATATGCTATATAACGTTAGTCGTTATAACGTAGTAATATATGACGTTATATGTTATACTGATATGCTATATAACGTTAAGCATTGTAACATAATACCATATAACGTTTTACCTCATAACGTAATACTATATAACGTTATACGTTATACTGACATGCTGTATAACGCTATACATTATAACGTAATACTATATAACGTTATACGTTTTACTATGATGCTATGTAACTTTAAGCATTATAACGTAACACCATATAACGTTCTACGTTATAACGTAATACTATATAGCGTTATACGTTACACTAATGTGCTATATAACGTTAGTCGTTATAATGTAATACTATATAACGTTATAAGTTATACTGACATGCTGTATAACGCTATACATTATAACGTAATACTATATAACGTTATACGTTATACTCGTGTGCTATACGACGTTATACGTTATAGCATACACTGTATATCCTTATACGTTATACTAATATGCTATATAACGATAAGCATTATAACGTAATACCATATAACGTTTAACGTTAAAACGTAATACTATATAACGTGATACGTTACACACACATGCTATACAACGTTATACGTTATAGCATACACTATATATCGTTATACGTTATACTAATATGCTATATAACGTTAAGCACTATAACGTAATACCGTATAACGTTTTACGTTATAACGTAATCCTATATAACGCTATACGTTATACTAATATGCTATACATCGTTATACGTTATAACGTAATACTATATAACGTTATACGTTATACTGATATGCTATATGACGCTATACGTTATACCGTAATACCATATAACGCTATACGTTATAACGTAATACCATATAACGTTATACGTTATAACGGAATACTATATGACGTTATATGTCATACCAATATGCTATATAAAGTTAAGCATTATAACGTAGTTCCATATAACGTTTTACGTTATAACGTAATACTATATATCGTTATACGTTATACTCATGTGCTATACCACGTTATACGTTATGACATACACTATATATCCTTATACGTTATACTAATATTCTATATAACTTTAAGCATTATAACGTAATACCATATAACGTTTTACGTTATGACGTAATACTATATAACGTTATAAGTTACACTAATGTGCTATATAACGTTAGTCGTTATAACGTAATACTATATAACGTGATACGTTACACATATGCTATACAACGTTATACGTTATAACATAACACTATATGTCGTTACACGTTACACTACTATGCTATATATCGTTAGTCGTTATAACGTAATACTATATAACGTGATACGTTACACACATATGCTATACAACGTTATACGTTATAACATAACACTATATGTCGTTACACGTTATACTAATATATTATATAACGTTAATCCTTATAACGTAATACTATATAACGTTATACGGTATAACATACACTATATATCGTTATACGTTACACTAATATGCTATATAACGTTAGTCGTTATAACGTAGTAATATATGACGTTATACGTTATACTGATATGCTATATAACGTTAAGCATTGTAACATAATACCATATAACGTTTTACCTCATAACGTAATACTATATAACGTTATACGTTATACTGACATGCTGTATAACGCTATACATTATAACGTAATACTATATAACATTATCCGTTTTACTATGATGCTATGTAACTTTAAGCATTATAACGTAACACCATATAACGTTTTACGTTATAACGTAATACTATATAACGTTATACGTTACACTAATGTGCTATATAACGTTAGTCGTTATAATGTAATACTATATAACGTTATAAGTTATACTGACATGCTGTATAACGCTATACATTATAACGTAATACTATATATCGTTATACGTTATAGTAATATGCTATATAACGTTAAGCATTATAACGTAATACTATATAACGTTATACGTTATAACGGAATACTATATGACGTTATATGTCATACCAATATGCTATATAAAGTTAAGCATTATAACGTAGTACCATATAACGTTTTACGTTATAACGTAATACTATATATCGTTATACGTTATACTCATGTGCTATACAACGTTATACGTTATGACATACACTATATATCGTTATACGTTATACTAATATTCTATATAACTTTAAGCATTATAACGTAATACCATATAACGTTTTACGTTATGACGTAATACTATATAACGTTATAAGTTACACTAATGCGCTATATAACGTTAGTCGTTATAGCGTAATACTATATAACGTGATACGTTACACATATGCTATACAACGTTATACGTTATAACATAACACTATATGTCGTTACACGTTACACTACTATGCTATATAACGTTAGTCGTTATAATGTAATACTATATAACGTTATAAGTTTTACTGACATGCTGTATAACGCTATACATTATAACGTAATACTATATAACGTTATACGTTATACTCATGTGCTATACGACGTTATACGTTATAGCATACACTGTATATCCTTATACGTTATACTAATATGCTATATAACGATAAGCATTATAACGTAATACCATATAACGTTTAACGTTATAACGTAATACTATATAACGTGATACGTTACACACACATGCTATACAACGTTATACGTTATAGCATACACTATATATCGTTATACGTTATACTAATATGCTATATACCGTTAAGCATTATAACGTAATACCATATAACGTTTTACGTTATAACGTAATCCTATATAACGCTATACGTTTACTGATATGCTATACAACATTATATGTTATAGCATACACTGTATATCGTTATACGTTATACTAATATGCTATATAACGATAAGCATTATAACGAAATACAATATATCGTTTTGCGTTATAACGTAATACTATATACCGTTATACGTTATACTGACAAGCTGTATAACGCTATACATTATAACGTAATCCTATATAACGTTATACGTTTTACTATTATGCTATGTAACTTTAAGCATTATAACGTAACACCATATAACGTTTTACGTTATAACGTAATACTATATAACGTTATACGTTACACTAATGTGCTATATAACGTTAGTCGTTATAATGTAATACTATATAACGTTATAAGTTATACTGACATGCTGTATAACGCTATACATTATAGCGTAATACTATATATCGTTATACGTTATACTAATATGCTATATAAGGTTAAGCATTATAACGTAATACCATATAACGTTTTACGTTATAACGTAATACTATATAACGTTATATGTTACACTGATATACTGTATAACGCTATACCTTATAACGTAATACTCTATAACGTTATACGTTATACTAATATGCTATGTAACGTTAAGCATTATAGCGTAATACCATATAACGCTTTACGTTATAACGAAATACTATATAACGTTAAACGTTATACTCATGTGCTATACAACGTTATACGTTATAACATACACAGTATATCGTTATACGTTATAACAATATGCTATATAACGTTAAGCCTTATAACGTAATACCATAGATCGTTTTACGTTATAACGTAATACTATGTAACGTGATACGTTATACTAATATGCTATACATCGTTATACGTTATAACGTAATACTATATAACGTTATACGTTATACTGATATGCTATATGACGCTATACGTTATACCGTAATACCATATAACGCTATACGTTATAACGTAATACCATATAACGTTATACGTTATAACGGAATACTATATGACGTTATATGTCATACCAATATGCTATATAAAGTTAAGCATTATAACGTAGTTCCATATAACGTTTTACGTTATAACGTAATACTATATATCGTTATACGTTATACTCATGTGCTATACCACGTTATACGTTATGACATACACTATATATCGTTATACGTTATACTAATATTCTATATAACTTTAAGCATTATAACGTAATACCATATAACGTTTTACGTTATGACGTAATACTATATAACGTTATACGTTATACTAATATGCTATGTAACGTTAAGCATTATAACGTAATACCATATAACGTGATACGTTACACATATGCTATACAACTTTAAACGTTATAACATAACACTATATGTCGTTACACGTTACACTACTATGCTATATAACGTTAGTCGTTATAACGTAATACTATATAACGTGATACGTTACACACATATGCTATACAACGTTATACGTTATAACATAACACTATATGTCGTTACACGTTATACTAATATATTATATAACGTTAATCCTTATAACGTAATACTATATAACGTTATACGGCATAACATACACTATATATCGTTATACGTTACACTAATATGCTATATAACGTTAGTCGTTATAACGTAGTAATATATGACGTTATACGTTATACTGATATGCTATATAACGTTAAGCATTGTAACATAATACCATATAACGTTTTACCTCATAACGTAATACTATATAACGTTATACGTTATACTGACATGCTGTATAACGCTATACATTATAACGTAATACTATATAACGTTATACGTTTTACTATGATGCTATGTAACTTTAAGCATTATAACGTAACACCATATAACGTTTTACGTTATAACGTAATACTATATAACGTTATACGTTACACTAATATGCTATATAACGTTAGTCGTTATAACGTAGTAATATATGACGTTATACGTTATACTGATATGCTATATAACGTTAAGCATTGTAACATAATACCATATAACGTTTTACCTCATAACGTAATACTATATAACGTTATACGTTATACTGACATGCTGTATAACGCTATACATTATAACGTAATACTATATAACATTATCCGTTTTACTATGATGCTATGTAACTTTAAGCATTATAACGTAACACCATATAACGTTTTACGTTATAACGTAATACTATATAACGTTATACGTTACACTAATGTGCTATATAACGTTAGTCGTTATAATGTAATACTATATAACGTTATAAGTTATACTGACATGCTGTATAACGCTATACATTATAACGTAATAC
Source organism: Bombus sylvestris (assembly GCA_911622165.2). Lineage (NCBI taxonomy): Eukaryota > Metazoa > Arthropoda > Insecta > Hymenoptera > Apidae > Bombus > Bombus sylvestris. The sequence continues at coordinate 1,583,834 of CAJVRE020000112.1, read as the reverse complement.
TATATATCGTTATACGTTATAGTAATATGCTATATAACGTTAAGCATTATAACGTAATACAATATAACGTTTTACGTTATAACGTAATACTATATAGCGTTATACGTTATACTGACATGCTGTATAACGCTATACATTATAACGTAATACTATATAACGTTATACGTTATACTGATATGCTATATGACGCTATACGTTATACCGTAATACCATATAACGTTTTACGTTATAACGTAATACTATATAACGTTATACGTTATAACGGAATACTATATGACGTTATATGTCATACCAATATGCTATATAAAGTTAAGCATTATAACGTAGTACCATATAACGTTTTACGTTATAACGTAATACTATATATCGTTATACGTTATACTCATGTGCTATACAACGTTATACGTTATGACATACACTATATATCGTTATACGTTATACTAATATTCTATATAACTTTAAGCATTATAACGTAATACCATATAACGTTTTACGTTATGACGTAATACTATATAACGTTATAAGTTACACTAATGCGCTATATAACGTTAGTCGTTATAGCGTAATACTATATAACGTGATACGTTACACATATGCTATACAACGTTATACGTTATAACATAACACTATATGTCGTTACACGTTACACTACTATGCTATATAACGTTAGTCGTTATAATGTAATACTATATAACGTTATAAGTTTTACTGACATGCTGTATAACGCTATACATTATAACGTAATACTATATAACGTTATACGTTATACTCATGTGCTATACGACGTTATACGTTATAGCATACACTGTATATCCTTATACGTTATACTAATATGCTATATAACGATAAGCATTATAACGTAATACCATATAACGTTTAACGTTATAACGTAATACTATATAACGTGATACGTTACACACACATGCTATACAACGTTATACGTTATAGCATACACTATATATCGTTATACGTTATACTAATATGCTATATACCGTTAAGCATTATAACGTAATACCATATAACGTTTTACGTTATAACGTAATCCTATATAACGCTATACGTTTACTGATATGCTATACAACATTATATGTTATAGCATACACTGTATATCGTTATCTTTTATACTAATATGCTATATAACGATAAGCATTATAACGAAATACAATATATCGTTTTGCGTTATAACGTAATACTATATACCGTTATACGTTATACTGACAAGCTGTATAACGCTATACATTATAACGTAATCCTATATAACGTTATACGTTTTACTATTATGCTATGTAACTTTAAGCATTATAACGTAACACCATATAACGTTTTACGTTATAACGTAATACTATATAACGTTATACGTTACACTAATGTGCTATATAACGTTAGTCGTTATAATGTAATACTATATAACGTTATAAGTTATACTGACATGCTGTATAACGCTATACATTATAGCGTAATACTATATATCGTTATACGTTATACTAATATGCTATATAAGGTTAAGCATTATAACGTAATACCATATAACGTTTTACGTTATAACGTAATACTATATAACGTTATATGTTACACTGATATACTGTATAACGCTATACCTTATAACGTAATACTCTATAACGTTATACGTTATACTAATATGCTATGTAACGTTAAGCATTATAGCGTAATACCATATAACGCTTTACGTTATAACGAAATACTATATAACGTTAAACGTTATACTCATGTGCTATACAACGTTATACGTTATAACATACACAGTATATCGTTATACGTTATAACAATATGCTATATAACGTTAAGCCTTATAACGTAATACCATAGATCGTTTTACGTTATAACGTAATACTATGTAACGTGATACGTTATACTAATATGCTATACATCGTTATACGTTATAACGTAATACTATATAACGTTATACGTTATACTGATATGCTATATGACGCTATACGTTATACCGTAATACCATATAACGCTATACGTTATAACGTAATACCATATAACGTTATACGTTATAACGGAATACTATATGACGTTATATGTCATACCAATATGCTATATAAAGTTAAGCATTATAACGTAGTTCCATATAACGTTTTACGTTATAACGTAATACTATATATCGTTATACGTTATACTCATGTGCTATACCACGTTATACGTTATGACATACACTATATATCGTTATACGTTATACTAATATTCTATATAACTTTAAGCATTATAACGTAATACCATATAACGTTTTACGTTATGACGTAATACTATATAACGTTATACGTTATACTAATATGCTATGTAACGTTAAGCATTATAACGTAATACCATATAACGTGATACGTTACACATATGCTATACAACTTTAAACGTTATAACATAACACTATATGTCGTTACACGTTACACTACTATGCTATATAACGTTAGTCGTTATAACGTAATACTATATAACGTGATACGTTACACACATATGCTATACAACGTTATACGTTATAACATAACACTATATGTCGTTACACGTTATACTAATATATTATATAACGTTAATCCTTATAACGTAATACTATATAACGTTATACGGCATAACATACACTATATATCGTTATACGTTACACTAATATGCTATATAACGTTAGTCGTTATAACGTAGTAATATATGACGTTATACGTTATACTGATATGCTATATAACGTTAAGCATTGTAACATAATACCATATAACGTTTTACCTCATAACGTAATACTATATAACGTTATACGTTATACTGACATGCTGTATAACGCTATACATTATAACGTAATACTATATAACGTTATACGTTTTACTATGATGCTATGTAACTTTAAGCATTATAACGTAACACCATATAACGTTTTACGTTATAACGTAATACTATATAACGTTATACGTTACACTAATGTGCTATATAACGTTAGTCGTTATAATGTAATACTATATAACGTTATAAGTTATACTGACATGCTGTATAACGCTATACATTATAACGTAATACTATATAACGTTATACGTTATACTCATGTGCTATACGACGTTATACGTTATAGCATACACTGTATATCCTTATACGTTATACTAATATGCTATATAACTATAAGCATTATAACGTAATACCATATAACGTTTAACGTTATAACGTAATACTGTATAACGTGATACGTTACACACACATGCTATACAACGTTATACGTTATAGCATACACTGTATATCGTTATACGTTATACTAATATGCTATATAACGATAAGCATTATAACGAAATACAATATATCGTTTTGCGTTATAACGTAATACTATATACCGTTATACGTTATACTGACAAGCTGTATAACGCTATACATTATAACGTAATCCTATATAACGTTATACGTTTTACTATTATGCTATGTAACTTTAAGCATTATAACGTAACACCATATAACGTTTTACGTTATAACGTAATACTATATAACGATATACGTTACACTAATGTGCTATATAACGTTAGTCGTTATAACGTAATACTATATAACGTGATACGTTACACACATATGCTATACAACGTTATACGTTGTAACATACACTATATATCGTTATACGCTATACTAATATGCTATATAACGTTATACGTTACCCTAATATGCTATATATCGTTAGTCGTTATAACGTAATACTATATAACGTGATACGTTACACATATGTTGTACAACGTTATTCGTTGTAACATACACTATATATCGTTATACGTTATACTAATATGCTATATAACGTTAAGCATTATAACGTAATACCATATAACGTTTTACGTTATATCGTAATACTATATAACGTTATATGTTATACTGATATGCTGTATAACGCTATACCTTATACCGTAATACTATATAACGTTATACGTTATACTAATATGCTATATAACGATAAGCACTATAACGTAATACCATATAACGTTTCACGTTATAACGTAATTCTATATAACGTGATACATTATACTGATATGCTATACATCGTTGTACGTTATAACGTAATACTATATATCGTTATACGTTATACTGATATGCTATATAACGACAAGCATTATAACGTAATACCATATAACGTTTTACGTTATAACGTAATACTATATAATGTTATACGATATACTGATATGCTATACAACATGATACGATATAACGTAATACTATATAACGTTATACGTTTTACTGATATGCTATATAACGCTATACGTTATGGAGTAATACTATATAACGTTATACGTTTTACTGATATGCTATATAACGCTATACGTTATAAAGTAATACTATATAACGTTATACGTTATAGTGATATGCTGTACAATGTTATACGTTATAACATACGCTATATATCGTTATACGTTATACTAATATGCTATATAACGTTAAGCATTATAACGTAATACCATATAACGTTTTACGTTATAACTTAATACTATATAACGTTATACGTTACCCTAATATGCTATATAACGTTAGTCGTTATAACGTAATACTATATAACGTGATACGTTACACACATAAGCTATACAACGTTATAAGTTGTAACATACACTATATATCGTTATACGTTATACTAATATGCAATATAACGTTATACGTTACCCTAATATGCTATATAACGTTAGTCGTTATAACGTAATACTATATAACGTGATACGTTACACACATATGCTGTACAGCGTTATACGTTGTAACATACACTATATATCGTTATACGTTATACTAATATGCTATTTAACGTTAAGCATTACAACGTAATACCATATAACGTTTTACGTTATAACGTAATACTATATAACGTTATATGCTATACTGATATGCTGTATAACGCTATACCTTATACAGTAATACTATATAATGTTATACGTTATACTAATGTGCTTTGTAACGTTAAGCATTATAACGTAATACCATATAACGTTTTACGTTATTACGTAATACTATATAACGTTATACGTTATACTGATAAGCTGTATAACTCTATACATTGTAACGTAATACTATATAACGTTATACGTTACCCTAATATGCTATATAACGTTAGTCGTTATAACGTAATACTATATAACGTGATACGTTACACACATATGCTATACAACGTTATACGTTGTAACATACACTATATATCGTTATACGTTATACTAATATGCTATATAACGTTATACGTTACCCTAATATGCTATATAACGTTAGTCGTTATAACGTAATACTATATAACGTGATACGTTACACATATGTTGTACAACGTTATTCGTTGTAACATACACTATATATCGTTATACGTTATACTAATATGCTATATAACGTTACGCATTATAACGTAATACCAAATAACGTTTTACGTTATAACGTAATACTATATAACGTTATATGTTATACTGATATGCTGTATAACGCTATACCTTATACCGTAATACTATATAACGTTATACGTTATACTAATATGCTATATAACGATAAGCACTATAACGTAATACCATATAACGTTTCACGTTATAACGTAATACTATGTAACGTGATACATTATACTGATATGCTATACATCGTTATACGTTATAACGTAATACTATATATCGTTATACGTTATACTGATATGCTATATAACGACAAGCATTATAACGTAATACCATATAACGTTTTACGTTATAACGTAATACTATATAATGTTATACGATATACTGATATGCTATACAACATGATACGATATAACGTAATACTATATAACGTTATACGTTTTACTGATATGCTATATAACGCTATACGTTATGGAGTAATACTATATAACGTTATACGTTTTACTGATATGCTATATAACGCTATACGTTATAAAGTAATACTATATAACGTTATACGTTATAGTGATATGCTGTACAATGTTATACGTTATAACATACGCTATATATCGTTATACGTTATACTAATATGCTATATAACGTTAAGCATTATAACGTAATACCATATAACGTTTTACGTTATAACTTAATACTATATAACGTTATACGTTACCCTAATATGCTATATAACGTTAGTCGTTATAACGTAATACTATATAACGTGATACGTTACACACATATGCTATACAACGTTATAAGTTGTAACATACACTATATATCGTTATACGTTATACTAATATGCAATATAACGTTATACGTTACCCTAATATGCTATATAACGTTAGTCGTTATAACGTAATACTATATAACGTGATACGTTACACACATATGCTGTACAGCGTTATACGTTGTAACATACACTATATATCGTTATACGTTATACTAATATGCTATTTAACGTTAAGCATTACAACGTAATACCATATAACGTTTTACGTTATAACGTAATACTATATAACGTTATATGCTATACTGATATGCTGTATAACGCTATACCTTATACCGTAATACTATATAACGTTATACGTTATACTAATATGCTATGTAAGGTTAAGCATTATAACGTAATACCATATAACGTTTTACGTTATTACGTAATACTATATAACGTTAGACGTTATACTGATAAGCTGTATAACTCTATACATTGTAACGTAATACTATATAGCGTTATACGCTATACTAATATGCTATGTAACGTTAAGCATTATAACGTAATACCATAAAACGTTTTACGTTATAACGTATTACTATATAACGTTATACGTTATAAAAATATGCTACATAACGTTAAGCATTGTAACTTAATACCATATAACGTTTTACGTTATAACGTAACACTATATAACGTTATACGTTATACTCATATGCTATACAACGTTATGCGTTATAACATAACACTATATGCCGTTATACGTTACACTAATATGCTATATAACGTTAAACATTAGCGTAATACCATATAACGTTTTACGTTATAACGTAATACTATATACCGTTATACGTTATACAGATATGCTGTACAACGTTATACGTTATAACGTAATACTGTATATCGTGATACGTTACACACTTATGCTATGCAACGTTATACGTTATAACGTAATACTATATATCGTTGTATGTTATACTGATATGCTGTACAACGCTATACATTATAACGTAATACTATATAACGTTATACGTTATACTGATATGCTATATAACGTTAGTCGTTGTGACATAATACTATATAACGTTATACGCTATAACGTAATACCATATAACGTTCTACGTTATAACGTTATACTATATAACTTGATTCGCTACACACATATGCTATACAACGTTATACGTTATAACATAACACCATATGCCGTTATACGTTATACTAATATGCTATATAACGTTAAACGTTATAACGTAATACCATATAACGTTTTACGTTATAACGTAATACTATATAACGTTAGACGTTATACTGATATGCTATACAACATTATACGTTATAACGTAATACTATAAAACGTTATACGTTATACTCATGTGCTATACAACGTTATATGTTACAACATACACTATATATCGTTATACGTTATACTAATATGCTATATAACGTAAAGCATTATAACGTAATACCATATAACGTTTTACGTTATAACGTAATACTACACAACGTTATACGTTATACTGATATGCTATACAACATTATACGTTATAACGTAATACTATATAACGTTATACGTTATACTGATGTGCTGTATAACGCTATACATTATAACGTAATACTATACAACGTTATACGTTAGACTCATGTGCTATACAACGTTATACGTTACAACATACACTATATATCGTTATAAGTTATACTAATATGCTATGTAACTTTAAGCATTATAACGTAATACAATATAACGTTTTAAGTTATAACGAAATACTATATAACGTTATACGTTATACCGACATGCTATACAACGTTATACGTTATAATGTAATACTATAGAGCGCTATACGTTATACTGTCATGTTATATAACGCTATACGTTATAAAGTCATACTATATACCGTTATGTGTTATACTCATATGCTATACAACGTTATACGTTATAACATAACACTATATATCGTTATACGTTACACTAATATGCTATATAACGTTAGTCGTTATAACGTAATACTATATAACGTTATACGTTATACTGATATGCTGTACAACGTTATACGTTATAACGTAATACTATATATCGTGATACGTTACACACATATGCAATGCAACGTTATACGTTATACTGATATGCTGCACAACGCTATACATTATAACGTAATACTATATAACGTTATACGTTATGCTCATGTGCTATACAACGTTATACGTTACACTAATATGCTATATAACGTTAAGCATTATAACGTAATACCATATAACGTTTTACACTATAACGTAATACTATATAACGTTATACGTTATACTGATATGATATACAACGTTATCCGTTATACTGACATGTTATATAACGCTATAGGTTATAAAGTAATACTATATACCGTTATACGTTACACACATATGCTATCCAACGTTAAACTTTTTGACGTTATACTATTTAACGTTATACGGTATACTGATATGCTATACAACATTATACGTTATAACGTAATACTATATAACGTTATGCGTTATAACGTAATACTATATAACGTTATACGTTCTGCTGATATGCTATACAACGTTATACGTTATAATGTAATACTATAGAACGCTATACGTTATACTGTCATGTTATATAACGCTATACGTTATAAAGTAATACTATATACCGTTATGCGTCATACTCATATGCTATACAACGTTATACGTTATAACATAACACTATATATCGTTATACGTTACACTAATATGCTATATAACGTTAGTCGTTATGACGTAATACTATATAACGTTATACGTTATAACGTAATACCATATAACGTTCTACGTTATAACGTTATACTATATAACTTGATACGCTACACACATATGCTATACAACGTTATACGTTATAACATAACACCATATGCCGTTATACGTTATACTAATATGCTATATAACGTTAAACGTTAACGTAATACCATATAACGTTTTACGTTATAACGTAATACCATATAACGATAAAGGTTATAACGTAGTACCGTATAGCGTTATAAGTCTTAACGTGATACTACATAACGTTACAGGATATCACGTAATTCTGTATAACGTTATACGTTATACTGATATGCGATATAACGTTAAACGTTATAACGTAACACCATATAACGTTTTACGTTATAACGTAATACTATATAACGTTATACGTTATACTGATATGCTATACATCATTATACGTTATAACGTAATACTATATAACGTTATACGTTATACCCATGTGCTATACAACGTTATATGTTACAACATACACTATATATCGTTATACGTTAGACTAATATGCTATATAACGTAAAGCATTATAACGTAATACCATATAACGTTTTACGTTATAACGTAATACTACACAACGTCATACGTTATACAGATATGCTATACAGCATTATACGTTATAACGTAATACTATATAACGTTATACGTTATACTGATGTGCTGTATAACGCTATACATTATAACATCATACTATATAACGTTATACGTTATACTCATGTGCTATACAACGTTATACGTTATAACATAACACTATATATCGTTATACGTTACACTAATATGCTATATAACGTTAGTCGTTATAACGTAATACTATATAACGTTATACGTTATACTGATATGCTGTACAACGTTATACGTTATAACGTAATACTATATATCGTGATACGTTACACACATATGCAATGCAACGTTATACGTTATACTGATATGCTGCACAACGCTATACATTATAACGTAATACTATATAACGTTATACGTTATGCTCATGTGCTATACAACGTTATACGTTACACTAATATGCTATATAACGTTAAGCATTATAACGTAATACCATATAACGTTTTACACTATAACGTAATACTATATAACGTTATACGTTATACTGATATGATATACAACGTTATCCGTTATACTGACATGTTATATAACGCTATAGGTTATAAAGTAATACTATATACCGTTATACGTTACACACATATGCTATCCAACGTTAAACTTTTTGACGTTATACTATTTAACGTTATACGGTATACTGATATGCTATACAACATTATACGTTATAACGTAATACTATATAACGTTATACGTTATAACGTAATACTATATAACGTTATACGTTCTGCTGATATGCTATACAACGTTATACGTTATAATGTAAAACTATAGAACGCTATACGTTATACTGTCATGTTATATAACGCTATACGTTATAAAGTAATACTATATACCGTTATGCGTCATACTCATATGCTATACAACGTTATACGTTATAACATAACACTATATATCGTTATACGTTACACTAATATGCTATATAACGTTAGTCGTTATGACGTAATACTATATAACGTTATACGTTATAACGTAATACCATATAACGTTCTACGTTATAACGTTATACTATATAACTTGATACGCTACACACATATGCTATACAACGTTATACGTTATAACATAACACCATATGCCGTTATACGTTATACTAATATGCTATATAACGTTAAACGTTAACGTAATACCATATAACGTTTTACATTATAACGTAATACCATATAACGATAAAGGTTATAACGTAGTACCGTATAGCGTTATAAGTCTTAACGTGATACTACATAACGTTACAGGATATCACGTAATTCTGTATAACGTTATACGTTATACTGATATGCGATATAACGTTAAACGTTATAACGTAACACCATATAACGTTTTACGTTATAACGTAATACTATATAACGTTATACGTTATACTGATATGCTATACATCATTATACGTTATAACGTAATACTATATAACGTTATACGTTATACCCATGTGCTATACAACGTTATATGTTACAACATACACTATATATCGTTATACGTTAGACTAATATGCTATATAACGTAAAGCATTATAACGTAATACCATATAACGTTTTACGTTATAACGTAATACTACACAACGTCATACGTTATACAGATATGCTATACAGCATTATACGTTATAACGTAATACTATATAACGTTATACGTTATACTGATGTGCTGTATAACGCTATACATTATAACATCATACTATATAACGTTATACGTTATACTCATGTGCTATACAACGTTATACGTTATAACATAACACTATATATCGTTATACGTTACACTAATATGCTATATAACGTTAGTCGTTATAACGTAATACTATATAACGTTATACGTTATACTGATATGCTGTACAACGTTATACGTTATAACGTAATACTATATATCGTGATACGTTACACACATATGCAATGCAACGTTATACGTTATACTGATATGCTGCACAACGCTATACATTATAACGTAATACTATATAACGTTATACGTTATGCTCATGTGCTATACAACGTTATACGTTACACTAATATGCTATATAACGTTAAGCATTATAACGTAATACCATATAACGTTTTACACTATAACGTAATACTATATAACGTTATACGTTATACTGATATGATATACAACGTTATCCGTTATACTGACATGTTATATAACGCTATAGGTTATAAAGTAATACTATATACCGTTATACGTTACACACATATGCTATCCAACGTTAAACTTTTTGACGTTATACTATTTAACGTTATACGGTATACTGATATGCTATACAACATTATACGTTATAACGTAATACTATATAACGTTATACGTTATAACGTAATACTATATAACGTTATACGTTCTGCTGATATGCTATACAACGTTATACGTTATAATGTAAAACTATAGAACGCTATACGTTATACTGTCATGTTATATAACGCTATACGTTATAAAGTAATACTATATACCGTTATGCGTCATACTCATATGCTATACAACGTTATACGTTATAACATAACACTATATATCGTTATACGTTACACTAATATGCTATATAACGTTAGTCGTTATAACGTAACACTATATATTGTGATACGCTACACGCATATGCTATGCAACGTTATACGTTATAACGTAATACCATATATCGTTGTACGTTATACTGATATGCTGTACAACGCTATACATTATAACGTAATACTATATAACGTTATACGTTATACTGTTATGCTATGTAACGTTAGTCGTTAGGACGTAATACTATATAACGTTATACGTTATACTGATATACTGTACAACGTTATACGTTATAACGTAATACCATATAACGTTCTACGTTATAACGTTATACTATATAACATGATACGCTACACACATATGCTATACAACGTTATACGTTATAACATAACACCATATGCCGTTATACGTTATACTAATATGCTATATAACGTTAATCGTTAACGTAATACCATATAACGTTTTACGTTGTAACGCAATACTATATAACGTTATACGTTATACTGATATGCTATACAACGTTATATGTTATAATGCAATACTATAGAACGTTATACGTTATACTGATGTGCAGTATAACGCTATACATTATAACGTAGTACTATATAACGTTATACGTTATACTCATGTTCTATACAACGTTATACGTTACAACATACACTATATATCGTTATAAGTTATACTAATATGCTATATAACTTGAAGCATTATAACGTAATACTATATAACGTTATACGTTATACTAATATACCATATAACGTTTTACGTTTCGACGTAATACTATATAACGTTATACGTAATGCTGATATGCTATACAACATTATACGTTATAACGTAATACTATATAACGTTATACGTTATACTAATATACCATATAACGTTTTACGTTATAACGTAATACGATATAACGTTATACGTTATACTGATTTGGTATACAACATTATACGTTATAACGTAATACTATATAACGTTATACGTAATACTAATATCCTATATAACGTTAAGCATTATAACGTAATACCATATAACGCTTTACGTCATAACGTTATAATATATAGCTTGATGCGCTACACACATACGCTATACAACGTTATACGTTATAACATAACACTATATGCCGTTATACGTTATACTGATATGCTATACAACGTTATACGTTATAATGTAATACTATATAACGTTATACGTTATACTGACATGTTATATAACGCTATACGTTATAAAGTAATACTATGTACCGTTATACGTTATAACATAACACTATATATCGTTATACGTTACACTAATATGCTATATAACGTTAGTCGTTATAACGTAATACTATATAACGTTAAACGTTATAGTGATATGCTGTACAACGTTATACGTTATAACGTAATACTATATAACGTTATACCTTATACCGATATGCTATATGACGCTATTCGTTATAACGTAATACCACATAACGCTATACGTTATAACGTAATACCATATAACGTTAGACGTTATACTGATATGCTATACAACGTTATACGTTATATCGTAATACTATATAACGTGATACGTTATACTCATGTGCTATACAACGTTATACGTTATAACATACATTACATATCGTTATACGTTATACTAATATGCTATATAACGTCAGTCGTTATAACGTAATACTATATAACGTTAAACGTTATACTGATATGCTATACAACGTTATACGTTATATCGTAATACTGTATAACGTGATACGTTATACTCATGTGCTATACAACGTTATACGTTATAACATACACTACATATCGTTATACGTTATAATGTAATACTATATAACGTTATACGTTATACTGACATGTTATTTATTGTCACGTCTCGCGCTGCGCACGCGCCGTAACAAAGGCCTAATATCTACCAATAGCGCGAGACGGCGCCTCAACTCGAAATAAAATCTAACAATTCGGTTAGAAACCGAATTCTAGCTTCGCAAACCGCCACATGACCCCCCCCCCCTCTTCTATGTTTGAACAAACTATAAATACACGTAGCAACATGGAAGAACGGTTAATATTAGTTCACTTATTTCTTCAGATTGTATTCATTATTATTCAGATTATTATTTGTTCATTATTCAAATAATTCCTTAGTTCTGTGTGATTAGTTCCTCTGTGCTTGGTGATTGATTCCTGGGTCTTGGTGATCAGTCCCTCAACTTTTGGCAAGTAATTTCTTAGTTATAGCGATTCGCTCTCAATTCGTCAAGGTCTTAATATTTCAGTTACTTTGACCTCTAGTTCTTTAGTTCTTTAGTTCCTTAGCTCTTAGCTCCTTAGCTTTAGTTCCTTTATCTTCTAGTTTTCTCAGTTTTAGTTCTTAGATATTTTAATTCTTTAATTCTTTAGTTTAATTCTTTGTTTCGTTTAATTCTCAGTTCTTGTCAATTTTCGTTAATCGACGCGCTCGTATTTGTCAATTTGTAAACTATCGATAATCACGCGAATTTAAATCTTGTAATCGGTAAGGCGTATCGCGGTCAATTGTAAGTTCGAATATTCTAAATAATTCTGTTAATAACCAATCAAAATCAGAGTAAATTCTTGTTGTGAAAATTAATTGTTTTACAATATAATCAGATTAAACGACCATTTATCTTCGCCAACTTTCATCCTCTCCCGTGCCAGTACTCCTGCGCATAGCAGGTTAGCCGAAAGGTGGAGTTTAGTCGAAAGATAACGATAATAAAAATTCTAATTGAAGCAATCCTTAGATTGTTTCTGGTGGCAGCAACTACTATTTACCTGAATTTCAAAGAAATCGGTAACAGAAACCGAACAACAGAAGCAAAAACGTAACATTATCGATATACGTTATAAAGTAATACTATATACCTTTATACGTTACACACATATGCAAACCAACGTTAAACGTTATAACGTAATACCATATAACGTTTTACGTTATACTGATATGCTGTACAACGTTATACGTTATAACGTAATACTATATATTGTGATACGTTACACACATATGCTATGCAACGTTATACGTTATAACGTAATACTATATAACGTTGTACGTTATACTGATATGCTGTACAACGCTATACATTATAACGTAACACTATTTAACGTTATACGTTATACTGATATGCTATATATCGTTAGTCGTTATGACGTAATACTATATAACGTTATACGTTATACTGATATACTGTACAACGTTATACGATATAACGTAATACCATATAACGTTTTACGTTATACTGATATGCTGTACAACGTTATACGTTATAACGTAATACTATATAACGTTATACGTTATACTGATGTGCTATATAACGCTATACGTTGTAAAGTAATACTATATAACGTTATGCGTCATACTGATATGCTATACAACGTTGTACGTTATAACATAATACTATATAACGTTATACGTTATACTGATGTGCTATATAACGCTATACATTATAACGTAATACTATATAACGTTATACGTCATAGGGCAATACTATATAACGGTAATGGTTATAACGTAATACCATATAACGTTATACGCTATTACGTAATAACATATAACGTTATACGTTATAACGTAATACTATATAACGTTATACATTATACTGATATGCTAAATAACTTTAAGCATTATAACGTAATACCATATAACGCTTTCTGTTATAACGCAATACTATATAACGTTATACGTTTTAAAATACACTATATATCGTTATACGTTATACTGATGTGCAATACAACGTTAAGCATTATAAAGTAACTCCATCTAACGTTTTACGTTATAACGTAATACTATATATCGTTATACGTTATACTGATATGCTATATAACGCTATACGTTATTACGTAATACTATATAACGTTACAAGTTATACTGATATGCTATACAACGTTATACGATGTAACATAATACTATATAACGTTATACGCTATAACATACACTATATATCGTTATACGTTATACTGATGTGCAATATAACGTTAAGCATTATAAAGTAACTCCATATAACGTTTTACGTTATAACGTAAGACTATATATCGTTATACGTTACACTAATATGGTATATAACGTTACACGTTATGACGTAATACCATATAACGTTATACGTTATAACGAAATACCATATAAGTTTGTACGCTATAACATACACTATATATCGTTGTACGTTATACTCATGTATTATATAACGTTAAGGATTATAACGCAATACCATATAACGTTTTACGTTATAACGTTATACTATATACCGTGATACGTTGTACTGATATACTATACGACGTTATACGTTATACTGATATGCTATATAACGTTAAACGTTCTAACGTAATACCATATAACGTTAATCGTTATAACGTAATACCATATAACGTTATACGTTATAACGTAATACCATATAACGTTATACGTTATAACGTAATACCATATAACGTTATACGTTACACTGATATGCTATGCAATGTTATAATTTATACTAATATGCTATATAACGTTAAGCGTTATAACGTAATACCATATAACGTTATACGTTATAACGTAATACCATATATCGTTGTACGCTATAACATACACTGTATATCGTTATACGTTATACTGATATGCTATATAACGTTAAGCATTATAACGTAACACCATATAACGTTTTACGTTATAACGTAAAACTATATAACGTTATACGTTATACCGATATGCTATAAAACGCTATAAGTTATAACGTAATACTAAATAACGTTATACGTTATACTAATATACTATGTAACGTTAAGCATTATAACGTAATACCATATAACGTTTTACGTTATAAAGTAATACTATGTAACTTTATACGTTACACTAATATGCTATGTAACGTTAAGCATTATAACGAAATACCATATTACGTTTTACGTTATAACGTAATACTATATAACGTGATACGTTATACTGATATGCCATATAACGCTATACGTTGTAAAGTAATACTATATAACGTTATGCGTCATACTGATATGCTATACAACGCTATACGTTATAACGCAATACTATATAACGCTTTACGTTATACTAATATGCTATATAACGTTAAACGTTATAACGCAATACCATATAACGTTTTACGTTATAACGTAATACTATACAATGTGATACGTTATACTCATATGCTATACATCGTTATACCTTATAACATACACTATATATCGTTATGTGTTTTTCTAATATGTTATATAATGTTCAACGTTATAACGTAACACCATATAACGTTTTACGTTATAGCGCAATACTATATGACGTTATAGGTTATAACATACACTATATATCCTTATACGTAATACTAATACATTTTATAACGTTAAGCATTATAACGTAATACCATATAACGATTTACGTTATAACGTAATACTATGTAACGTTATACGTTAACTGATATCCTATACAACGTTATACGTTATAACATAATACTATATAACGTTATACGTTATAACATACTCTATATACCTTTATACGTTATACTAATATATTATATAACGTTAAGCATTATAACGTTTTACGTTGTAACGTAAAACTATATAACGTTACACATTATACTGATATGCTATACAACGTTATACGTTATAACGTAATACTATATAACGTTATACGTTATACTGATATGCTATATAACGCTATACGTTATAACATTCACTGTATATCGTTATACGTTACACTAATATATTATATAACGTTAAGCATTATAACGTAATACCATATAACGTTTTACGTTATAACGTAATACTATATAACGTCATACGTTATACTGATATGCCATACGACGTTATACGTTATAACATAACACTATATATCGTTATACGTTATAACGTAATACCATATAACGTTATACGTTATACTGATATGCTATATAACGCTATACGTTATAACATTCACTGTATATCGTTATACGTTACACTAATATATTATATAACGTTACACGTTATAACGTAATACCATATAACGCTATACGTTATAACGTAATACTATATAACGTTATACGTTATAACATACACTATATATCGTTATACGTTATACTAATATGCTACATAACGTTAAGCATTATAACTTAATACCATATAACGTTTTACGCTATAACGCAATACTATATACCGCTATACGTTATACCGATATGCTATCCAACATTATACGTTATAACGTGTTACTATATAACGTTATGCGTCATAGTATACACTATATATCGTTATACGTTATAACATAATACTATATATCGTCATATGTTATACCAATATGCTATATGACGCTATACGTTATAAAGTAATACTATATAACATTATACGTTATACTGATACGCTATACAACGTTATACGTTATAACATAACACTATATATAGTTATATGTTATACTAATATGCTATATAACGTTAAGCATTAAAACGTAATACCATATAACGTTTTACGTTATAAAATATTGCGATATAACGTTATACGTTATACTAATATGCTATGTAACGTCAGGCATTATAACGTAATACCATATAACGTTTTACGTTATAACGTAACACTATATAACGTTATACGTTATACTCATGTGCTATACAAAGTTATACGTTATAACATACACTGTATATCGTTATACGTTATACTAATATGCTATATAACGATAAGCGCTATAACGTAATACCATATAACGCTTTACGTTATAACGTAATACTATATAACGTGATACGTTATACTAATATGCTATATAACGTTAAGCATTATAACGTAAAACCATATAACGTTTTACGTTATAACGTAATACTATATAACGTTATATGTTATACTGATATGATGTATAACGCTATACCTTATAACGTAATACTATGTAACGTTATACGTTATACTAATATGCTATGTAACGTCAGGCATTATAACGTAATACCATATAACGTTTTACGTTATAACGTAACACTATATAACTTTATACGTTATACTCATGTGCTATACAACGTTATACGTTATAACATACACTGTATATCGTTATACGTTATACTAATATGCTATATAACGATAAGCGCTATAACGTAATACCATATAACGCTTTACGTTATAACGTAATACTATATAACGTGATACGTTATACTGATATGCTATACAACGTTATACGTTATAACATAAATCTATATACCGTTAAACGTTACACTAATATGCTATATAACGTTAGTCGTTATAACGTAATACTATATAACGTGATACGATACACAAATATGCTATACAACGCTATACGTTATAACATAATACAATATATCGTTACACGTTATACTAATATATTGTATAACGTTAAGCCTTATAACGTAATACTATATAACGTTTTACGTTATAACGTAATACTATATAACGTTATATGTTATACTGATATGATGTATAACGCCATACCTTATAACGTAATACTATATAACGTTATACGTTATACTAATATGCTATGTAACGTCAGGCATTATAACGTAATACCATATAACGTTTTACGTTATAACATACACTGTATATCGTTATACGTTATACTAATATGCTATATAACGATAAGCACTATAACGTAATACCATATAACGTTTTACGTTATAACGTAATACTATATATCGTTATACGTTATACTGATCTGCTATATAACGATAAGCCATATAACGTAATACCATATAACGTTTTACGTTATAACGTAATACTGTATAATGTTATACGTTATACTGATATGCTATACAACGTTATACGTTATAACATAACACTATATACCGTTATACGTTACACTAATATGCTATATAACGTTAGTCGTTATAACGTAATACTATATAACGTGATACGTTGCACAAATATGCTATACAACGCTATACGTTATAACATAATACAATATATCGTTACACGTTATACTAATATATTGCAAAACGTTAAGCCTTATAACGGAATACTATATAACGTTATACGTCATAACATACACTATATATCGTTATACGTTATACTAATATACTATATAACGTTAAACGTTATAACGTAATACCATATAACGTTATACGTTTTACTGATATGCTATATAACGCCAAACGTTATAAAGTAATACTATATAACGTTATACGTTATACTGATATGCTGTACAATGTTATACGTTATGACGTAACACTATATGCCGTTATACGTTACACTAATATGCTATATAACGTGTTACGTTATAACGTAATACTATATAACGTTATACGTTAAACTGATATGCTGTATAACGCTATACATTATAACGTAATACTATATAACGTTATACGTTATACTAATGTGCTATGTAACTTTAAGCATTGTAACATAGTACCATATAACGTTTTACGTTATAACGTAATACTATATAACGTTATACGTTACACTAATATGCTATATAACGTTAGTCGTTATAATGTAATCCTATATAACGTGATACGTTACACACATATGCTATACAACGTAATACCTTATAATGTAATACAATATAACGTTATACGTTATACTAATATATTATATAACAATAAACGTTATAACATAATACTTTGTAACGTTAAACGTTATAACGTAATACTATACTCGGTTATACGTTATACTCATGTGCTATACAACGATATACGTTATAACGTAATACCATATAACGTTATACTTCATAATATAATGCTATATAACGTTCTACGTTATACTGATATGCTGTACAACGTTATACGTTATAACGTAACACTATATGCCGTTATACGTTATACGAATATGCTATATAACGTTTTACGTTATAACGTA
Source organism: Bombus sylvestris (assembly GCA_911622165.2). NCBI lineage: Eukaryota > Metazoa > Arthropoda > Insecta > Hymenoptera > Apidae > Bombus > Bombus sylvestris. The sequence goes on along the minus strand of CAJVRE020000112.1, from coordinate 1,563,180 downwards.
ATACTATATAACGCTATACGTTATACTAATATACTATATAACGTTAAACGTTGTAACGTAATACTATATAACGTTATACGTTACACAAATATGCTATATAATGTTAGTCGTTATAATGTAATACTATATAACGTGATACGTTATACACATATGCTATACAACGTTATACCTTATAATGTAATACAATATAACGTTATACGTTATACTAATATATTATATAACGTTAAACGTTATAACGTAATACTATAATCGGTTATACGTTATACTCATGTGCTATACAACGGTATACGTTATAACGTATTACCATATAACGTCATACTTCATAATGTAATACTATATGACGTTCTACGTTATACTGATATGCTGTACAACGTTATACGTTATACGAATATGCTATATAACGTTTTACGTTATAACGTCATACTATATAACGTTATACGTTATACTGATATGCTGTATAACGCTATACATCATAACGTAATACTATATAACGTTATACGTTATACTAATGTGCTATGTAACTTTAAGCATTGTAACATAATACCATATAACGTTTTACGTTATAACGTAATACTATATAACGCTATACGTTGTACTGATATGCTATACAACATTATACGTTATAACGTAATACTATATAACGCTATACGTTATACTAATATACTATATAACGTTAAACGTTGTAACGTAATACTATATAACGTTATACGTTACACTAATATGCTATATAACGTTAGTCGTTATAATGTAATACTATATAACGTGATACGTTATACACATATGCTATACAACGTTATACCTTATAATGTAATACAATATAACGTTATACGTTATACTAATATATTATATAACGTTAAACGTTATAACGTAATACTTTGTAACGTTAAACGTTATAACGTAATACTATAATCGGTAATACGTTATACTCATGTGCTATACAACGGTATACGTTATAACGTATTACCATATAACGTCATACTTCATAATGTAATACTATATGACGTTCTACGTTATACTGATATGCTGTACAACGTTATACGTTATAACGTAACACTATATGCCGTTATACGTTATACGAATATGCTATATAACGTTTTACGTTATAACGTCATACTATATAACGTTATACGTTATACTAATGTGCTATGTAACTTTAAGCATTGTAACATAATACCTTATAACGTTTTACGTTATAACGTAATACTATATAACGCTATACGTTATAACATACACTATATATCGTTATCCGTTATACTAATATACTATATAACGTTAAACCATATAACGTAATACTATATAACGTTATACGTTATACTGATATGCTATATATCTTTAAGCATTATAACGTAATACCACATAACGTTTTACGTTATAACGTAATACTATATAACGCTATACGTTGTACTGATATGCTATACAACATTATACGTTATAACGTAATACTATATAACGCTATACGTTATACTAATATACTATATAACGTTAAACGTTGTAACGTAATACTATATAACGTTATACGTTACACTAATATGCTATATAACGTTAGTCGTTATAATGTAATACTATATAACGTGATACGTTATACACATATGCTATACAACGTTATACCTTATAATGTAATACAATATAACGTTATACGTTATACTAATATATTATATAACGTTAAACGTTATAACGTAATACTATAATCGGTTATATGTTATACTCATGTGCTATACAACGGTATACGTTATAACGTAATACCATATAACGTCATACTTCATAATGTAATACTATATGACGTTCTACTTTATACTGATATGCTGTACAACGTTATACGTTATAACGTAACACTATATGCCGTTATACGTTATACGAATATGCTATATAACGTTTTACGTTATAACGTCATACTATATAACGTTATACGTTATACTGATATGCTGTATATCTTTAAGCATTATAACGTAATACCACATAACGTTTTACGTTATAACGTAACTCTATATAACGTTATACGTTATACTAATATGCCATATAACGTTAAACGTTATAACGTAATACCATATAACGTTTTACGTTATAACGTAATACTATATAACGCTATACGTTATAACATACACTATATATCGTTATACGTTATACTAATATACTATATAACGTTAAACCATGTAACGTAATACTATATAACGTTATACGTTATACTGATATGCTATATATCTTTAAGCATTATAACGTAATACCACATAACGTTTTACGTTATAACGTAATTCTATATAACGTTATACGTTATACTAATATGCCATATAACGTTAAACGTTATAGCGTAATACCATATAACGTTTTACGTTATAACGTAATACTATATAACGCTATACGTTATAACATAACACCATATATCGTTACACGTTATGCTAATATATTATAAAACGTTAAGCCTTATAACGTAATACTATATAACGTTATACGTTATAACATACACTATATATCGTTATACGTTATACTAATATACTATATAACGTTAAACCATATAACGTAATACTATATAACGTTATACGTTATACTGATATGCTATACAACATTATACGTTATAACGTAATACTATATAACGCTATACGTTGTACTGATATGCTATACAACATTATACGTTATAACGTAATACTATATAACGCTATACGTTATACTAATATACTATATAACGTTAAACGTTGTAACGTAATACTATATAACGTTATACGTTACACTAATATGCTATATAACGTTAGTCGTTATTATGTAATACTATATAACGTGATACGTTATACACATATGCTATACAACGTTATACCTTATAATGTAATACAATATAACGTTATACGTTATTCTAATATATTATATAACGTTAAACGTTATAACGTAATACTTTGTAACGTTAAACGTTATAACGTAATACTATAATCGGTTATACGTTATACTCATGTGCTATGCAACGGTATACGTTATAACGTAATACCATATAACGTTATACTTCATAATGTAATACTATATGACGTTCTACGTTATACTGATATGCTGTACAACGTTATACGTTATAACGTAACACTATATGCCGTTATACGTTATACGAATATGCTATATAACGTTTTACGTTATAACATCATACTATATAACGTTATACGTTATAATGATATGCTGTATAACGCTATACATCATAACGTAATACTATATAACGTTATACGTTATACTAATGTGCTATGTAACTTTAAGCATTGTAACATAGTACCATATAACGTTTTACGTTATAACGTAATACTATATAACGTTAGTCGTTATAATGTAATACTATATAACGTGATACGTTACACACATATGCTATACAACGTTATACCTTATAATGTAATGCTATATAACGTTCTACGTTATACTGATATGCTGTACAACGTTATACGTTATATCGTAACACTAAATGCCGCTATACGAATATGCTATATAACGTTTAACGTTATAGCGTAATACCATATAACGTTATACGATATAACGTTACACTATGTGACGTTGTACGTTATAACATACAGTATATATCGTTATACGTAATACTAATATAATATATAACGTTAAGCATTATAACGTAATACCATATAACGTTTTACGTTATAACGTAATACTATACAACGATATATGTTATAACATAACACTATATATCGTTACACGTTATACTAATATATTATATAACGTTAAGCCTTATAACGTAGTACTATATAACATTATACGTTATAACGTAATACTATATAGCGTTATACGTTATGCTGATTTGCTGTGTAACGTTAAGCATTTTAACGTATTACCATATAACGTTTTACGTTATAACGTAATACTATATAACGTTATACGTTATACTGATATGCTATACAACATTATACGTTATGACGTAATACTATATAACGTTATACGTTATACTGATATGCTATACAACATTATACGTTATAACGTAATACTACATAGCGTTATACATTATACTGATATGATGTATAACGCTATACATTATAACGTAATACTATATAACGTTATACGTTATACTAATGTGCTATGTAACTTTAAGCATTGTAACAGAATACCATATAACGTTTTACGTTATAACGTAATACTATATAACGTTATACGTTATACTAATATGCTATGTAACGGTAAGCATTATAACGTAATACCATATAACGTTTTACGTTATACTCATACGCTATACAACGTTACACGTTATAACGTAACACTATATGTCGATATACGTTATACTAATATGCCATATAACGTTAAACGTTATAACATAATACCATATAACGTTTTACGTTACAACGTAATACTATATAACGCTATACGTTATACTAATATACTATATAACGTTAAACGTTGTAACGTAATACTATATAACGTTATACGTTACACTAATATGCTATATAACGTTAGTCGTTATAATGTAATACTATATAACGTGATACGTTATACACATATGCTATACAACGTTGTACCTTATAATGTAATACAATATAACGTTATACGTTATACTAATATATTATATAACGTTAAACGTTATAACGTAATACTTTGTAACGTTAAACGTTATAACGTAATACTATAATCGGTTATACGTTATACTCATGTGCTATACAACGGTATACGTTATAACGTAATACCATATAACGTTATACTTCATAATGTAATACTATATGACGTTCTACGTTATACTGATATGCTGTACAACATTGTACGTTATAACGTAACACTATATGCCGTTATACGTTATACGAATATGCTATATAACGTTTTACGTTATAACGTCATACTATATAACGTTATACGTTATACTGATATGCTGTATAACGCTATACATCATAACGTAATACTATATAACGTTATACGGTATACTAATGTGCTATGTAACTTTAAGCATTGCAACACAATACCATATAACGTTTTACGTTATATCGTAATACTATATAACGCTATACGTTATAACATACACTATATATCGTTATACGTTATACTAATATACTATATACCGTTAAACCATATAACGTAATACTATATAACGTTATACGTTATACTGATATGCTATATATCTTTAAGCATTATAACGTAATACCACATAACGTTTTACGTTATAACGTAATACTATATAACGTTATACGTTATACTAATGTGCTATGTAACTTTAAGCATTGTAACATAATACCATATAACGTTTTACGTTATAACGTAATACCATATAACGTTATACTTCATAATGTAATACTATATAACGTGATACCTTACACACATATGCTATACAACGTTATACCTTATAATGTAATACAATATAACGTTATACGTTATACTAATATATTATATAACGTTAAACGTTATAACGTAATACCATATAACGTTTTACGTTATAACGTAATACTATATAACGTTATACGTTATACCGATATCCTGTATAACGCTATACATTATAACGTAATACTATATAACGTTATACGTTATACTAATGTACTATGTAACTTTAAGCATTGTAACATTATACCATATAACGTTTTACGTTATAACGTAATACTATATAACGCTATACGTTGTACTGATATGCTGTATAACGCTATACATTATAACCTAATACAATATAACGTTATACGTTTTACTAATATGCTATATATCTCTAAGCATTATAACGAAATACCACATAACGTTATACGTTACACAAATGTGCTATATAACGTTAGTCGTTATAACGTAATAGTATATAACGTGATACGTTACACACATATGCTATACTACGTTATACGTTATAACATACCACTATATACCGTTATACGTTACACTAATATGCTATATAACGTTAGTCGTTATACCGTAATACTATGTAACGTGGTACGTTACACACATATGCTATACAACGTTATACGTTATAACATAACACTATATACCGTTATACGTTACACACATATGCTATACAACGTTATACGTTATAACATAACACTATATATCGTTATACGTTATACTAATATGCTATATAACGTTAAACGTTATAACGTAATACCATATAACGTTTTACGTTATAACGTAATACTATATAACGTTATACGTTATACCGATATCCTGTATAACGCTATACATTATAACGTAATACTATATAACGTTATACGTTATACTAATGTACTATGTAACTTTAAGCATTGTAACATTATACCATATAACGTTTTACGTTATAACGTAATACTATATAACGCTATACGTTGTACTGATATGCTGTATAACGCTATACATTATAACCTAATACAATATAACGTTATACGTTATACTAATATGCTATATATCTCTAAGCATTATAACGAAATACCACATAACGTTATACGTTACACAAATGTGCTATATAACGTTAGTCGTTATAACGTAATAGTATATAACGTGATACGTTACACACATATGCTATACTACGTTATACGTTATAACATACCACTATATACCGTTATACGTTACACTAATATGCTATATAACGTTAGTCGTTATACCGTAATACTATGTAACGTGGTACGTTACACACATATGCTATACAACGTTATACGTTATAACATAACACTATATACCGTTATACGTTACACACATATGCTATACAACGTTATACGTTATAACATAACACTATATATCGTTATACGTTATACTAATATGCTATATAACGTTAGTCGTTATAACGTAAAACTAAGTAACGTGATACGTTACACACATATGCTATACAACTTTATACGTTATAACACAACACTGTATATCGTTACACGTTATGCTAATATATTATATAACGTTAAGCCTTATAACGTAATACTATATAACGTTATACGTTATACTAATATACTATATAACGTTAAACGTTATAACGTAATACTATTTAACGTTATACGTTACACTAATATGCTATATAACGTTAGTCGTTATACCGTAATATTATATAACGTGACACGTTACACACATATGCTATACAACGTTATGCGTTATAACATACACTATATATCGTTATACGTTATACTAATATGTTATATATCTTTAAGCATTATAACGTAATACCACATAACGTTTTACGTTATAACGTAATTCTATATAACGTTATACGTTACACTAATATGCTATATAACGTTAGTCGTTATAACGTAATACTATATAATGTGGTACGTTACACGCATATGCTATACAACGTTATACGTTATAACATAACACCGTATATCGTTACACGTTATACTAATATATTATATAACGTTAAGCCTTATAACGTAATACTATATAACGTTATACGTTATAACATACACTATATATCGTTATACGTTATACTAATATACTACATAACGTTAAACGTTATAACGTAAGTCTATATAGCGTTATACGTTATACTGATATGCTATACAACATTATACGTTATAACGTAATACTATATAACGTTATACGTTATACTAATATACTATATAACGTTAAACGTTATAACGTAATACTATATAACGTTATACGTTACACTTATATGCTATATAACGTTAGTCGTTATAACGTAATACTATATAACGTGATACGTTACACACATATGCTATACAACGTTATACCTTATAATGTAATACAATATAACGTTATACGTTATACTAATATACTATATAACGTTAAACGTTATAACGTAATACTTTGTAACGTTAAACGTTATAACGTAATACTATACTCGGTTATACGTTATACTCATGTGCTATACAACGTTATACGTTATAACGTAATACCATATAACGTTTTACTTCATAATGTAATACTATATAACGTTCTACGTTATACTGATATGCTGTATAACGTTAAGCATTATAACGTAATACCATATAACGTTTTACGTTTTAACGTAATACTATATAACGTTATACGTTATACTGACATGCTGTATAACTTCAAGCATTATAACGTAATACCATATAACGTTATACGTTACACTAATATGCTATATAACGTTAGTCGTTATAATGTAATACTATATAACGTGATACGTTACACACATATGCTATACAACGTTATTCGTTATAACATACACTATATATCGTTATACGTTATACTAATATGCTATATAACGTTAAGCATTATAACGTAATACCATATAACGTTATACGTTATAACGGAATACTATATGACGTTATATGTCACACCAATATGCTATATAACGTTAGTCGTTATAACGTAATACTATATAACGTTATACGTTATACTAATAAACTATATAACGTTAAACGTTATAACGTAATACTATCTAACGTTATACGTTATACCGATATGCTATACAACATTATACGTTCTAATGTAATACTATATAACGTTATCCGTTATACTAATATACTATATAACGTTAAACGTTATAACGTAAAACTATATAACGTTATACGTTACACTAATATGCTATATAACGTTAGTCGTTATACCGTAATATTATATAACGTGACACGTTACACACATATGCTATACAACGTTATACGTTATAACATACACTATATATCGTTATACGTTATACTAATATGCTATATATCTTTAAGCATTATAACGTAATACCACATAACGTTTTACGTTATAACGTAATTCTATATAACGTTATACGTTACACTAATATGCTACATAACGTTAGTCGTTATAACGTAATACTATATAATGTGGTACGTTACACGCATATGCTATACAACGTTATACGTTATAACATAACACCGTATATCGTTACACGTTATACTAATATATTATATAACGTTAAGCCTTATAACGTAATACTATATAACGTTATACGTTATAACATACACTATATATCGTTATACGTTATACTAATATACTACATAACGTTAAACGTTATAACGTAAGTCTATATAGCGTTATACGTTATACTGATATGCTATACAACATTATACGTTATAACGTAATACTATATAACGTTATACGTTATACTATTATACTATATAACGTTATACGTTATACTATTATACTATATAACGTTAAACGTTATAACGTAATACTATATAACGTTATACGTTATACTAATATACTGTATAACGTTAAACGTTATAACGTAATACTATATAACGTTATACGTTATACTGATATGCTATACAACATTATACGTTATAACGTAATACTATATAACGTTATACGTTATACTAATATACTATATAACGTTAAACGTTATAACGTAATACTATATAACGTTAAACGTTATAACGTAATACTATATAACGTTAAACGTTATAACGTAATACTATATAACGTTATACGTTACACTAATATGCTATATAACGTTAGTCGTTATAACGTAATACTATATAACGTGATACGTTACACACATATGCTATACAACGTTATACCTTATAATGTAATACAATATAACGTTATACGTTATACTAATATACTATATAACGTTAAACGGTATAACGTAATACTTTGTAACGTTAAACGTTATAACGTAATACTATACTCGGTTATACGTTATACTCATGTGCTATACAACGTTATACGTTATAACGTAATACCATATAACGTTTTACGTTATAACGTAATACTATATAACGCTATACGTTGTACTGATATGCTGTATAACGCTATACATTATAACCTAATACAATATAACGTTATACGTTATACTAATATGCTATATATCTCTAAGCATTATAACGAAATACCACATAACGTTATACGTTACACAAATGTGCTATATAACGTTAGTCGTTATAACGTAATAGTATATAACGTGATACGTTACACACATATGCTATACTACGTTATACGTTATAACATACCACTATATACCGTTATACGTTACACTAATATGCTATATAACGTTAGTCGTTATACCGTAATACTATGTAACGTGGTACGTTACACACATATGCTATACAACGTTATACGTTATAACATAACACTATATACCGTTATACGTTACACACATATGCTATACAACGTTATACGTTATAACATAACACTATATATCGTTATACGTTATACTAATATGCTATATAACGTTAAACGTTATAACGTAATACCATATAACGTTTTACGTTATAACGTAATACTATATAACGTTATACGTTATACTAATGTACTATGTAACTTTAAGCATTGTAACATTATACCATATAACGTTTTACGTTATAACGTAATACTATATAACGCTATACGTTGTACTGATATGCTGTATAACGTTAGTCGTTATAACGTAATACTATATAATGTGGTACGTTACACGCATATGCTATACAACGTTATACGTTATAACATAACACCGTATATCGTTACACGTTATACTAATATATTATATAACGTTAAGCCTTATAACGTAATACTATATAACGTTATACGTTATAACATACACTATATATCGTTATACGTTATACTAATATACTACATAACGTTAAACGTTATAACGTAAGTCTATATAGCGTTATACGTTATACTGATATGCTATACAACATTATACGTTATAACGTAATACTATATAACGTTATACGTTATACTAATATACTATATAACGTTAAACGTTATAACGTAATACTATATAACGTTATACGTTACACTTATATGCTATATAACGTTAGTCGTTATAACGTAATACTATATAACGTGATACGTTACACACATATGCTATACAACGTTATACCTTATAATGTAATACAATATAACGTTATACGTTATACTAATATACTATATAACGTTAAACGTTATAACGTAATACTTTGTAACGTTAAACGTTATAACGTAATACTATACTCGGTTATACGTTATACTCATGTGCTATACAACGTTATACGTTATAACGTAATACCATATAACGTTTTACTTCATAATGTAATACTATATAACGTTCTACGTTATACTGATATGCTGTATAACGTTAAGCATTATAACGTAATACCATATAACGTTTTACGTTTTAACGTAATACTATATAACGTTATACGTTATACTGACATGCTGTATAACTTTAAGCATTATAACGTAATACCATATAACGTTATACGTTACACTAATATGCTATATAACGTTAGTCGTTATAATGTAATACTATATAACGTGATACGTTACACACATATGCTATACAACGTTATTCGTTATAACATACACTATATATCGTTATACGTTATACTAATATGCTATATAACGTTAAGCATTATAACGTAATACCATATAACGTTATACGTTATAACGGAATACTATATGACGTTATATGTCACACCAATATGCTATATAACGTTAGTCGTTATAACGTAATACTATATAACGTTATACGTTATACTAATAAACTATATAACGTTAAACGTTATAACGTAATACTATCTAACGTTATACGTTATACCGATATGCTATACAACATTATACGTTCTAATGTAATACTATATAACGTTATCCGTTATACTAATATACTATATAACGTTAAACGTTATAACGTAAAACTATATAACGTTATACGTTACACTAATATGCTATATAACGTTAGTCGTTATACCGTAATATTATATAACGTGACACGTTACACACATATGCTATACAACGTTATACGTTATAACATACACTATATATCGTTATACGTTATACTAATATGCTATATATCTTTAAGCATTATAACGTAATACCACATAACGTTTTACGTTATAACGTAATTCTATATAACGTTATACGTTACACTAATATGCTACATAACGTTAGTCGTTATAACGTAATACTATATAATGTGGTACGTTACACGCATATGCTATACAACGTTATACGTTATAACATAACACCGTATATCGTTACACGTTATACTAATATATTATATAACGTTAAGCCTTATAACGTAATACTATATAACGTTATACGTTATAACATACACTATATATCGTTATACGTTATACTAATATACTACATAACGTTAAACGTTATAACGTAAGTCTATATAGCGTTATACGTTATACTGATATGCTATACAACATTATACGTTATAACGTAATACTATATAACGTTATACGTTATACTATTATACTATATAACGTTATACGTTATACTATTATACTATATAACGTTAAACGTTATAACGTAATACTATATAACGTTATACGTTATACTAATATACTGTATAACGTTAAACGTTATAACGTAATACTATATAACGTTATACGTTATACTGATATGCTATACAACATTATACGTTATAACGTAATACTATATAACGTTATACGTTATACTAATATACTATATAACGTTAAACGTTATAACGTAATACTATATAACGTTAAACGTTATAACGTAATACTATATAACGTTAAACGTTATAACGTAATACTATATAACGTTATACGTTACACTAATATGCTATATAACGTTAGTCGTTATAACGTAATACTATATAACGTGATACGTTACACACATATGCTATACAACGTTATACCTTATAATGTAATACAATATAACGTTATACGTTATACTAATATACTATATAACGTTAAACGTTATAACGTAATACTTTGTAACGTTAAACGTTATAACGTAATACTATACTCGGTTATACGTTATACTCATGTGCTATACAACGTTATACGTTATAACGTAATACCATATAACGTTTTACGTTATAACGTAATACTATATAACGCTATACGTTGTACTGATATGCTGTATAACGCTATACATTATAACCTAATACAATATAACGTTATACGTTATACTAATATGCTATATATCTCTAAGCATTATAACGAAATACCACATAACGTTATACGTTACACAAATGTGCTATATAACGTTAGTCGTTATAACGTAATAGTATATAACGTGATACGTTACACACATATGCTATACTACGTTATACGTTATAACATACCACTATATACCGTTATACGTTACACTAATATGCTATATAACGTTAGTCGTTATACCGTAATACTATGTAACGTGGTACGTTACACACATATGCTATACAACGTTATACGTTATAACATAACACTATATACCGTTATACGTTACACACATATGCTATACAACGTTATACGTTATAACATAACACTATATATCGTTATACGTTATACTAATATGCTATATAACGTTAAACGTTATAACGTAATACCATATAACGTTTTACGTTATAACGTAATACTATATAACGTTATACGTTATACCGATATCCTGTATAACGCTATACATTATAACGTAATACTATATAACGTTATACGTTATACTAATGTACTATGTAACTTTAAGCATTGTAACATTATACCATATAACGTTTTACGTTATAACGTAATACTATATAACGCTATACGTTGTACTGATATGCTGTATAACGTTAGTCGTTATAACGTAATACTATATAATGTGGTACGTTACACGCATATGCTATACAACGTTATACGTTATAACATAACACCGTATATCGTTACACGTTATACTAATATATTATATAACGTTAAGCCTTATAACGTAATACTATATAACGTTATACGTTATAACATACACTATATATCGTTATACGTTATACTAATATACTACATAACGTTAAACGTTATAACGTAAGTCTATATAGCGTTATACGTTATACTGATATGCTATACAACATTATACGTTATAACGTAATACTATATAACGTTATACGTTATACTAATATACTATATAACGTTAAACGTTATAACGTAATACTATATAACGTTATACGTTACACTTATATGCTATATAACGTTAGTCGTTATAACGTAATACTATATAACGTGATACGTTACACACATATGCTATACAACGTTATACCTTATAATGTAATACAATATAACGTTATACGTTATACTAATATACTATATAACGTTAACCGTTATAACGTAATACTTTGTAACGTTAAACGTTATAACGTAATACTATACTCGGTTATACGTTATACTCATGTGCTATACAACGTTATACGTTATAACGTAATACCATATAACGTTTTACTTCATAATGTAATACTATATAACGTTCTACGTTATACTGATATGCTGTATAACGTTAAGCATTATAACGTAATACCATATAACGTTTTACGTTTTAACGTAATACTATATAACGTTATACGTTATACTGACATGCTGTATAACTTTAAGCATTATAACGTAATACCATATAACGTTATACGTTACACTAATATGCTATATAACGTTAGTCGTTATAATGTAATACTATATAACGTGATACGTTACACACATATGCTATACAACGTTATTCGTTATAACATACACTATATATCGTTATACGTTATACTAATATGCTATATAACGTTAAGCATTATAACGTAATACCATATAACGTTATACGTTATAACGGAATACTATATGACGTTATATGTCACACCAATATGCTATATAACGTTAGTCGTTATAACGTAATACTATATAACGTTATACGTTATACTAATAAACTATATAACGTTAAACGTTATAACGTAATACTATCTAACGTTATACGTTATACCGATATGCTATACAACATTATACGTTCTAACGTAATACTATATAACGTTATCCGTTATACTAATATACTATATAACGTTAAACGTTATAACGTAATACTATATAACGTTATACGTTACACTAATATGCTATATAACGTTAGTCGTTATACCGTAATATTATATAACGTGACACGTTACACACATATGCTATACAACGTTATACGTTATAACATACACTATATATCGTTATACGTTATACTAATATGCTATATATCTTTAAGCATTATAACGTAATACCACATAACGTTTTACGTTATAACGTAATTCTATATAACGTTATACGTTACACTAATATGCTACATAACGTTAGTCGTTATAACGTAATACTATATAATGTGGTACGTTACACGCATATGCTATACAACGTTATACGTTATAACATAACACCGTATATCGTTACACGTTATACTAATATATTATATAACGTTAAGCCTTATAACGTAATACTATATAACGTTATACGTTATAACATACACTATATATCGTTATACGTTATACTAATATACTACATAACGTTAAACGTTATAACGTAAGTCTATATAGCGTTATACGTTATACTGATATGCTATACAACATTATACGTTATAACGTAATACTATATAACGTTATACGTTATACTATTATACTATATAACGTTAAACGTTATAACGTAATACTATATAACGTTATACGTTATACTAATATACTGTATAACGTTAAACGTTATAACGTAATACTATATAACGTTATACGTTATACTTATATGCTATACAACATTATACGTTATAACGTAATACTATATAACGTTATACGTTATACTAATATACTATATAACGTTAAACGTTATAACGTAATACTATATAACGTTAAACGTTATAACGTAATACTATATAACGTTATACGTTACACTAATATGCTATATAACGTTAGTCGTTATAACGTAATACTATATAACGTGATACGTTACACACATATGCTATACAACGTTATACCTTATAATGTAATACAATATAACGTTATACGTTATACTAATATACTATATAACGTTAAACGTTATAACGTAATACTTTGTAACGTTAAACGTTATAACGTAATACTATACTCGGTTATACGTTATACTCATGTGCTATACAACGTTATACGTTATAACGTAATACCATATAACGTTTTACTTCATAATGTAATACTATATAACGTTCTACGTTATACTGATATGCTGTATAACGTTAAGCATTATAACGTAATACCATATAACGTTTTACGTTTTAACGTAATACTATATAACGTTATACGTTATACTGATATGCTGTATAACTTTAAGCATTATAACGTAATACCATATAACGTTATACGTTACACTAATATGCTATATAACGTTAGTCGTTATAATGTAATGCTATATAACGTGATACGTTACACACATATGCTATACAACGTTATTCGTTATAACATACACTATATATCGTTATACGTTATACTAATATGCTATATAACGTTAAGCATTATAACGTAATACCATATAACGTTATACGTTATAACGGAATACTATATGACGTTATATGTCACACCAATATGCTATATATAGTTAAGCATTATAACGTAGTACCATACAACGTTTTACGTTATACCGTAATATTATATAACGTGATACATTATACTCATATGCTATACAACGTTATACGTTATAACATTCACTATATATCGTTATACGTTATACTAATATGCTATATATCTTTAAGCATTATAACGTAATACCACATAACGTTTTACGTTATAACGTAATTCTATATAACGTTATACGTTACACTAATATGCTATATAACGTTAGTCGTTATAACGTAATACTATATAATGTGGTACGTTACACGCATATGCTATACAACGTTATACGTTATAACATAACACCGTATATCGTTACACGTTATACTAATATATTATATAACGTTAAGCCTTATAACGTAATACTATATAACGTTATACGTTATAACATACACTATATATCGTTATACGTTATACTAATATACTATATAACGTTAAACGTTATAACGTAACACTATATACCGTTATACGTTACACTAATATGCTATATAACGTTAGTCGTTATAACGTAATACTATATGACGTGATACGTTACACACATATGCTATACAACGTTATACCTTATAATGTAATACAATATAACGTTATACGTTATACTAATAAACTATATAACGGTATACGTTATAACGTAATACTATGTAACGTTAAACGTTATAACGTAATGTTATATAACGTTATACTCATGTGCTATACAACGTTATACGTTATAACGTAATACCATATAACGTTTTACGTTATAATGTAATACTATATTACGTTATGCGTTATACTGATATGCTGTACAACGTTATACGCTATAACGTAACACTATACGCCGTTATACGTTATACGAATATGATATATAACGTTAAACGTTATAACGTAATACCATATAACGTTATACTATGTAACGTTGTACGTTATAACATACAGTATATATCGTTATACGTAATACTAATATAATATATAACGTTAAGCATTATAACGTAATACCATATAACTCTTTACGTTATAACGTAATACTATGTAACGTTATACGTTATACTGATATGCTATATAACGCTATACGTTATAAAGTCATACTATATAACGTTATACGTTATACTCATATGCTATACAACGTTATACGTTGTTAACGTAATACTATATAACGTTTTACGTTATACTGATATACTATATAACGCTATACATTACAACGTAATACTAAATAACGTTTTACGTTATAACGTAATACTATGTAACATTATACGTTATACTAATATGCTATGTAACGTTAAGCACTATAACGTAATACCATATAACGTTTTACATTATAAGGTCAACCGTTACGTTACGTTATATCGTATAACGTGATACGTTATACGCATACGCTACACAACGTTATACGTTATAGCACAACACTATATACCGTTATACGTTACACTAATATGCTACATAACGTAAATCGTTATAACGTAATACTATATAACGTTATACGTTATACTGATATGCTGTACAACGTTATTCGTTATTACGTAACACTACATAACGTTATACGTTATACTGATATGCTGTATAACGCTATACATTATAATGTAATACTATATAACATTATACGTTATGCTAATATGCTATGTAACGTTAAGCATTATAACTTAATACCATATAACGTTTTTAGTTATAATGTAAACCGTTACGTTACGTTATATCGTATAACGTGATACGTTATACTCATGTGCTATACAACGTTATACGTTATAACATAACACCATATACCGTTATACGTTGTACTAATATGCTATATAACGTTAGTCGTTATAACGTAATACTATATAACGTGATACGTTACACTCATGTGCTATACAACGTTATACGTTATAACATAAGACTATATATCCTTATACGTTACACTAATATGCTATATAACGTTAGTCTTTATAACGTAATACTATATAACGTGACACGTTACACTAATTTGCTATATAACGTTAGTCGTTATAACGAAATACTATGTAACGTTATACGTTATACTCATGTGCTATTCAACGTTATACGTTATAACATAACACTATATATCGTTATACGTTACACTAATATGCTATATAACGTTAGTCGTTATAACGTAGTACTATATAACGTTATACGTTATAACGTAATACTATATAACGTGATACGTTATACTCATATGCTATTTAACTTTAAGCATTATAACGTAATACCATACAACGTTCTACGTTATAACGTAGTACTATATAGCGTTATACGCTATACTAATATGCTATGTAACGTTAAGCATTATAACGTAATACTATATAACGTTATACGTTATACTGATATGCTGTATAACGCTATACATTATAACGTAATACTATATAACATTATACGTTATACTAATATGCTATGTAACGCCAAGCACTATAACGTAATACCATATAACGTTTTACATTATAAGGTAAACCGTTACATTACGTTATATCGTATAACGTTATACGTTATAACATACACTATACATCGTTATACGTTATACTAATATACTATATAACGTTAAAGGTTATAACGTAATACTATATAACGTTATAAGTTATACTGATATGCTATACAACACTATACGTTATAACATACACTACATATCGTTATACGTTATACTAATATGCTATATAACGTTAAGCATTATAACGTTATAGCATATAACGTTTTACGTTATAACGTAATACTATATATCGTTATACGTTATACTAATATGCTATATGACGTTAAGCATTATAACGTAATACCATATAACGTTTTACGTTATAACGTAATACTATATATCGTCATACGCTATACTACTATGCTATGTAACGTTAAGCATTATAACGTAATACCATATAACGTTTTACGTTATAACGTAATACCATATAACGTTATACGTTATACTGATATTCTATACAACGTTATACGTTATAAAGTAATACTATATACCGTTATACGTTATTCTGATGTTCTATACAACACTATACGTTATAACGTAATACTATATATCGTTACAAGTAATACTGATATACTGTATAACGTTAAGCATTATAACGTAATGCCATATAACGTTTTACTTTATAACGTAATACTATATAACGTGATACGTTATATGCTATACAACGGTATACGTTATAGCATAACAATATATATCGTTATACGTTACACTAATATGCCATATAACGTTAGTGGTTATAACGTAGTACTATATAACGTTATACGTTATAACGTAATACCATATAACGTTTTACATTATAAGGTCAACCGTTACGTTACGTTATATCGTATAACGTGATACGTTATACGCATACGCTACACAACGTTATACGTTATAGCACAACACTATATACCGTTATACGTTACACTAATATGCTACATAACGTAAATCGTTATAACGTAATACTATATAACGTTATACGTTATACTGATGTGCTGTACAATGTTATACGTTATAACGTAACACTATATGCCGTTATACGTTATACTAATGTGCTATATAACGTTGAACGTTATAACGTAATACTATGTAGCGTTATACGTTATACTGATATTCTATACAACATTATACGTCATAACCTAATACTATATATCGTTATACGTTATACTTATATGCTGTATAACGTTAAGCATTATAACGTAATACCATATAACGTTTTACGTTATAACGCAATACTATATAACGCTATACTTTATACTGATATGCTATACAACATTATACGTTATAACGTAATACTACATAACGTTCTACTTTATACTGATATGCTGTATAACGCTATACATTAAAACGTAATACTATATAACATTAGTCGTTATACTAATATGCTATGTAACGATAAGCATTACAATGTAATACCATATAACGTTTTACGTTATAACGTAAGCCGTTACGTTACGTTATATCGTATAACGTGATACGTTATACTCATATGCTATTCAACGTTATACGTTATAACATAACACTATATACCGTTATACGTTACATTAATATGCTATATACCGTTAGTCGTTATAGCGTAATACTATATAACGTTATACGTTATACTCATGTGCTATTCAACGTTATACGTTATAACGTAATACTATATAACGCTGTACGTTCTACTGATATGCTATATAACGTTATACGTTATAACGCAATACCATATAACGTTATACGTTTTACTGATATGCTATATAACGCTATACGTTATAAAGTAATACTATATAACGTTATACGTTACACTGATGTGCTGTACAACGTTATACCTTATAACGTAACACTATATGCCGATATACGTTATACTAAGGTGCTATATAACGTTGAACGTTATAACGTAATACTATATAACGTTATAAGTTATACTGATATGCTATACAACACTATACGTTATAACGTAATTCTATATAACGTTATACGTTATACTAATATACTATATAACGTTAAACGTTATAACGTAATACTATATAACGTTAAACGTTATAACGTAATACTATATAACGTTATACGTTATACTCATGTGCTATTCAACGTTATACGTTATAACATAACACTATATACCGTTATACGTTATACTGATATTCTATACAACACTATACGTTATAACGTAATACTATATATCGTTACACGTAATACTGATATGCTGTATAACGTTAAGCATTATTACGTAATGCCATATAACGTTTTACTTTATAATGTAATACTGTATAACGTGATACGTTATACTCATATGCTATACAACGGTATACGTTGTTAACGTAATACTATATAACGTTTTACGTTATACTGATATACTATATAACGCTATACATTACAACGTAATACTAAATAACGTTTTACGTTATAACGTAATACTATATAACATTATACGTTATACTAATATGCTATGTAACGTTAAGCACTATAACGTAATACCATATAACGTTTTACATTATAAGGTCAACCGTTACGTTACGTTATATCGTATAACGTGATACGTTATACGCATACGCTACACAACGTTATACGTTATAGCACAACACTATATACCGTTATACGTTACACTAATATGCTACATAACGTAAATCGTTATAACGTAATACTATATAACGTTATACGTTATACTGATATGCTGTACAACGTTATTCGTTATTACGTAACACTACATAACGTTATACGTCATACTGATATGCTGTATAACGCTATACATTATAATGTAATACTATATAACATTATACGTTATGCTAATATGCTATGTAACGTTAAGCATTATAACTTAATACCATATAACGTTTTTAGTTATAATGTAAACCGTTACGTTACGTTATATCGTATAACGTGATACGTTATATCGTATAACGTGATACGTTATATCGTATAACGTGATACGTTATACTCATATGCTATACAACGTTATACGTTATAACATAACACCCTATATCGTTACACGTTATACTAATATATTATATAACGTTAAGCCTTATAACGTAATACTATATAACGTTATACGTTATAACATACACTATATATCGTTATACGTTATACTAATATACTATATAACGTTAAACGTTATAACGTAATACTATATAACGTTATACGTTACACTAATATGCTATATAACGTTAAGCATTATAACGTAATACCATATAACGTTATACGTTACACTAATATGCTATATAGCGTTAAGCATTATAACGTAATACCATATATCGCTTTACGTTATAACGTAAACCGTTACGTTACGTTATATCGTAAATCGTGATACGTTATACTCATACGCTATACAACGTTATACGTTATAACATAACAGTATATACCGTTATACGTTACACTAATATGCTATATAACGTTAGTCGTTATAACGTAATACTATATGACGTGATACGTTACACACATATGCTATACAACGTTATACGTTATCACATAACACTATATATCGTTATACGTTACACTAATATGCTATATAACGTTACTCGTTATAACGTAATACTATATCACGTTATACGTTATACTCATGTGCTATACAACGTTATACGTTATAACATACACTATATATCGTTATACGTTATACTAATATGCCATATATCTTTAAGCATTATAACGTAATACCACATAACGCTTTACGTTATAACATACACTATATATCGTTATACGTTATACTAATATACTATATAACGTTAAACGTTATAACGTAGTACTATATAACGTTATACGTTATACTGATATGCTATACAACATTATACGTAATAACGTAATACCATATGAAGTTTTACGTTATCACGTAATACTATATAACGTTGTACGTTATACTGATATGCTATACAATATTATACGTTATAACGTAATACTATATAACGTGATACGTTACACACATATGCTATACAACGTTATACCTTATAATGTAATACAATATAACGTTATACGTTATACTAATAAACTATATAACGGTATACGTTATAACGTAATACTATGTAACGTTAAACGTTATAACGTAATGTTATATAACGTTATACGTTATACTCATGTGCTATACAACGTTATACGTTATAACGTAATACCATATAACGTTTTACGTTATAACGTAATACTATGTAACGTTATACGTTATACTGATATGCTATACAACGTTATACGTTATAACGTAATACTATATAACGTTATACGTTATACTGATATGCTGTACAACGTTATTCGTTATTACGTAACACTACATAACGTTATACGTTATACTCATATGCTGTATAACGCTATACATTATAATGTAATACTATATAACATTATACGTTATGCTAATATGCTATGTAACGTTAAGCATTATAACTTAATACCATATAACGTTTTTAGTTATAATGTAAACCGTTACGTTACGTTATATCGTATAACGTGATACGTTATACTCATGTGCTATACAACGTTATACGTTATAACATAACACCATATACCGTTATACGTTGTACTAATATGCTATATAACGTTAGTCGTTATAACGTAATACTATATAACGTGATACGTTACACTCATGTGCTATACAACGTTATACGTTATAACGTAATACCATATAACGTTTTACGTTATAACGTAATACTATATAACGTTATACGTTATACTGATATGCTGTATAACGCTATACATTATAACGTAATACTATATAACATTATACGTTATACTAATATGCTATGTAACGTTAAGCATTATAACGTAATACCATATATCGTTTTACGTTATAACGTAAACCGATACGTTACGTTGTATCGTATATCGTGATACGTTATACTCATACGCTATACAACGTTATACGTTATAACATAACACTATATACCGTTATACGTTACACTAATATGCTATATAACGTTAGTCGTTATAACGTAATACTATATGACGTGATACGTTACACACATATGCTATACAACGTTATACGTTATCACATAACACTATATATCGTTATACGTTACACTAACATGCTATATAACGTTACTCGTTATAACGTAATACTATATCACGTTATACGTTATACTCATGTGCTATACAACGTTATACGTTATAACATACACTATATATCGTTATACGTTATACTAATATGCCATATATCTTTAAGCATTATAACGTAATACCACATAACGCTTTACGTTATAACATACACTATATATCGTTATACGTTATACTAATATACTATATAACGTTAAACGTTATAACGTAATGTTATATAACGTTATACGTTATACTCATGTGCTATATAACGTTAGTCTTTATAACGTAATACTATATAACGTGACACGTTACACTAATTTGCTATATAACGTTAGTCGTTATAACGAAATACTATGTAACGTTATACGTTATACTCATGTGCAATTCAACGTTATACGTTATAACATAACACTATATATCGTTATACGTTACACTAATATGCTATATAACGTTAGTCGTTATAACGTAGTACTATATAACGTTATACGTTATAACGTAATACTATATAACGTGATACGTTATACTAATTTGCTATATAACGTTAAGCATTATAACGTAATAGCATATAACGTTTTACGTTATAACGTAATACTATATATCGTTATACGTTATACTAATATGCTATATAACGTTAAACGTTAAAACGTATTAACATATAACGTTTTACGTTATAACGTTATACCATATAACGCTATACGTTTTACTGATATGCTATATAACGTTATACGTTATAAAGTAATACTATATACCGTTATACGTTATTCTGATGTTCTATACAACACTATACGTTATAACGTAATACTATATATCGTTACACGTAATACTGATATACTGTATAACGTTAAGCATTATAACGTAATGCCATATAACGTTTTACTTTATAACGTAATACTATATAACGTGATACGTTATATGCTATACAACGGTATACGTTATAGCATAACAATATATATCGTTATACGTTACACTAATATGCCATATAACGTTAGTGGTTATAACGTAGTACTATATAACGTTATACGTTATAACGTAATACCATATAACGTTTTACATTATAAGGTCAACCGTTACGTTACGTTATATCGTATAACGTGATACGTTATACGCATACGCTACACAACGTTATACGTTATAGCACAACACTATATACCGTTATACGTTACACTAATATGCTACATAACGTAAATTGTTATAACGTAATACTATATAACGTTATACGTTATACTGATGTGCTGTACAATGTTATACGTTATAACGTAACACTATATGCCGTTATACGTTATACTAATGTGCTATATAACGTTGAACGTTATAACGTAATACTATGTAGCGTTATACGTTATACTGATATTCTATACAACATTATACGTTATAACCTAATACTATATATCGTTATACGTTATACTGATATGCTGTATAACGTTAAGCATTATAACGTAATACCATATAACGTTTTACGTTATAACGCAATACTATATAACGCTATACTTTATACTGATATGCTATACAACATTATACGTTATAACGTAATACTACATAACGTTCTACTTTATACTGATATGCTGTATAACGCTATACATTAAAACGTAATACTATATAACATTAGTCGTTATACTAATATGCTATGTAACGATAAGCATTACAACGTAATACCATATAACGTTTTACGTTATAACGTAAGCCGTTACGTTACGTTATATCGTATAACGTGATACGTTATACTCATATGCTATTCAACGTTATACGTTATAACATAACACTATATACCGTTATACGTTACATTAATATGCTATATACCGTTAGTCGTTATAGCGTAATACTATATAACGTTATACGTTATACTCATGTGCTATTCAACGTTATACGTTATAACGTAATACTATATAACGCTGTACGTTCTACTGATATGCTATATAACGTTATACGTTATAACGCAATACCATATAACGTTATACGTTTTACTGATATGCTATATAACGCTATACGTTATAAAGTAATACTATATAACGTTATACGTTACACTGATGTGCTGTACAACGTTATACCTTATAACGTAACACTATATGCCGATATACGTTATACTAAGGTGCTATATAACGTTGAACGTTATAACGTAATACTATATAACGTTATAAGTTATACTGATATGCTATACAACACTATACGTTATAACGTAATTCTATATAACGTTATACGTTATACTAATATACTATATAACGTTAAACGTTATAACGTAATACTATATAACGTTAAACGTTATAACGTAATACTATATAACGTTAAACGTTATAACGTAATACTATATAACGTTATACGTTATACTCATGTGCTATTCAACGTTATACGTTATAACATAACACTATATACCGTTATACGTTATACTGATATTCTATACAACACTATACGTTATAACGTAATACTATATATCGTTACACGTAATACTGATATGCTGTATAACGTTAAGCATTATTACGTAATGCCATATAACGTTTTACTTTATAATGTAATACTGTATAACGTGATACGTTATACTCATATGCTATACAACGGTATACGTTGTTAACGTAATACTATATAACGTTTTACGTTATACTGATATACTATATAACGCTATACATTACAACGTAATACTAAATAACGTTTTACGTTATAACGTAATACTATATAACATTATACGTTATACTAATATGCTATGTAACGTTAAGCACTATAACGTAATACCATATAACGTTTTACATTATAAGGTCAACCGTTACGTTACGTTATATCGTATAACGTGATACGTTATACGCATACGCTACACAACGTTATACGTTATAGCACAACACTATATACCGTTATACGTTACACTAATATGCTACATAACGTAAATCGTTATAACGTAATACTATATAACGTTATACGTTATACTGATATGCTGTACAACGTTATTCGTTATTACGTAACACTACATAACGTTATACGTCATACTGATATGCTGTATAACGCTATACATTATAATGTAATACTATATAACATTATACGTTATGCTAATATGCTATGTAACGTTAAGCATTATAACTTAATACCATATAACGTTTTTAGTTATAATGTAAACCGTTACGTTACGTTATATCGTATAACGTGATACGTTATATCGTATAACGTGATACGTTATATCGTATAACGTGATACGTTATATCGTATAACGTGATACGTTATATCGTATAACGTGATACGTTATACTCATATGCTATACAACGTTATACGTTATAACATAACACCCTATATCGTTACACGTTATACTAATATATTATATAACGTTAAGCCTTATAACGTAATACTATATAACGTTATACGTTATAACATACACTATATATCGTTATACGTTATACTAATATACTATATAACGTTAAACGTTATAACGTAATACTATATAACGTTATACGTTACACTAATATGCTATATAACGTTAAGCATTATAACGTAATACCATATAACGTTATACGTTACACTAATATGCTATATAGCGTTAAGCATTATAACGTAATACCATATATCGCTTTACGTTATAACGTAAACCGTTACGTTACGTTATATCGTAAATCGTGATACGTTATACTCATACGCTATACAACGTTATACGTTATAACATAACACTATATACCGTTATACGTTACACTAATATGCTATATAACGTTAGTCGTTATAACGTAATACTATATGACGTGATACGTTACACACATATGCTATACAACGTTATACGTTATCACATAACACTATATATCGTTATACGTTACACTAATATGCTATATAACGTTACTCGTTATAACGTAATACTATATCACGTTATACGTTATACTCATGTGCTATACAACGTTATACGTTATAACATACACTATATATCGTTATACGTTATACTAATATGCCATATATCTTTAAGCATTATAACGTAATACCACATAACGCTTTACGTTATAACATACACTATATATCGTTATACGTTATACTAATATACTATATAACGTTAAACGTTATAACGTAGTACTATATAACGTTATACGTTATACTGATATGCTATACAACATTATACGTAATAACGTAATACCATATGAAGTTTTACGTTATCACGTAATACTATATAACGTTGTACGTTATACTGATATGCTATACAATATTATACGTTATAACGTAATACTATATAACGTGATACGTTACACACATATGCTATACAACGTTATACCTTATAATGTAATACAATATAACGTTATACGTTATACTAATAAACTATATAACGGTATACGTTATAACGTAATACTATGTAACGTTAAACGTTATAACGTAATGTTATATAACGTTATACGTTATACTCATGTGCTATACAACGTTATACGTTATAACGTAATACCATATAACGTTTTACGTTATAACGTAATACTATGTAACGTTATACGTTATACTGATATGCTATACAACGTTATACGTTATAACGTAATACTATATAACGTTATACGTTATACTGATATGCTGTACAACGTTATTCGTTATTACGTAACACTACATAACGTTATACGTTATACTCATATGCTGTATAACGCTATACATTATAATGTAATACTATATAACATTATACGTTATGCTAATATGCTATGTAACGTTAAGCATTATAACTTAATACCATATAACGTTTTTAGTTATAATGTAAACCGTTACGTTACGTTATATCGTATAACGTGATACGTTATACTCATGTGCTATACAACGTTATACGTTATAACATAACACCATATACCGTTATACGTTGTACTAATATGCTATATAACGTTAGTCGTTATAACGTAATACTATATAACGTGATACGTTACACTCATGTGCTATACAACGTTATACGTTATAACGTAATACCATATAACGTTTTACGTTATAACGTAATACTATATAACGTTATACGTTATACTGATATGCTGTATAACGCTATACATTATAACGTAATACTATATAACATTATACGTTATACTAATATGCTATGTAACGTTAAGCATTATAACGTAATACCATATATCGTTTTACGTTATAACGTAAACCGATACGTTACGTTGTATCGTATATCGTGATACGTTATACTCATACGCTATACAACGTTATACGTTATAACATAACACTATATACCGTTATACGTTACACTAATATGCTATATAACGTTAGTCGTTATAACGTAATACTATATGACGTGATACGTTACACACATATGCTATACAACGTTATACGTTATCACATAACACTATATATCGTTATACGTTACACTAACATGCTATATAACGTTACTCGTTATAACGTAATACTATATCACGTTATACGTTATACTCATGTGCTATACAACGTTATACGTTATAACATACACTATATATCGTTATACGTTATACTAATATGCCATATATCTTTAAGCATTATAACGTAATACCACATAACGCTTTACGTTATAACATACACTATATATCGTTATACGTTATACTAATATACTATATAACGTTAAACGTTATAACGTAATGTTATATAACGTTATACGTTATACTCATGTGCTATATAACGTTAGTCTTTATAACGTAATACTATATAACGTGACACGTTACACTAATTTGCTATATAACGTTAGTCGTTATAACGAAATACTATGTAACGTTATACGTTATACTCATGTGCTATTCAACGTTATACGTTATAACATAACACTATATATCGTTATACGTTACACTAATATGCTATATAACGTTAGTCGTTATAACGTAGTACTATATAACGTTATACGTTATAACGTAATACTATATAACGTGATACGTTATACTAATATGCTATATAACGTTAAGCATTATAACGTAATAGCATATAACGTTTTACGTTATAACGTAATACTATATATCGTTATACGTTATACTAATATGCTATATAACGTTAAACGTTAAAACGTATTAACATATAACGTTTTACGTTATAACGTTATACCATATAACGCTATACGTTTTACTGATATGCTATATAACGCTATACGTTATAAAGTAATACTATATAACGTTATGCGTTATACTGATATGCTGTATAACGCTATAGATTATAACGTAATACTATATAACGTTATACGTTATACTAATATGCTATGTAACGTTAAGCATTATAACGTAATACCATATAACGTTTTACGTTATAACGTAATACTATATAACATGACACGTTATACTCATATGCTATATAACGTTAGTTGTTATAACGTAATACTACATAACGTGATACGGTACACAGATATGCTATACAACGCTATACGTTATAACATAGCACAATATATCGTTACACGTTATACTAATATATTGTATAACGTTAAGCCTTATAACGTAATAGTATATAACGTTATACGTTATAACATACACTATATATCGTTATACGTTATACTAATATACTATATAACGTTAATCGTTATAACGTATTACTATATAACGTTAATCGTTATAACGTATTACTATATAACGTTATACGTTATACTGATATGCTGTACAACGTTATTCGTTATTACGTAACACTACATAACGTTATACGTTACACTAATATGCTATATAACGTTAGTCGTTATAACGTAATACTATATGACGTGATACGTTACACTAATGTGCTGTATAACGTTAGTCGTTATAACGTAATGCTAGATAACGTTTTACGTTATACTGATATGTTATATAACGCTATACATTGCAACGTAATACTGTATAACATTATACGTTATAACATACACCATATATCGTTATACGTTATACTAATATGCTATATAACGTTAAGCATTGTAACATAATACCATATAACGTTTTACGTTATAACGTAATACTATGTAACCTGATACGCTACACGCATATGCCATACAACGTTATACGTTATAACATAACACTATATATCGTTATACGTTACACTAATATGCTATATAACGTTAAGCGTTAACGTAATACCGTATAACGTTTTACGTTATACTGATATGCTGTACAACGCTATACATTAAAACGTAATACTATATAACGTTATACGTTATACTGACGTGCTATGTAACTCTATAAGTTATAAAGTAATACTATATACCGTTATACGTTATACTCATATGCTGTACAACGTTATACGTTATAACGTAATACTATATAACGTTAGACGTTATACTAATATACTATATAACGTTAAACGTTATAACGTAATACTACATAACGATATACGTTATACTGATATGCTATACAACATTATACGTTATAACGTAATACTATATAACGTTATACGTTAAACTGATATGCTGTATAACGCTATACATTATAACGTAATACTATATAACGTTATACGTTATACTGATGTGCTGTATAACACTATCTATTATAACGTAATACGATATAACGTTGTACGTTATACTTATATGCTATGTAACGTTAAGCACTATAACGTAATAGCATATAACGTTTTACGTTATAACGTAATACTGTGTTACGTGATACGTCATTCCCATATGCTATACAACGTTATACGTTATATAATAACACCATATACCGTTATACGTTACACTAATATGCTATATAACGTTAGTCGTTATAACGTAATACTATATAACGTGATACGTTACACACATATTCTATACAACGATATACGCTATAACGTAATACTATATAACGCTGTACGTTCTACTGATATGCTATATAACGTTATACGTTATAACGCAATACCATATAACGTTATACGTTTTACGGATATGCTATATAACGCTATACGTTATAAAGTAATACTATATAACGTTATACGTTATACAGATGTGCTGTACAATGTTATACGTTATAACGTAACACTATATGCCGTTATACGTTATACTAATGTGCTATATAACGTTTTACGTTATAACGCAATACTATATAACGCTATACGTTATACTGATATGCTATACAACATTATACGTTATAACGTAATACTACATAACGTTCTACTTTATACTGATATGCTGTATAACGCTATACATTATAACGTAATACTATATAACATTAGTCGTTATACTAATATGCTATACAACGATAAGCATTATAACGTAATACCATATAACGTTTTACGTTATAACGTAATACTAAATAACGCTATACGTTATACCGATATGCTGTATAACTCTATACATTGTAACGTAATACTATATAGCGTCATACGCTATACTAATATGCTATGTAACGTTAAGCATTATAGCGTAATACTATATAGCGTTATACGCTATACTAATATGGTATGTAACGTTAAGCATTATAACGCAATACCATATAACGTTTTACGTTATGACGTGATACTATATAACGTTATACGTTATACTAATATGCTATATTACGTAAAGCATTATAACGTAATACCATATAACGTTTTACGTTATAACGTAATACTATGTAACCTGATACGCTACACGCATATGCCATACAACGTTATACGTTATAACATAACACTATATGCCGTTATACGTTATACTAATATATTATATAACGTTAAGCCTTACAACGTAGTACTATATAACGTTATACGTTATAACATAACACTATATATCGTTATACGTTACACTAACATGCTATATAACGTTAAGTGTTAACGTTATACCATATAACGTTTTACGTTATACTGATATACTGTACAACGCTATACATTATAACGTAATACTATATAACGTTATACGTTATACTAATATGCTATGTAACGTTAAGCACTATAACCTAATACCAAATAACGTTTTACGTTATACTAATATGCTATGTAACGTTAAGCACTATAACCTAATACCAAATAACGTTTTACGTTATAACATAATACTATATAACGTGATACGTTATTCCCATATGCTATACAACGTTATACGTTATATAACACCATATACCGTTATACGTTACACTAATATGCTATATAACGTTTTACGTTATAACGTAATACTATATAACGCTGTACGTTCTACTGATATGCTATATAACGTTATACGTTATAACGCAATACCATATAACCTTAATGGTTATAACGTAGTACCATATAACGTTATACGTTTTAACGTGATACTATACGACGTTACACGATATCACGCAATACTGTATAACGTTACACGTTATACTGATATGCTATATAACGTATTACGCTATAACTTAATACTATATAACGTTATACGTTATACTAATATACTATATAACGTTAAACTTTATAACGTAATACTATATAACGTTTTACGTTATACTCATGTGCTATACAACGTTATACGTTTCATCATACACTATATATCTTTATACGTTATACTAATATGCTATATAACGTTAAGCATTATAACATAATACCATATAACGTTTTACCTTATAACGTAATACTATATAGCGTTATACGTTATACTGATATGCTGTATAACGCTATACATTATAACGTAATACTATACAACGTTATACGTTATACTAATATGCTATGTAACGTTAAGCATTATAACGTAATATCATATAACGCCGAACGTTATAACGTAATACTATATGACTTTATACGTTATACTAATATCTTATGTTACGTTAAGCATTATAA
The DNA here is from genome assembly GCA_911622165.2 of Bombus sylvestris. NCBI lineage: Eukaryota > Metazoa > Arthropoda > Insecta > Hymenoptera > Apidae > Bombus > Bombus sylvestris. Next base: position 1,530,175 of record CAJVRE020000112.1, on the reverse strand, counting down.
CGTAATACTATATAACGTTATACGTTATACTAATATGCTATGTAACGTTAAACATTATAACGTAATACCAGATTACGTTATAAGTTATACTAATATGCTATATAACGTTAAGCATTATAACGTCATACTATATAACGTTATACGTTATACTGATATGCTATACAACGTTATACGTTATATCGTAATACTATATAACGTTATACGTTGTAAATGCACTATATATCGTTATACGTAACACTAATATATTATATAACGTAAAGCATTATAACGTAATACCATATAACGTTTTACGTTATAACGCAATACTATACAACGTTATACGTTATACAAATATGCCATATAACGCTATACATTATAACGTAATACTATATAACGTTATACGTTATATTAATATGCTATACAACATTATACGTTATAACGTAACACTATATATCGTTATACGTTACTCTAACATGCTATATAACGTTAAACGTTATAACGTAATATCATATAACGTTATGAGTTATTACGTAATACTATATAACGTTATACGTTATAGCATACACTATATATCGATATACGTTATACTAATATGCTATATAACGTTAAGCATCATGACGTAATACCATATAACATTTTACGTTATAACGTGATACTATATAACGTTATACGTTATACTCATATGTTATACAACGTTATGAGTTATAACGTAATACTATATAACGTTATACATTATAGCATACACTATATATCGATATACGTTATACTAATATGCTATATAACGTTAAGCATTATAACGTAATACCATATAACGTTTTACGTTATAACGTAATACTATATAACGTTATACATCATACAGATATGCTATACAACATTATACGTTATAACGTAATACTATATAACGTTATACGTAATACTAATATCCTATATAACGTTAAGCATTATAACGTAATACCATATAACGTTTTACGTTATAACGCTATACTATATAACTTGATACGCTACACACATATGCTATACAACGTTATACGTTATAACACAACACCATATACCATTATACGTTATACTAATATGCTATATAACGTTAAACGTGAACGTAATACCATATAACGCTTTACGATATTGCGTAATACTATATAACGTTATACGTTATACGTTATAATGTAATACCATATAACGTTATACGTTATACTGACATGTTATATAACGCTATACGTTATAAAGTAATACTATATACCGTTATACGTTATAATCATATGCTATACAACGTTATACGTTATAACATAACACCATATACCTTTATACGTTACACTAATATGCTATATAACGTTAGTCGTTATAACGTAATACTATATAACGTGATACGTTACACACATATGCTATACAACGGTATACCTTATAATGCAATACAATATAACGTTATACGTTATACTAATATACTATATAACGTTAAACGTTATAACGTAATACTATACAACGTTAAACGTTATAACGTAATACCATGTAACGTTAAACGTTATAACGTAATACTATATAACGTTATACGTTATACTCATGTGCTATACAACGTTATACGTTATAACATACACTATATATCGTTATACGTTATATTAATATGCTCTATTACTTTAAGCATTATAACGAAATACCATATAACGTTTTACGTTATAACATAACACTATATATCGTTATACGTTACACTAATATGCAATATAACGTTAGTCGTTATAACGTAGTACTATATACCGTTATACGCTATAATCATATGCTATACAATGTTATACGTTATAACATAACACCATATACCTTTATACGTTACACTAATATGCTGTATAACGTTAGTCGTTATAACGTAATACTATATAACGTGATACGTTACACTCATGTGCTATACAACGTTATACGTTATAACATACACTATATATCGTTATACGTTATATTAATATGCTCTATTACTTTAAGCATTATAACGAAATACCATATAACGTTTTACGTTATAACATAACATTATATATCGTTATACGTTACACTAATATGCTATATAACGTTAGTCGTTATAACGTAGTACTGTATAACGTTATACGTTATACTGATATGCTATACAACGTTATACGTTATAATGTAATACTATATAACGTTATACGTTATACTGACATGTTATATAACGTTAAGCATTATAACGTAATACCATATAACGTTTTACGTTATAACGTAATACTATGTAACCTGATACGCTACACGCATATGCCATACAACGTTATACGTTATAACATAACACTATATGCCGTTATACGTTATACTAATATATTATATAACGTTAAGCCTTACAACGTAGTACTATATAACGTTATACGTTATAACATACACTATATATCGTTATACGTTACACTAATATGCTATATAACGTTAAGCATTATAACGTAATACCATATAACGTTCTACGTTATAACGTAATACTATATAACTTGATACGTTACACACATATGCTATACAACGTTATACGTTATAACATAACACTATATATCGTTATACGTTACACTAATATGCTATATAACGTTAAGCGTTAACGTAATACCAAATAACATTTTACGTTATAACGTAATACTGTATAACGTGATACGTTATTCCCATATGCTATACAACGTTATACGTTATATAATAACACCATATACCGTTATACGTTACACTAATATGCTATATAACGTTAGTCGTTATAACGTAATACTATATAACATGATACGTTACACACATATTCTATACAACGTTATCCGTTATAACGTAATACTATATAACGCTGTACGTTCTACTGATATGCTATATAACGTTATACGTTATAACGCAATACCATATAACGTTATACGTTTTACTGATATGCTATATAACGCTATACGTTATAAAGTAATACTATATAACGTTATGCGTTATACTGATATGCTGTATAACGCTATAGATTATAACGTAATACTATATAACGTTATACGTTATACTAATCTGCTATGTAACGTTAAGCATTATAACGTAATACCATATAACGTTTTACGTTATAACGTAATACTATATAACATGACACGTTATACTCATATGCTATATAACGTTAGTTGTTATAACGTAATACTACATAACGTGATACGGTACACAGATATGCTATACAACGCTATACGTTATAACATAGTACAATATATCGTTACACGTTATACTAATATATTGTATAACGTTAAGCCTTATAACGTAATAGTATATAACGTTATACGTTATAACATACACTATATATCGTTATACGTTATACTAATATACTATATAACGTTAATCGTTATAACGTATTACTATATAACGTTAATCGTTATAACGTATTACTATATAACGTTATACGTTATACTGATATGCTGTACAACGTTATTCGTTATTACGTAACACTACATAACGTTATACGTTACACTAATATGCTATATAACGTTAGTCGTTATAACGTAATACTATATGACGTGATACGTTACACTAATGTGCTGTATAACGTTAGTCGTTATAACGTAATGCTAGATAACGTTTTACGTTATACTGATATGTTATATAACGCTATACATTGCAACGTAATACTGTATAACATTATACGTTATAACATACACCATATATCGTTGTACGTTATACTAATATGCTATATAACGTTAAGCATTGTAACATAATACCATATAACGTTTTACGTTATAACGTAATACTATGTAACCTGATACGCTACACGCATATGCCATACAACGTTATACGTTATAACATAACACTATATATCGTTATACGTTACACTAATATGCTATATAACGTTAAGCGTTAACGTAATACCGTATAACGTTTTACGTTATACTGATATGCTGTACAACGCTATACATTAAAACGTAATACTATATAACGTTATACGTTATACTGACGTGTTATGTAACTCTATAAGTTATAAAGTAATACTATATGCCGTTATACGTTATACTCATATGCTGTACAACGTTATACGTTATAACGTAATACTATATAACGTTAGACGTTATACTAATATACTATATAACGTTAAACGTTATAACGTAATACTACATAACGATATACGTTATACTGATATGCTATACAACATTATACGTTATAACGTAATACTATATAACGTTATACGTTAAACTGATATGCTGTATAACGCTATACATTATAACGTAATACTATATAACGTTATACGTTATACTGATGTGCTGTATAACACTATCTATTATAACGTAATACGATATAACGTTGTACGTTATACTTATATGCTATGTAACGTTAAGCACTATAACGTAATACCAAATAACGTTTTACGTTATAACGTAATACTGTGTTACGTGATACGTTATTCCCATATGCTATACAACGTTATACGTTATATAATAACACCATATACCGTTATACGTTACACTAATATGCTATATAACGTTAGTCGTTATAACGTAATACTATATAACGTGATACGTTACACACATATTCTATACAACGATATACGCTATAACGTAATACTATATAACGCTGTACGTTCTACTGATATGCTATATAACGTTATACGTTATAACGCAATACCATATAACGTTATACGTTTTACGGATATGCTATATAACGCTATACGTTATAAAGTAATACTATATAACGTTATACGTTATACAGATGTGCTGTACAATGTTATACGTTATAACGTAACACTATATGCCGTTATACGTTATACTAATGTGCTATATAACGTTTTACGTTATAACGCAATACTATATAACGCTATACGTTATACTGATATGCTATACAACATTATACGTTATAACGTAATACTACATAACGTTCTACTTTATACTGATATGCTGTATAACGCTATACATTATAACGTAATACTATATAACATTAGTCGTTATACTAATATGCTATACAACGATAAGCATTATAACGTAATACCATATAACGTTTTACGTTATAACGTAATACTAAATAACGCTATACGTTATACCGATATGCTGTATAACTCTATACATTGTAGCGTAATACTATATAGCGTCATACGCTATACTAATATGCTATGTAACGTTAAGCATTATAGCGTAATACTATATAGCGTTATACGCTATACTAATATGGTATGTAACGTTAAGCATTATAACGCAATACCATATAACGTTTTACGTTATGACGTGATACTATATAACGTTATACGTTATACTAATATGCTATATTACGTTAAGCATTATAACGTAATACCATATAACGTTTTACGTTATAACGTAATACTATGTAACCTGATACGCTACACGCATATGCCATACAACGTTATACGTTATAACATAACACTATATGCCGTTATACGTTATACTAATATATTATATAACGTTAAGCCTTACAACGTAGTACTATATAACGTTATACGTTATAACATAACACTATATATCGTTATACGTTACACTAACATGCTATATAACGTTAAGTGTTAACGTAATACCATATAACGTTTTACGTTATACTGATATGCTGTACAACGCTATACATTATAACGTAATACTATATAACGTTATACGTTATACTGATGTGCTGTATAACACTATCTATTATAACGTAATACGATATAACGTTGTACGTTATACTAATATGCTATGTAACGTTAAGCACTATAACCTAATACCAAATAACGTTTTACGTTATACTAATATGCTATGTAACGTTAAGCACTATAACCTAATACCAAATAACGTTTTACGTTATAACATAATACTATATAACGTGATACGTTATTCCCATATGCTATACAACGTTATACGTTATATAACACCATATACCGTTATACGTTACACTAATATGCTATATAACGTTTTACGTTATAACGTAATACTATATAACGCTGTACGTTCTACTGATATGCTATATAACGTTATACGTTATAACGCAATACCATATAACCTTAATGGTTATAACGTAGTACCATATAACGTTATACGTTTTAACGTGATACTATACGACGTTACACGATATCACGCAATACTGTATAACGTTACACGTTATACTGATATGCTATATAACGTATTACGCTATAACTTAATACTATATAACGTTATACGTTATACTAATATACTATATAACGTTAAACTTTATAACGTAATACTATATAACGTTTTACGTTATACTCATGTGCTATACAACGTTATACGGTTCATCATACACTATATATCTTTATACGTTATACTAATATGCTATATAACGTTAAGCATTATAACATAATACCATATAACGTTTTACCTTATAACGTAATACTATATAGCGTTATACGTTATACTGATATGCTGTATAACGCTATACATTATAACGTAATACTATACAACGTTATACGTTATACTAATATGCTATGTAACGTTAAGCACTATAACGTAATACCAAATAACGTTTTACGTTATAACGTAATACTGTGTTACGTGATACGTTATTCCCATATGCTATACAACGTTATACGTTATATCGTAATACTATATAACGTTATACGTTGTAAATGCACTATATATCGTTATACGTAACACTAATACATTATATAACGTAAAGCATTATAACGTAATACCATATAACGTTTTACGTTATAACGCAATACTATACAACGTTATACGTTATACAAATATGCCATATAATGCTATACATTATAACGTAATACTATATAACGTTATACGTTATATTAATATGCTATACAACGTTATACGTTATAACATAACACTATATATCGTTATACGTTACACGAATATGCTATATAACGTTAAACGTTATAACGTAATATCATATAACGTTATGAGTTATTACGTAATACTATATAACGTTATACGTTATAGCATACACTATATATCGATATACGTTATACTAATATGCTATATAACGTTAAGCATCATGACGTAATACCATATAACATTTTACGTTATAACGTGATACTATATAACGTTATACGTTATACTCATATGTTATACAACGTTATGAGTTATAACGTAATACTATATAACGTTATACATTATAGCATACACTATATATCGATATACGTTATACTAATATGCTATATAACGTTAAGCATTATAACGTAATACCATATAACGTTTTACGTTATAACGTAATACTATATAACGTTATACATCATACTGATATGCTATACAACGTTATACGTTATATCGTAATACTATATAACGTTATACGTTGTAAATGCACTATATATCGTTATACGTAACACTAATACATTATATAACGTAAAGCATTATAACGTAATACCATATAACGTTTTACGTTATAACGCAATACTATACAACGTTATACGTTATACAAATATGCCATATAACGCTATACATTATAACGTAATACTATATAACGTTATACGTTATATTAATATGCTATACAACGTTATACGTTATAACATAACACTATATATCGTTATACGTTACACTAATATGCTATATAACGTTAAACGTTATAACGTAATATCATATAACGTTATGAGTTATTACGTAATACTATATAACGTTATACGTTATAGCATACACTATATATCGATATACGTTATACTAATATGCTATATAACGTTAAGCATCATGACGTAATACCATATAACATTTTACGTTATAACGTGATACTATATAACGTTATACGTTATACTCATATGTTATACAACGTTATGAGTTATAACGTAATACTATATAACGTTATACATTATAGCATACACTATATATCGATATACGTTATACTAATATGCTATATAACGTTAAGCATTATAACGTAATACCATATAACGTTTTACGTTATAACGTAATACTATATAACGTTATACATCATACTGATATGCTATACAACATTATACGTTATAACGTATTACTATATAACGTTATACGTAATACTAATATCCTATATAACGTTAAGCGTTATAACGTAATACCATATAATGTGATACGTTACACACATATGCTATACAACGGTATACCTTATAATGCAATACAATATAACGTTATACGTTATACTAATATACTATATAACGTTAAACGTTATAACGTAGTACTATACAACGTTAAACGTTATAACGTAATACCATGTAACGTTAAACGTTATAACGTAATACTATATAACGTGATACGTTACACTCATGTGCTATACAACGTTATACGTTATAACATACACTATATATCGTTATACGTTATATTAATATGCTCTATTACTTTAAGCATTATAACGAAATACCATATAACGTTTTACGTTATAACATAACATTATATATCGTTATACGTTACACTAATATGCTATATAACGTTAGTCGTTATAACGTAGTACTATATAACGTTATACGTTATACTGATATGCTATACAACGTTATACGTTATAATGTAATACTATATAACGTTATACGTTATACTGACATGTTATATAACGCTATACGTTATAAAGTAATACTATATACCGTTATACGTTATAATCATATGCTATACAACGTTATACGTTATAACATAACACCATATACCTTTATACGTTACACTAATATGCTATATAACGTTAGTCGTTATAACGTAATACTATATAACGTGATACGTTACACTCATGTGCTATACAACGTTATACGTTATAACGTAATACCATATAACGTTTTACGTTATAACGTAATACTATATAACGTTATACGTTACACTAATATGCTATATAACGTTAGTCGTTATAACGTAATACTATATAACGTGATACGTTACACACATATGCTATACAACGGTATACCTTATAATGCAATACAATATAACGTTATACGTTATACTAATATACTATATAACGTTAAACGTTATAACGTAATACTATATAACGTTATACGTTATACTCATGTGCTATACAACGTTATACGTTATAACATACACTATATATCGTTATACGTTATATTAATATGCTCTATTACTTTAAGCATTATAACGAAATACCATAGAACGTTTTACGTTATAACATAACACTATATATCGTTATACGCTACACTAATATGCTATATAACGTTAGTCGTTATAACGTAGTACTATATACCGTTATACGTTATAATCATATGCTATACAACGTTATACGTTATAACATAACACCATATAGCTTTATACGTTACACTAATATGCTGTATAACGTTAGTCGTTATAACGTAATACTATATAACGTGATACGTTACACTCATGTGCTATACAACGTTATACGTTATAACATACACTATATATCGTTATACGTTATATTAATATGCTCTATTACTTTAAGCATTATAACGAAATACCATATAACGTTTTACGTTATAACATAACATTATATGCCGTTATACGTTATACTAATATATTATATAACGTTAAGCCTTACAACGTAGTACTATATAACGTTATACGTTATAACATACACTATATATCGTTATACGTTACACTAATATGCTATATAACGTTAAGCATTATAACGTAATACCATATAACGTTCTACGTTGTAACGTAATACTATATAACATGATACGTTACACACATATGCTATACAACGTTATACGTTATAACATAACACTATATATCGTTATACGTTACGCTAATATGCTATATAACGTTAAGCGTTAACGTAATACCAAATAACATTTTACGTTATAACGTAATACTGTATAACGTGATACGTTATTCCCATATGCTATACAACGTTATACGTTATATAATAACACCATATACCGTTATACGTTACACTAATATGCTATATAACGTTAGTCGTTATAACGTAATACTATATAACGTGATACGTTACACACATATTCTATACAACGTTATCCGTTATAACGTAATACTATATAACGCTGTACGTTCTACTGATATGCTATATAACATTATACGTTATAACGCAATACCATATAACGTTATACGTTTTACTGATATGCTATATAACGCTATACGTTATAAAGTAATACTATATAACGTTATACGTTATACTGATGTGCTGTACAATGTTATACGTTATAACGTAACACTATATGCCGTTATACGTTATACTAATGTGCTATATAACGTTGAACGTTATAACGTAATACTATATAACGTTATAAGTTATACTGATATGCTATACAACACTATACGTTATAACGTAATTCTATATAACGTTATACGTTATACTAATATACTATATAACGTTAAACGTTATAACGTAATACTATATAACGTTATACGTTATACTCATGTGCTATTCAACGTTATACGTTATAACATAACACTATATATCGTTATACGTTACACTAATATGCTATATAACGTTAGTCGTTATAACGTAGTACTATATAACGTTATACGTTATAACGTAATACTATATAACGTTATACGTTATACTCTTATGCTATTTAACTTTAAGCATTATAACGTAATACCATATAACGTTTTACGTTATAACGTAATACTATATAACGTGACACGTTATACTCATATGCTATACAACGTTATACCTTTTAGCATAACACTATATACCGTTATACGTTACACTAATATGCTATATAACGTTAGTTGTTATAACGTAATACTATATAACGTGATACGATACACAAATATGCTATACAACGCTTTACGTTATAACATAGCACAATATATCGTTACACGTTATTCTAATATATTGTATACCGTTAAGCCTTATAACGTAATACTATATAACGTTATACGTTATAACACACAACATATATCGTTATACGTTATACTAATATACTATATAACGTTAATCGTTATAACGTAATACCATATAACGTAATGCTATATAACATTATTTGTTATAATATACACTATATATCGTTATACGTTATATTAGTATGCTATATAACGTTAGCATTGTTACATAATTCCATATAACGTTTTACCTCATAACGTAATACTATATAACGCTATACATTATAACGTAATACTATATAACATTATACGTTATACTAATATGCTATGTAACGTCAAGCAATATAACGTAATACCATATAACGTTTTACGTTAAAACGTTATACTATTTAGCGCTATACGTTATACTGACATGCTGTATAACGCTATACATTATAACGTAATACTATATAACGTTATACGTTATACTAATATGCTATATAACGTTAAGCATTATAACGTAATACCATATAACGTTTCACGTTATAACTTAATACTATATAACGTTATACGTTACCCTAATTTGCTATATAACGTTAGTCGTTATAACGTAATACTATATAACGTGATACGTTACACACATATGCTATACAACGTTATACGTTGTAACATACACTATATATCGTTATACGTTATACTAATATGCTATATAACGTTAAGCATTATAACGTAATACCATATAACGTTTTACGTTATAACGTAATACTATATAACGTTATATGTTATACTGATATGCTGTATAACGCTATACCTTATACCATAATACTATATAACGTTATACGTTATACTAATATGCTATGTAACGTTAAGCATTATAACGTAATACCATATAACGTTTTACGTTATAACGTAATACTATATAACGTTATATGTTATACTGATATGATGAATAACGCTATACCTTATAACGTAATACCTATAACGTTTTACCTTATAACGTAATACTATATAACGTTATAAGTTATACTCATGTGCTATACAACGTTTTACGTTATAGCATACACTATATATCGTTATACGTTATACTAATATGCTATATAACTTTAAGCATTATAATGTAATACCATATAACGTTTTACGTTATAACGTAATACAATATAACGTTATACGTTACACTAATGTGCTATATAACGTTAGTCGTTATAACGTAATACTACATAATGTGATACGTTACACACATATGCTATACAACGTTATACGTTATAACATAACACTATATACCGTTATACGTTATACTAATATGCTATATAACGTTAAGCATTATAACATACTACCATATATCGTTTTACGTTATAACGTAATACTATATAACGTTATACGTTATACTGACATGCTGTAAAACGCTATACATTATAACGTAAGGCTATATAACGTTATACGTTATACTAATATGCTATGTAACGTTAAGCATTATAACGTAATACCATATAACGTTTTACGTTATAACGTAATACTATATAACGTGATACGTTACACGCATATGCTATACAACGTTATACGTTATTACATGCACTATATATCGTCATACGTTATACTAATATGCTATATAACGTTAAACGTTATAACGTAATACCATATATCGTTATACGTTTTACTGATATGCTATATAACGCTATACGTTACAAAGGAATACTATATAACGTTATAAGTTATACTGATATGCTGTACAACACTATACGTTATAACGTAATACTATATAACGTTATACGTTATACTAATATACTATATAACGTTAAACGCTATAATTTAATACTATATAACGTTATACATTATACTCATGTACTACACAACGTTGTACGTTATAACATACACTATATTTCGTTATACGTTATACTAATATGCTATATAACGTCAATCATTCTAACGTAATAGCATATAACGTTTTACGTTATTACGTAATACTATATATCGTTTTACGTTATACTAATATGCTATATAACGTTAAACGTTATAACGTAATACTATATAACCTTATAAGTTATACTGATATGCTATACAACACTATACGTTATAACGTAATACTATATAACGTTATACGTTATACTGATATGTTATATAACGCTATACGTTATAAAGTAATACTATATAACGTTATACGTTATACTGATATGCTGTACAATGTTATACGTTATAACATACACTATATATCGTTATACGTTATACTAATATGCTATATAACGTTAAGCATTATAACGTAATACCATATAACGTTTTACGTTATAACTTAATACTATATAACGTTATACGTTACCCTAATATGCTATATAACGTTAGTCGTTATAACGTAATACTATATAACGTGATACGTTACACACATATGCTATACAACATTATATGTTGTAACATACACTATATATCGTTATACGTTATACTAATATGCTATATATCTTTAAGCATTATAACGTAATACCATATAACCTTTTACGTTATAACGTAATACTATATAACGTTATACGTTACACTATTGTGCTATATAACGTTAGTCGTTATAACGTAAAACTAAATAACGAGATACGTTACACACATATGCTATACAACCTTATACGTTATAACATACCACTATATACCGTTATACGTTACACTAATATACTATATAACGTTAAACCATATAACGTAATACTATATAACGTTATACGTTATACTGATATGCTATACAACATTATACGTTATAACGTAACACTATATGTCGTTATACGTTATACTGATATGCTGTACAACGTTATACGTTATAACGTAATACCATATAACGTTTTACGTTATAACGTAATACTATATAACGCTATACGTTATAACGTAATACTATATATCGTGATACGTTACACACATATGCTATGCAACGTTATAAGTTATAACGTAATACTATATATCGTTGTACGTTATACTGATATGCTGTACAACGCTATACATTATAACGTAATACTATATAACGTTATACGTTATACTCATGTGCTATACAACGTTATATGTTACAACATACACTATATATCGTTATACGTTAGACTAATATGCTATATAACGTAAAGCATTATAACGTAATACCATATAACGTTTTACGTTATAACGTAATACTACACAACGTTATACGTTATACTGATATGCTATACAGCATTATACGTTATAACTTAATACTATATAACGTTATACGTTATACTGATGTGCTGTATAACGCTATACATTATAACATCATACTATATAACGTTATACGTTATACTCATGTGCTATACAACGTTATACGTTACAACGTACACTATATATCGTTATACGTTACACTAATATGCTATATAACGCTATACGTTATAAACTAATACTATATATTGTGATACGCTACACGCATATGCTATGCAACGTTATACGTTATAACGTAATACCATATATCGTTTTACGTTATACTGATATGCTGTACAACGCTATACATTATAACGTAATACTATATAACGTTATACGTTATACTGATATGCTATGTAACGTTAGTCGTTAGGACGTAATACTATATAACGTTATACGTTATACTGATATACTGTACAACGTTATACGTTATAACGTAATACCATATAACGTTTTACGTTATTGATATGCTGTACAACGTTATACGTTATAACGTAATACTATATACTGTTATGTGTAGTATGCTGGACTGAAAAGGACTAATATGGCGAATTAGAGGATTGCAGAAAAATTGCAAACATTTTCCAAAATCTATTAATCTCATTTTATTTCTTCGAAAGTCTACAAAACTGTTAATTAACATTAAGCAAATATACAAAATCTTCACGTTCGGAATAATGGAGCGAATATTTGAAACGGTACTATGAAATCTATAAGTTAAAATGCATACATTGCATACATACACAAATAAACACGTGCATACGTTACACACATACACACATGCATACAAATTTTCCTCAAACTACAAGACAGACATTCAAAGTACATAATGTTTTATGTAAATCGAAATATTTTCGAAAATAAAAAATACCGAATCAAACACTCTTCCAACATATTCCGAACGCTCGTCATTACTTATATTACTAAGAAAAAAAAAAAAAAAAAAAAAAAAAGAAATTGTAAAGGGGAACGCATTGTTCCCGATACGATTTACAAACCAAACCAATGAACGGTGTTACAGACTAGAGAACATGGGGTCCCCAATGGTGCGGTACGCTTCAGCATCCTCGTGAACACCAACTCCCTCCGCCTGTCCCAATGCCATCTCAAACGGTCAAACTGCAAGTAAAAAATAACCAGATATTAATGCGATTTCTATTTCGGCAGCACCGACGTATTGCACGGTGTTCCATAATCGCTTGAGATTCCATATAGTTGTTGTTGAAATCTCTACGCATTTGGTAGATAAAAAGTTGCGAGAAATCATCCTCTTGTCAAAGTAGTCACACACTCTTCTAGGTCTTCCAAACCTGATCGCTTGCATTTCTCCCATTACTTCAGCGTTGTAATGGTGCTTTTATTTCTGACAACTTAGATATGCAATTGTCAAAACTGCTCAGTTCAGGACACAATTCAGGATCTTTCCAGGGATTGTTCTGCTGAGACATGTCTTCATCATCGCGGAGTTCATAATTTGTATAATTTGCCTCCTTCAATAATTGTTTTCTAAGTCGCTGGCAATTATAAATCTCCAAGTGTTTGCCTCGCGCGTAATTCACGTCCAACTTTGACAAGAGTACACCTCAGTAATGCTAAAATCCGTAAATCGCGTCTGCGGTTTCGCCGACACTCTAATTGTTTACGGCGGATTCTACGAATCCATCCTACTAACCATTTGGTACTATTTGGCTTGGCGTCAATATCTCCAACTCTCTCTTCATACTTCTCCATGATGACGGCTTGGCAGTTTTCTTAATTTATTGAAATACAAATGTCCTCTTTTTTGAGGTTAACACAGTACCGATGATACGATATTCACGTTTTCTTACAGATTTCTCGAGTATTTCACTTAATTATTGAATAAGTAATAAGTATACCAACCCGTATTTCTCTTGCGTTTTGTTGTAATCCAAAATAGTACAGGTTCACAAAACTCCACACACAAAATATTTGAAACTATCGAGTAACGCACGATGTTCACCGCTCCAAGGCTACACAGCAAATGCCTACACTGACCCTCTAATGGCGGCTATATATACCCCCACCCTTGCCTTTCTCTAGCAGTCCTCCGCCCGAACATAAGAAAATAGTTCCTTATAAAATCTTACATTATTATAATTTTTCAAAAATACTTTGTTAAATCCACTCAATTTTTTAAAGTATTTGCGACAATTTTAATGCAAAACTTTACACACTTTTTACATTATATTAAAATTGCGGTTAATTTCTAACCAATCGCGTGCGCCAGTTTGCACGACGTCATTTCCGGTGCGGATATTCTCTAATGGCGCCAAATCTCTTCACACATTATATAGGACGTGAATTAATGTTGATCTATTAGACAGAATGAAAATCTGATGTATCATTTATGATACATTTTAATTTTTGAATTTTTTTTTTATTTTAATTTTTGTTGAATTTTATCGGTATAATAAATATTAACAAACGGTCGATTCATTTTAATATCTTTATCTCTGCTTAAAAATAATATTTTTATCAATTCTACTACTAACTAATAATACTAATTTCCTAATAACTAGCGATACTACTAACAATTCTTAAATTTTATGATCAAAGTCAAGTTTCAGATATTTTTAAAACATACGGCAATCCTTAAAAATTTATTAGACATGTACAATCTACGAGCATTTTTTAACTATTAGAGTTGTAATATTAGTACTTCGATATTTTACTTTCTTTATTAGTAACGTTATTATCATGTACTCACACAGCTTTTGTTTTCATGCAGCTTAAATCTTACGCTTCTTGATATTTAATATGTATGATTTTCTATGACCATCTTATTGATTGTTATCGTGGTCAGCAGTAAGAAACTGATGGTATATATAAGGACCTTCCTTCCTCATTTGCTTGCTTTGCTGAATTCTAAAAAATTGGTATCGCTAACCTTTACGGTGACATGATCCTGTTGGTTTGCTATTTTTTTTTTTTTTTTTTTTTACATGTATGCATATTGTGCTGAATTAAATGTTCGTGAGCCGCACAAAGTATATTTATGTGTCTGCCGCCAATACGTCTTACTGCATCTTTGCAAAATCCTGCATTTATAACCTCCTTTCAACCCCACGAAGTCTTACGTCGGTGGCCTCCTATTTGTCCTACAAAGTCCCGCGTCGGTAGTCTCCTCGTGGTCCTACAAAATCCTACCTTGGTAGCCTCCTCTGAATAGCACGAACTCACATATTGGTAACTCCCTTCTCCGGATAGCAGGTAATAAATAACAGCAACGCCCATTTCCCTCACTTTCTGAACGAGGGTTGTCCCCGACGAATCCGATGATCTCGTGCCCTGAGACGCACCCCATCACAGTCTTCCTCTGCAGCGTCACGGTGACGGAGAGACACACTCTCGTGTGATCTCGTCCGCGAGTAAAACAACGTCTTTACGATCAGTGGATATTTCACGTTTTAGCAAAGAGCCCGACTTAGACTTTGGAGGGAGGTGTATTCGTTGTCCCGTTGAACGCGGATTCGTCGTTGAACTTGGGATCATTGTCATTAGTATCTCGAGTATCTGGCTACCTACCACGGTTACTTGTCAAATTCTGTAATGATCATATTTGTACTAGTAGATATCTTCTCTATTACGTAACAACGATGGCTGATTCCAGTGACATATTCATTACACGCCCCTAACACTAATCATAATGTTAACCCGACATAGAGAGTTATCTCTCGTACCGCCCAAGTCATGGATTATCTTTAAAAGTTGCACTCTAATACCGATCCTTTACCATATGCCAAATTGATCTTGCTATTCATGAATGATATTTCGTAAAAAAAAAAAAAGAAAAAAAGAAAAAAAGAATCCCTTTTGCATAATTTTGGCGATAAATGTTACAATTTTCTGTTTGCCATGAAAGAAATCATGTCGAATTTTATACTTTTTGCTACAAAAATATTTACATTTTACTAACGGTAAGTATATAGCAAGTATATTCCGGAAATGTACATCTGAAGCATATTATAAAAATCTGAAATTAAAAAATGAATTACCGATTCATTCTTTTTTCTTTCTAACGCAAGAAATATATTGTTAAACGATTCTTCTTACTTTAAATCTGTTGTATATCTTCATATTCAAAATCTTCAATTGTTGCAACGCATAGATGATCGTCATTAAGTTAGTCAATTTCAAATCTGTTTCCAAGTCATTTCATCGCTCATATTAAAATAATTGTATTCTTCTTCGTTAGAAAATACAGAAAGAGCTATTCATCCAATAGCGCATGGAATTGCATACAACCAAGACATCAAATTAGACGAAATAGTGAAGATTACAACATACCATAGTTGTTTTACTTCATGTTTCGATGTTCATACAAATGAACTTGTAATCAGATTCTTTCTATAAGATTTCGTGTGTTCAAAAAAAAAAAAAAAAAAAAAAAAAAAAAGAATGAAGCATGATATAAGGACTCGCATTCATATATAGTTTCAATAAACCAATTCCGTTGGCACCGAGATTACTTTGAAATACGACAGTTCTAAATAGTCTAATTGTCGTACACGCATAAATTTCCACAATATACAGATTTGTTGACCGTTCAATCGAAAACGATACATACTGAATCATTTTCTCATTTATCTATCCATGGAAAACGTTGATCGAAATGTTGATGAAGGTAAAATAGTAATTCATTTTGTCCTTCCATTTGGAAAGTGATTTTCTGGATCGTTTGATATTACTTTCTGAAATATATTCATAATTTCCACAATTCAAAAAACACTTACTAATCGTTTTTTCACATTCACGCGTAATTTGTCCTTCGACCTGAATACCCTTACTTTATAAAAAAATATATGTTTTGCTTATATTTACTACCATTATTCTATATATTTGGAATATTTTTGCATCAATAGTTTGCATGCAAATGCAACTGCGTGCGAATT
Source organism: Bombus sylvestris (assembly GCA_911622165.2). Taxonomy (NCBI): domain Eukaryota; kingdom Metazoa; phylum Arthropoda; class Insecta; order Hymenoptera; family Apidae; genus Bombus; species Bombus sylvestris. The sequence continues at coordinate 1,511,532 of CAJVRE020000112.1, read as the reverse complement.
TTATGTGCGTAATGAATCCGTCAAATAATTATATTAAATTTGCAATTTTGAGTCTGAAAAACATTCGACTTCAATGATTATACTTTGATTTTTACCTGCCGGAAAACTGATGGAACAAAAATTTGTTGCGTCTATCATGTACTTACGTAATTAAAACGTAAGACAAAACTTTTATAAATATAAAAATTTTCATAAAAATTTTGACGCAACGCATTTGAACATTTTATGACGCATTGTATTAATATCACGTTGTTCCTCTTTTTTTTGTGAATATAATAAAAGCAATGACATTTAAACGATACATACATGTTTAGATGCCTCCCACAATATGGCTTTCCCATGGAGCAGGAGGCTTGTTATAAAATTCACGTCATAAATGTAATTTCCTTCAACTTCCTAAAGCAAAAATTATAAGCGTCGACCCAGAAATGACCAACATACAGCAGAAACACTTAAATAATACAAATTTCATATTTGGGTATTACATATTTCTAAGAATTTAACACTACCATGCTCGTTACCATGCTTCAAATGACTTTATATTGGAATTATTTGTATGGTATGCCCATTTCCTTATCACCCTTTATTTTCCTTTTGCTTCCGTAGAGGAGTGACAAGACCATTTGTATCCTCCCTGTCTTTGTCCATTATACATCCTACACATTTTCACAAATAACAAAAAATAGCAAGGACAAATATAGCTTCAACGTATACAGTCATCACAATGAAATGTGAATCATCTCTTGCAGATCTAAAATATTAAACGCGAAACGATCATCTTAATTTAGGATAGATTATAACAGACACACAATCTGCTAGTTTCTTCCTTTCTTAGCAATGATCCGTTCCATTGTCAAACAAGTACTTCCTTCGGTAGCTGGATGAATTGCAGATTTATATTGTATTATGCTTATCATTATACCGCAAGTACTTTGAGTTACTGAAATTGCAGAACCATTTCCTCTTATTGAATGCAAAACATGCAGCACGAACACGTTTTCCATTATCAAAATATCACACACAAACGTCTCATCCATTGTATCAAAGTGATAAGAGACAGACGCAGCACCAGTCCTGTAGTAGCTCATAATACAACAAGTCGCACCAATTTCTCGATTTTCCCCAATTTATATTCAATGTTCGTAATAATCATCCTTCATATAGAATAGTTACCTTTATCCAAAGCATACCACCTCTCTCTCCCTCTCTTTAAATATATGACCTTTCTCATCTTAATCAATGTCTCCCAAAAACGAATTTAATAGAAAGTATACGACGACATCTATAACTATTCAGTTAGAAACTGCCTGTAGTTGTTTAGCTGTACACGACGAGTACAATTATTTCGGGTACTCCTGCGGTACAAAACAGACACCCAAACGGGTTCATATTTCAACAGAAAAACATTTAAAAAAATAGTTATAAATGCATGATACTTAATACCGCACTTGGCATCACGTATAAGTAAAAATAAATTTCTTCAAACAAATTTCAAGTTAAATCTTTAGCTTGTGTAATTATATCAAACTTGTTCGATTAACAACGTGCTATTTACGTCATGTTTTGACAACTGACTCATCGATGATGTATTTCCTTGGAACTGAAAAAGGAACGTGCATAATTTTGTCCTCCATCAACGCTCAAAATATTATCCATTCAATCTTAAAATACGCTGCTTTCCTACTATCGGTATGTAAAAGATTTCTCACTCACAGTATCCATCAATCCGTAATTTGTATAAATATTATTGCAGCTTCTCGCGTCACTTGAACTGTAATATAAACCAGTCTTTTATTTCCGTTACACCTCTGCATACCATTTGTCGGGAACAATACATCTTATTCGTTAATCTAATAACATGTAAACTTCTTCATTTGTTCTAAGATCGATCAATGGATAAGTGAAGAGAATATTGAAATCTGTGAAAATAAGTATCCAGTAATACGACTTCCGAACCGACATATTCATTGCAATGCTTGTCAAATTTCATAGTAATTTCCTATCCATATTAAACATATTTCATATATGTTCATGTCTGTTATTTTGATTAGTTGTGCTACTTGCAGTAATACGCAATTCTGGATCATGCAGATTCAACAAAGATGCATTCAATTTACTCCATACCTCAAAAGGCTACTATCATCTTAATTCAAATGGGAAGACACAGAGCTGTGACAGTATTCAGCTTGCTCAACTTTGAACAAGGCATATTGATAAGCCAGAGTAACTCACGTACAACTTGGCGGTACAAGCGTTGGAAAAACTTTTCTGGACCTGAGGAAACACATTTGCACAGATAACGAACAAAAGGGATTAGAGCTCACCGAATAAGACTTGCTACAATTTGCTGTAGTTTGTCACAATAAGCCTACGTGTATCGCGCGTCAGACGATTTTGGAATTGGTTGATGCTTGGATGTTCAAGATAAGGAAGCACGAAGTGATCAGACGTTTATGTACAACGTGATCATGGTACGACTCATCGTCAGCCAGAAAACTTTACGCACGATTTTCTAAAAACAAAGACTTTTCCCCTTTATTTATCCCATACCAATCCTCTCTCGTCACTCCTTATCTCATACACAGACAGGCCAAACAATGTCGCCGATCACGGCCAACAGTCTGGACACATGTGCGGACCTCTTGCCTGCGACAGAATTTTGTTATGTGTAGTATGCTGGACTGAAAAGGACTAATATGGCGAATTAGAGGATTGCAGAAAAATTGCAAACATTTTCCAAAATCTATTAATCTCATTTTATTTCTTCGAAAGTCTACAAAACTGTTAATTAACATTAAGCAAATATACAAAATCTTCACGTTCGGAATAATGGAGCGAATATTTGAAACGGTACTATGAAATCTATAAGTTAAAATGCATACATTGCATACATACACAAATAAACACGTGCATACGTTACACACATACACACATGCATACAAATTTTCTTCAAACTACAAGACAGACATTCAAAGTACATAATGTTTTATGTAAATCGAAATATTTTCGAAAATAAAAAATACCGAATCAAACACTCTTCCAACATATTCCGAACGCTCGTCATTACTTATATTACTAAGAAAAAAAAAAAAAAAAAAAAAAAAGAAATTGTAAAGGGGAACGCATTGTTCCCGATACGATTTACAAACCAAACCAATGAACGGTGTTACAGACTAGAGAACCTGGGGTCCCCAATGGTGCGGTACGCTTCAGCATCCTCGTGAACACCAACTCCCTCCGCCTGTCCCAATGCCATCTGAAACGGTCAAACTGCAAGTAAAAAATAACCAGATATTAATGCGATTTCTATTTCGGCAGCACCGACGTATTGCACGGTGTTCCATAATCGCTTGAGATTCCATATAGTTGTTGTTGAAATCTCTACGCATTTGGTAGATAAAAAGTTGCGAGAAATCATCCTCTTGTCAAAGTAGTCACACACTCTTCTAGGTCTTCCAAACCTGATCGCTTGCATTTCTCCCATTACTTCAGCGTTGTAATGGTGCTTTTATTTCTGACAACTTAGATATGCAATTGTCAAAACTGCTCAGTTCAGGACACAATTCAGGATCTTTCCAGGGATTGTTCTGCTGAGACATGTCTTCATCATCGCGGAGTTCATAATTTGTATAATTTGCCTCCTTCAATAATTGTTTTCTAAGTCGCTGGCAATTATAAATCTCCAAGTGTTTGCCTCGCGCGTAATTCACGTCCAACTTTGACAAGAGTACACCTCAGTAATGCTAAAATCCGTAAATCGCGTCTGCGGTTTCGCCGACACTCTAATTGTTTACGGCGGATTCTACGAATCCATCCTACTAACCATTTGGTACTATTTGGCTTGGCGTCAATATCTCCAACTCTCTCTTCATACTTCTCCATGATGACGGCTTGGCAGTTTTCTTAATTTATTGAAATACAAATGTCCTCTTTTTTGAGGTTAACACAGTACCGATGATACGATATTCACGTTTTCTTACAGATTTCTCGAGTATTTCACTTAATTATTGAATAAGTAATAAGTATACCAACCCGTATTTCTCTTGCGTTTTGTTGTAATCCAAAATAGTACAGGTTCACAAAACTCCACACACAAAATATTTGAAACTATCGAGTAACGCACGATGTTCACCGCTCCAAGGCTACACAGCAAATGCCTACACTGACCCTCTAATGGCGGCTATATATACCCCCACCCTTGCCTTTCTCTAGCAGTCCTCCGCCCGAACATAGGAAAATAGTTCCTTATAAAATCTTACATTATTACAATTTTTCAAAAATACTTTGTTAAATCCACTCAATTTTTTAAAGTATTTGCGACAATTTTAATGCAAAACTTTACACACTTTTTACATTATATTAAAATTGCGGTTAATTTCTAACCAATCGCGTGCGCCAGTTTGCACGACGTCATTTCCGGTGCGGATATTCTCTAATGGCGCCAAATCTCTTCACACATTATATAGGACGTGAATTAATGTTGATCTATTAGACAGAATGAAAATCTGATGTATCATTTATGATACATTTTAATTTTTGAATTTTTTTTTTATTCTAATTTTTGTTGAATTTTATCGGTATAATAAATATTAACAAACGGTCGATTCATTTTAATATCTTTATCTTTGCTTAAAAATAATATTTTTATCAATTCTACTACTAACTAATAATACTAATTACTAATAACTAGCGATACTACTAACAATTCTTAAATTTTATGATCAAAGTCAAGTTTCAGATATTTTTAAAACATACGGCAATCCTTAAAAATTTATTAGACATGTACAATCTACGAGCATTTTTTAACTATTAGAGTTGTAATATTAGTACTTCGATATTTTACTTTCTTTATTAGTAACGTTATTATCATGTACTCACACAGCTTTTGTTTTCATGCAGCTTAAATCTTACGCTTCTTGATATTTAATATGTATGATTTTCTATGACCATCTTATTGATTGTTATCGTGGTCAGCAGTAAGAAACTGATGGTATATATAAGGACCTTCCTTCCTCATTTGCTTGCTTTGCTGAATTCTAAAAAATTGGTATCGCTAACCTTTACGGTGACATGATCCTGTTGGTTTGCTATTTTTTTTTTTTTTTTTTTTACATGTATGCATATTGTGCTGAATTAAATGTTCGTGAGCCGCACAAAGTATATTTATGTGTCTGCCGCCAATACGTCTTACTGCATCTTTGCAAAATCCTGCATTTATAACCTCCTTTCAACCCCACGAAGTCTTACGTCGGTAGCCTCCTATTTGTCCTACAAAGTCCCGCGTCGGTAGTCTCCTCGTGGTCCTACAAAATCCTACCTTGGTAGCCTCCTCTGAATAGCACGAACTCACATATTGGTAACTCCCTTCTCCGGATAGCAGGTAATAAATAACAGCAACGCCCATTTCCCTCACTTTCTGAACGAGGGTTGTCCCCGACGAATCCGATGATCTCGTGCCCTGAGACGCACCCCATCACAGTCTTCCTCTGCAGCGTCACGGTGACGGAGAGACACACTCTCGTGTGATCTCGTCCGCGAGTAAAACAACGTCTTTACGATCAGTGGATATTTCACGTTTTAGCAAAGAGCCCGACTTAGGCTTTGGAGGGAGGTGTATTCGTTGTCCCGTTGAACGCGGATTCGTCGTTGAACTTGGGATCATTGTCATTAGTATCTCGAGTATCTGGCTACCTACCACGGTTACTTGTCAAATTCTGTAATGATCATATTTGTACTAGTAGATATCTTCTCTATTACGTAACAACGATGGCTGATTCCAGTGACATATTCATTACACGCCCCTAACACTAATCATAATGTTAACCCGACATAGAGAGTTATCTCTCGTACCGCCCAAGTCATGGATTATCTTTAAAAGTTGCACTCTAATACCGATCCTTTACCATATGCCAAATTGATCTTGCTATTCATGAATGATATTTCGTAAAAAAAAAAAAAGAAAAAAAGAAAAAAAGAATCCCTTTTGCATAATTTTGGCGATAAATGTTACAATTTTCTGTTTGCCATGAAAGAAATCATGTCGAATTTTATACTTTTTGCTACAAAAATATTTACATTTTACTAACGGTAAGTATATAGCAAGTATATTCCGGAAATGTACATCTGAAGCATATTATAAAAATCTGAAATTAAAAAATGAATTACCGATTCATTCTTTTTTCTTTCTAACGCAAGAAATATATTGTTAAACGATTCTTCTTACTTTAAATCTGTTGTATATCTTCATATTCAAAATCTTCAATTGTTGCAACGCATAGATGATCGTCATTAAGTTAGTCAATTTCAAATCTGTTTCCAAGTCATTTCATCGCTCATATTAAAATAATTGTATTCTTCTTCGTTAGAAAATACAGAAAGAGCTATTCATCCAATAGCGCATGGAATTGCATACAACCAAGACATCAAATTAGACGAAATAGTGAAGATTACAACATACCATAGTTGTTTTACTTCATGTTTCGATGTTCATACAAATGAACTTGTAATCAGATTCTTTCTATAAGATTTCGTGTGTTCAAAAAAAAAAAAAAAAAAAAAAAAAAAAAAAATGAAGCATGATATAAGGACTCGCATTCATATATAGTTTCAATAAACCAATTCCGTTGGCACCGAGATTACTTTGAAATACGACAGTTCTAAATAGTCTAATTGTCGTACACGCATAAATTTCCACAATATACAGATTTGTTGACCGTTCAATCGAAAACGATACATACTGAATCATTTTCTCATTTATCTATCCATGGAAAACGTTGATCGAAATGTTGATGAAGGTAAAATAGTAATTCATTTTGTCCTTCCATTTGGAAAGTGATTTTCTGGATCGTTTGATATTACTTTCTGAAATATATTCATAATTTCCACAATTCAAAAAACACTTACTAATCGTTTTTTCACATTCACGCGTAATTTGTCCTTCGACCTGAATACCCTTACTTTATAAAAAAATATATGTTTTGCTTATATTTACTACCATTATTCTATATATTTGGAATATTTTTGCATCAATAGTTTGCATGCAAATGCAACTGCGTGCGAATTTTATGTGCGTAATGAATCCGTCAAATAATTATATTAAATTTGCAATTTTGAGTCTGAAAAACATTCGACTTCAATGATTATACTTTGATTTTTACCTGCCGGAAAACTGATGGAACAAAAATTTGTTGCGTCTATCATGTACTTACGTAATTAAAACGTAAGACAAAACTTTTATAAATATAAAAATTTTCATAAAAATTTTGACGCAACGCATTTGAACATTTTATGACGCATTGTATTAATATCACGTTGTTCCTCTTTTTTTTGTGAATATAATAAAAGCAATGACATTTAAACGATACATACATGTTTAGATGCCTCCCACAATATGGCTTTCCCATGGAGCAGGAGGCTTGTTATAAAATTCACGTCATAAATGTAATTTCCTTCAACTTCCTAAAGCAAAAATTATAAGCGTCGACCCAGAAATGACCAACATACAGCAGAAACACTTAAATAATACAAATTTCATATTTGGGTATTACATATTTCTAAGAATTTAACACTACCATGCTCGTTACCATGCTTCAAATGACTTTATATTGGAATTATTTGTATGGTATGCCCATTTCCTTATCACCCTTTATTTTCCTTTTGCTTCCGTAGAGGAGTGACAAGACCATTTGTATCCTCCCTGTCTTTGTCCATTATACATCCTACACATTTTCACAAATAACAAAAAATAGCAAGGACAAATATAGCTTCAACGTATACAGTCATCACAATGAAATGTGAATCATCTCTTGCAGATCTAAAATATTAAACGCGAAACGATCATCTTAATTTAGGATAGATTATAACAGACACACAATCTGCTAGTTTCTTCCTTTCTTAGCAATGATCCGTTCCATTGTCAAACAAGTACTTCCTTCGGTAGCTGGATGAATTGCAGATTTATATTGTATTATGCTTATCATTATACCGCAAGTACTTTGAGTTACTGAAATTGCAGAACCATTTCCTCTTATTGAATGCAAAACATGCAGCACGAACACGTTTTCCATTATCAAAATATCACACACAAACGTCTCATCCATTGTATCAAAGTGATAAGAGACAGACGCAGCACCAGTCCTGTAGTAGCTCATAATACAACAAGTCGCACCAATTTCTCGATTTTCCCCAATTTATATTCAATGTTCGTAATAATCATCCTTCATATAGAATAGTTACCTTTATCCAAAGCATACCACCTCTCTCTCCCTCTCTTTAAATATATGACCTTTCTCATCTTAATCAATGTCTCCCAAAAACGAATTTAATAGAAAGTATACGACGACATCTATAACTATTCAGTTAGAAACTGCCTGTAGTTGTTTAGCTGTACACGACGAGTACAATTATTTCGGGTACTCCTGCGGTACAAAACAGACACCCAAACGGGTTCATATTTCAACAGAAAAACATTTAAAAAAATAGTTATAAATGCATGATACTTAATACCGCACTTGGCATCACGTATAAGTAAAAATAAATTTCTTCAAACAAATTTCAAGTTAAATCTTTAGCTTGTGTAATTATATCAAACTTGTTCGATTAACAACGTGCTATTTACGTCATGTTTTGACAACTGACTCATCGATGATGTATTTCCTTGGAACTGAAAAAGGAACGTGCATAATTTTGTCCTCCATCAACGCTCAAAATATTATCCATTCAATCTTAAAATACGCTGCTTTCCTACTATCGGTATGTAAAAGATTTCTCACTCACAGTATCCATCAATCCGTAATTTGTATAAATATTATTGCAGCTTCTCGCGTCACTTGAACTGTAATATAAACCAGTCTTTTATTTCCGTTACACCTCTGCATACCATTTGTCGGGAACAATACATCTTATTCGTTAATCTAATAACATGTAAACTTCTTCATTTGTTCTAAGATCGATCAATGGATAAGTGAAGAGAATATTGAAATCTGTGAAAATAAGTATCCAGTAATACGACTTCCGAACCGACATATTCATTGCAATGCTTGTCAAATTTCATAGTAATTTCCTATCCATATTAAACATATTTCATATATGTTCATGTCTGTTATTTTGATTAGTTGTGCTACTTGCAGTAATACGCAATTCTGGATCATGCAGATTCAACAAAGATGCATTCAATTTACTCCATACCTCAAAAGGCTACTATCATCTTAATTCAAATGGGAAGACACAGAGCTGTGACAGTATTCAGCTTGCTCAACTTTGAACAAGGCATATTGATAAGCCAGAGTAACTCACGTACAACTTGGCGGTACAAGCGTTGGAAAAACTTTTCTGGACCTGAGGAAACACATTTGCACAGATAACGAACAAAAGGGATTAGAGCTCACCGAATAAGACTTGCTACAATTTGCTGTAGTTTGTCACAATAAGCCTACGTGTATCGCGCGTCAGACGATTTTGGAATTGGTTGATGCTTGGATGTTCAAGATAAGGAAGCACGAAGTGATCAGACGTTTATGTACAACGTGATCATGGTACGACTCATCGTCAGCCAGAAAACTTTACGCACGATTTTCTAAAAACAAAGACTTTTCCCCTTTATTTATCCCATACCAATCCTCTCTCGTCACTCCTTATCTCATACACAGACAGGCCAAACAATGTCGCCGATCACGGCCAACAGTCTGGACACATGTGCGGACCTCTTGCCTGCGACAGAATTTTGTTATGTGTAGTATGCTGGACTGAAAAGGACTAATATGGCGAATTAGAGGATTGCAGAAAAATTGCAAACATTTTCCAAAATCTATTAATCTCATTTTATTTCTTCGAAAGTCTACAAAACTGTTAATTAACATTAAACAAATATACAAAATCTTCACGTTCGGAATAATGGAGCGAATATTTGAAACGGTACTATGAAATCTATAAGTTAAAATGCATACATTGCATACATACACAAATAAACACGTGCATACGTTACACACATACACACATGCATACAAATTTTCTTCAAACTACAAGACAGACATTCAAAGTACATAATGTTTTATGTAAATCGAAATATTTTCGAAAATAAAAAATACCGAATCAAACACTCTTCCAACATATTCCGAACGCTCGTCATTACTTATATTACTAAGAAAAAAAAAAAAAAAAAAAAAAAAGAAATTGTAAAGGGGAACGCATTGTTCCCGATACGATTTACAAACCAAACCAATGAACGGTGTTACAGACTAGAGAACCTGGGGTCCCCAATGGTGCGGTACGCTTCAGCATCCTCGTGAACACCAACTCCCTCCGCCTGTCCCAATGCCATCTGAAACGGTCAAACTGCAAGTAAAAAATAACCAGATATTAATGCGATTTCTATTTCGGCAGCACCGACGTATTGCACGGTGTTCCATAATCGCTTGAGATTCCATATAGTTGTTGTTGAAATCTCTACGCATTTGGTAGATAAAAAGTTGCGAGAAATCATCCTCTTGTCAAAGTAGTCACACACTCTTCTAGGTCTTCCAAACCTGATCGCTTGCATTTCTCCCATTACTTCAGCGTTGTAATGGTGCTTTTATTTCTGACAACTTAGATATGCAATTGTCAAAACTGCTCAGTTCAGGACACAATTCAGGATCTTTCCAGGGATTGTTCTGCTGAGACATGTCTTCATCATCGCGGAGTTCATAATTTGTATAATTTGCCTCCTTCAATAATTGTTTTCTAAGTCGCTGGCAATTATAAATCTCCAAGTGTTTGCCTCGCGCGTAATTCACGTCCAACTTTGACAAGAGTACACCTCAGTAATGCTAAAATCCGTAAATCGCGTCTGCGGTTTCGCCGACACTCTAATTGTTTACGGCGGATTCTACGAATCCATCCTACTAACCATTTGGTACTATTTGGCTTGGCGTCAATATCTCCAACTCTCTCTTCATACTTCTCCATGATGACGGCTTGGCAGTTTTCTTAATTTATTGAAATACAAATGTCCTCTTTTTTGAGGTTAACACAGTACCGATGATACGATATTCACGTTTTCTTACAGATTTCTCGAGTATTTCACTTAATTATTGAATAAGTAATAAGTATACCAACCCGTATTTCTCTTGCGTTTTGTTGTAATCCAAAATAGTACAGGTTCACAAAACTCCACACACAAAATATTTGAAACTATCGAGTAACGCACGATGTTCACCGCTCCAAGGCTACACAGCAAATGCCTACACTGACCCTCTAATGGCGGCTATATATACCCCCACCCTTGCCTTTCTCTAGCAGTCCTCCGCCCGAACATAAGAAAATAGTTCCTTATAAAATCTTACATTATTACAATTTTTCAAAAATACTTTGTTAAATCCACTCAATTTTTTAAAGTATTTGCGACAATTTTAATGCAAAACTTTACACACTTTTTACATTATATTAAAATTGCGGTTAATTTCTAACCAATCGCGTGCGCCAGTTTGCACGACGTCATTTCCGGTGCGGATATTCTCTAATGGCGCCAAATCTCTTCACACATTATATAGGACGTGAATTAATGTTGATCTATTAGACAGAATGAAAATCTGATATATCATTTATGATACATTTTAATTTTTGAATTTTTTTTTTATTCTAATTTTTGTTGAATTTTATCGGTATAATAAATATTAACAAACGGTCGATTCATTTTAATATCTTTATCTTTGCTTAAAAATAATATTTTTATCAATTCTACTACTAACTAATAATACTAATTACTAATAACTAGCGATACTACTAACAATTCTTAAATTTTATGATCAAAGTCAAGTTTCAGATATTTTTAAAACATACGGCAATCCTTAAAAATTTATTAGACATGTACAATCTACGAGCATTTTTTAACTATTAGAGTTGTAATATTAGTACTTCGATATTTTACTTTCTTTATTAGTAACGTTATTATCATGTACTCACACAGCTTTTGTTTTCATGCAGCTTAAATCTTACGCTTCTTGATATTTAATATGTATGATTTTCTATGACCATCTTATTGATTGTTATCGTGGTCAGCAGTAAGAAACTGATGGTATATATAAGGACCTTCCTTCCTCATTTGCTTGCTTTGCTGAATTCTAAAAAATTGGTATCGCTAACCTTTACGGTGACATGATCCTGTTGGTTTGCTATTTTTTTTTTTTTTTTTTTTACATGTATGCATATTGTGCTGAATTAAATGTTCGTGAGCCGCACAAAGTATATTTATGTGTCTGCCGCCAATACGTCTTACTGCATCTTTGCAAAATCCTGCATTTATAACCTCCTTTCAACCCCACGAAGTCTTACGTCGGTAGCCTCCTATTTGTCCTACAAAGTCCCGCGTCGGTAGTCTCCTCGTGGTCCTACAAAATCCTACCTTGGTAGCCTCCTCTGAATAGCACGAACTCACATATTGGTAACTCCCTTCTCCGGATAGCAGGTAATAAATAACAGCAACGCCCATTTCCCTCACTTTCTGAACGAGGGTTGTCCCCGACGAATCCGATGATCTCGTGCCCTGAGACGCACCCCATCACAGTCTTCCTCTGCAGCGTCACGGTGACGGAGAGACACACTCTCGTGTGATCTCGTCCGCGAGTAAAACAACGTCTTTACGATCAGTGGATATTTCACGTTTTAGCAAAGAGCCCGACTTAGACTTTGGAGGGAGGTGTATTCGTTGTCCCGTTGAACGCGGATTCGTCGTTGAACTTGGGATCATTGTCATTAGTATCTCGAGTATCTGGCTACCTACCACGGTTACTTGTCAAATTCTGTAATGATCATATTTGTACTAGTAGATATCTTCTCTATTACGTAACAACGATGGCTGATTCCAGTGACATATTCATTACACGCCCCTAACACTAATCATAATGTTAACCCGACATAGAGAGTTATCTCTCGTACCGCCCAAGTCATGGATTATCTTTAAAAGTTGCACTCTAATACCGATCCTTTACCATATGCCAAATTGATCTTGCTATTCATGAATGATATTTCGTAAAAAAAAAAAAAGAAAAAAAGAAAAAAAGAATCCCTTTTGCATAATTTTGGCGATAAATGTTACAATTTTCTGTTTGCCATGAAAGAAATCATGTCGAATTTTATACTTTTTGCTACAAAAATATTTACATTTTACTAACGGTAAGTATATAGCAAGTATATTCCGGAAATGTACATCTGAAGCATATTATAAAAATCTGAAATTAAAAAATGAATTACCGATTCATTCTTTTTTCTTTCTAACGCAAGAAATATATTGTTAAACGATTCTTCTTACTTTAAATCTGTTGTATATCTTCATATTCAAAATCTTCAATTGTTGCAACGCATAGATGATCGTCATTAAGTTAGTCAATTTCAAATCTGTTTCCAAGTCATTTCATCGCTCATATTAAAATAATTGTATTCTTCTTCGTTAGAAAATACAGAAAGAGCTATTCATCCAATAGCGCATGGAATTGCATACAACCAAGACATCAAATTAGACGAAATAGTGAAGATTACAACATACCATAGTTGTTTTACTTCATGTTTCGATGTTCATACAAATGAACTTGTAATCAGATTCTTTCTATAAGATTTCGTGTGTTCAAAAAAAAAAAAAAAAAAAAAAAGAATGAAGCATGATATAAGGACTCGCATTCATATATAGTTTCAATAAACCAATTCCGTTGGCACCGAGATTACTTTGAAATACGACAGTTCTAAATAGTCTAATTGTCGTACACGCATAAATTTCCACAATATACAGATTTGTTGACCGTTCAATCGAAAACGATACATACTGAATCATTTTCTCATTTATCTATCCATGGAAAACGTTGATCGAAATGTTGATGAAGGTAAAATAGTAATTCATTTTGTCCTTCCATTTGGAAAGTGATTTTCTGGATCGTTTGATATTACTTTCTGAAATATATTCATAATTTCCACAATTCAAAAAACACTTACTAATCGTTTTTTCACATTCACGCGTAATTTGTCCTTCGACCTGAATACCCTTACTTTATAAAAAAATATATGTTTTGCTTATATTTACTACCATTATTCTATATATTTGGAATATTTTTGCATCAATAGTTTGCATGCAAATGCAACTGCGTGCGAATTTTATGTGCGTAATGAATCCGTCAAATAATTATATTAAATTTGCAATTTTGAGTCTGAAAAACATTCGACTTCAATGATTATACTTTGATTTTTACCTGCCGGAAAACTGATGGAACAAAAATTTGTTGCGTCTATCATGTACTTACGTAATTAAAACGTAAGACAAAACTTTTATAAATATAAAAATTTTCATAAAAATTTTGACGCAACGCATTTGAACATTTTATGACGCATTGTATTAATATCACGTTGTTCCTCTTTTTTTTGTGAATATAATAAAAGCAATGACATTTAAACGATACATACATGTTTAGATGCCTCCCACAATATGGCTTTCCCATGGAGCAGGAGGCTTGTTATAAAATTCACGTCATAAATGTAATTTCCTTCAACTTCCTAAAGCAAAAATTATAAGCGTCGACCCAGAAATGACCAACATACAGCAGAAACACTTAAATAATACAAATTTCATATTTGGGTATTACATATTTCTAAGAATTTAACACTACCATGCTCGTTACCATGCTTCAAATGACTTTATATTGGAATTATTTGTATGGTATGCCCATTTCCTTATCACCCTTTATTTTCCTTTTGCTTCCGTAGAGGAGTGACAAGACCATTTGTATCCTCCCTGTCTTTGTCCATTATACATCCTACACATTTTCACAAATAACAAAAAATAGCAAGGACAAATATAGCTTCAACGTATACAGTCATCACAATGAAATGTGAATCATCTCTTGCAGATCTAAAATATTAAACGCGAAACGATCATCTTAATTTAGGATAGATTATAACAGACACACAATCTGCTAGTTTCTTCCTTTCTTAGCAATGATCCGTTCCATTGTCAAACAAGTACTTCCTTCGGTAGCTGGATGAATTGCAGATTTATATTGTATTATGCTTATCATTATACCGCAAGTACTTTGAGTTACTGAAATTGCAGAACCATTTCCTCTTATTGAATGCAAAACATGCAGCACGAACACGTTTTCCATTATCAAAATATCACACACAAACGTCTCATCCATTGTATCAAAGTGATAAGAGACAGACGCAGCACCAGTCCTGTAGTAGCTCATAATACAACAAGTCGCACCAATTTCTCGATTTTCCCCAATTTATATTCAATGTTCGTAATAATCAGCCTTCATATAGAATAGTTACCTTTATCCAAAGCATACCACCTCTCTCTCCCTCTCTTTAAATATATGACCTTTCTCATCTTAATCAATGTCTCCCAAAAACGAATTTAGTAGAAAGTATACGACGACATCTATAACTATTCAGTTAGAAACTGCCTGCGATTGTTTAGCTGTACACGACGAGTACAATTATTGCGGGTACTCCTGCGGTACAAAACAGACACCCAAACGGGTTCATATTTCAACAGAAAAACATTTAAAAAAATAGTTATAAATGCATGATACTTAATACCGCACTTGGCATCACGTATAAGTAAAAATAAGTTTCTTCAAACAAATTTCAAGTTAAATCTTTAGCTTGTGTAATTATATCAAACTTGTTCGATTAACAACGTGCTATTTACGTCATGTTTTGACAACTGACTCATCGATGATGTATTTCCTTGGAACTGAAAAAGGAACGTGCATAATTTTGTCCTCCATCAACGCTCAAAATATTATCCATTCAATCTTGAAATACGCTGCTTTCCTACTATCGGCATGTAAAAGATTTCTCACTCACAGTATCCATCAATCCGTAATTTGTATAAATATTATTGCAGCTTCTCGCGTCAGTTGAACTGTAATATAAACCACTCTTTTATTTCCGTTACACCTCTGCATACCATTTGTCAGGAACAATACATCTTATTCGTTAATCCAATAACATTTATACTTCTTCATTTGTTCTAAGATCAATCAATGGATAAGTGAAGAGAATATTGAAATTTAACGTTATATAGTATTGCGTTATGACATGTAACGTTATATAGTATTACGTTATAACGTATAACGTCTTATAGCATATCTGTATGTCGTATGACGTTATGTAGTATTACGTTATAACGTATAACGTTATATAGTGTTAAAACGTTACAACGTAGTATTACGTTGTAACGTAAAACGTTACATGGTGTTACGTTATAATGCTTAACGTTATATAGCATATCAGTATAACGTATAACGATATATAGTGTATGTTATAGCGTATAATGTTATATGGTATTACGTTATAACGTATAACGTTATATAGTGTAACTTTATAACGTATAATGTTATATGGTATTACGTTATAACGTATAACGTTATATAGTGTTACGTTATAACGTATAACGTTATGTAGTGTTACGCTATAACGTATAACGTTATATAGTGTTACGATATAACGTATAACGTTATATAGTGTTACGTTATAACGTATAACGTTATATAGTGTTACGTTATAACGTATAACGTCGTATAGCATATCAGTATAACGTGTAACGTTATATAGTATTACGTTACAACGTAAAACGTTATAGTGCTTAACGTTATATAATATATTAGTATGTCGTATAACGATATATAGTGTATATCATTACGTGTAACGTTATATAGTATTACGTTATAACGCATAGCGTCATATAGCATATCAGTATAACGCATAACGTTATATAGTATTACGTTATAACGTATAACGTTATATGGTATTACGTTATAACGTATAACGTTATATGGTATTACGTTATAACGTAGAACGTTATATGGTATTACGTTATACCGATTATCATTAAATAGCATATTAGCATAACGTATAACGTTATATAGTATAACGTTATAACGTAGAACGTTAGATGGTATTTCGTTATAATGCTTAACGTTATATAATATATTAGTATAACGTGTAACGATATATAGTGTATGTTATAACGTATAACGTTATATAGTATTACGTTATAACGTATAAGGTTGTATAGCATATCAGTATAACGTTTAACGTTATATAGTATTACGTTACAACGTAATACGTTATATGGTATTACGTTATAATGCTTAACGTTATATGATATATTAGTATGACGTGTAACGATATATAGTGTACTTTATAAAGGATAACATTATATAGTATTACGTTATAACGTAAAACGTTATATGGTGTTACGTTATAATGCTTAACGTTATGTAGCGTATCAGTATTACGTATAACGATATATAGAGTATGTTATAACGTGTAACGCTATAGAGACTAGTAGTATAACCTATAACGTTATATAGTATTACGCTATAAAGTATAAGGTTATATAGTATTACGTTATAAGATACAGCGTTATATAGCATGTCAGTATAACGTATAAAGTTATATAGTATTACGTTATAACGTAAAACGTTACATGGTATTACGGTATAATGCTTAACGTTATATAGCATATTGGTATAACGTATAACGATATATAGTGTATGTTATAGCGTATAACGTTATATGGTATCACGATATAACGTATAACGATATATGGTATTACGTTATAACGTAAAACGTTATATGGTATTACGTTATAATGCTTAACGTAACGTAGCATATTAGTATAACGTATAACGTTATATAGTGTTATGTTATAACGGATAACGTTGTACAGCATATCAGTATAACGTATAACGATATATAGTCTTATGTTATAACGTATAACGTTCTATAGTATATGAGTATAACGTATCACGTTGTATAGTATTACGTTATAACGCAAAACATTATATGGTATTACGTTATGATGCTTAACGTTATATAGCATATTAGTATAGCGTATAACGATATATAGTGTATGTTATAGCGTATAATGTTATATGGTATTACGTTATAACGCATAGCGTCATATAGCATATCAGTATAACGCATAACGTTATATAGTATTACGTTATAACGTAAAACGTTATATAGTGTCACGTTTTAACGTACAACGTTATATAGTATTACGTTGTAACCCATAACGTTAAATGATATTACGTTATACCGATTAACGTTACATAGCATATTAGTAAAACGTTTAACGATATAAAGTCTTATCTTATAACGTAGGACGTTGTATAGCATATGTGTATAACGTACCACGTTATATAGTATTACGTTGTAACGTAAAACGTTACATGGTATTACGTTATAATGCTTAATGTTATATAGCATTTTGGTATGACGTGTAACGATACATAGTGTATGTTATAACGTATAACGTCATACAGTATTACGTTATAACGTATAACGTTATATGGTATTTCGTTATAACGTATAACGTTATATGATATTACGTTATACCGATTAACGTTAGATAGCATATTATTCAAACGCATAACGATATATAGTCTTATGTTATAACGTATAACGTTATATGGTATTACGTTATAACGATTAACGTTATATAGCATATCAGTATAACGTATAACGCTATATAATGTATGTTATAACGTCTAACGTTATAGAGACTAGTAGTATAACCTATAACGTTATATAGTATTAGGGTATAACGTGTAAGATTATATAGTATTACGTTATAACGTATAGCGTTATATAGCATATCAGTATAACGTTTAACGTTATATAGTATTATGTTGTAACGTAATACGTTATATGGTATTACGTTATAATGCTTAACGTTATATAATATATTAGTATGACGTGTAACGATATATAGTGTACTTTATAAAGGATAACATTATATAGTATTACGTTATAACGTAAAACGTTACATGGTGTTACGTTATAATGCTTAACGTTAGATAGTATATCAGTATAACGTGTAACGATATATAGCCTTATGTTATAACGTATAACGTTATGTGGTACTACGTTATAACGATTAACGTTATATAGCATATCAGTATAACGTATAACGGTATATGGTGTTATCTTATAATGTATGACGTTGCATAGAATGTGGGTATAACGTATCACGTTATGTAGTATTACGTCATAACGTAAAACGTTATATGGTATCACGTTATAATGCTTAACGTTATATAGCATATCAGTATAACGTATAACGATATATAATGTATGTTATACCGTCTAACGTTATACAGACTAGTAGTATAACCTATAACGTTATATAGTATTACGCTATAACGTGTAAGGTTATATAGTATTACGTTATAACGTATAGCGTTATATAGCATATCAGTATAACGTATAACGGTATATGGTGTTATCTTATAAAGTATAACGTTCTATAGTGTATGAGTATAACGTATCACGTTATAACGTAAAAAGTTAGATGGTATTACGTTATAATGCTTAACGTTATATAATATATTAGTATAACGTGTAACGATATATAGTGTATGTTATAACGTATAACGTTATATAGTATTTCGTTATCACGTATAGCGTTATATAGCATATCAGTATAACGTATAACGTTATACAGTATTACGTTATAACGTAAAACGTCGTATAGCACATTAGTATTACGTATAACGTTATATAGTATTACGTTATAACGTATAACGTTATATGGTATTACATTATAACGTATAAAGTTATATGGTATTACATTATAACGTATAACGTTATATGATATTACGTTATACCGGTTAACGTTAGAGAGCATATTAGTAAAACGCATAACGATATATATGTTATAACGTATAACGTTATACAGTATTTCGTTATCACGTATAGCTTTATAGCATATCAGTATAACGTATAACGTTATACAGTATTACGTTATAACGTAAAGCGTTATATGGTATTAAGTTATAATGCTTAACGTTATATAATATATTAGTATGTCGTATAACGGTATATAGTGTATATCATTACGTGTAACGTTATATAGTATTACGTTATAACGCATAGCGTCATATAGCATATCAGTATAACGCATAACGTTATGTAGTATTACGTTATAACGTAAAACGTTATATGATATTACGTTATAATGCTTAACGTTAGATAGCATATCAGTATAACGTATAACGATATATAATGTATGTTATAACGTTTAAAGTTATAAAGACTAGTAGTATAACCTATAACGTTATATAGTATTACGCTATAACGTGTAAGGTTATATAGTATTACGTTATAACGGATACCGTTGTTCAGCATATCAATATAACTTGTGACGCTATACAGTATTACGTTGTAACGTAAAACGTTATATGGTGTTACGTTATAATGCTTAACGTTAGATAGCATATCAGTATAACGCATAACGTTATACAGTATTACGTGATATCGTGTAGCGTTATACAGTATCGCGTTATAACGTATAACGTTATATAGTATTAAGTTATAACTCATAACGTTATATGATATTACGTTATAACGTTTAAAGTTTTATAGCATATTAGTATAACGTATATCGATATGTAGTGATATGTTATAACGTATAACGTTGTATAGCATAGGCGTGTAACGTATCACGTTATACAATATTACGTTATAACGTAAAACGTTATATGGTATTACGTTATAATGCTTAACGTTACATAGAATGTTAGTATAACGTATAGCGTTATATAGTATGACGTTATAACGTATAGCGTTATATAACATATCAGTATAACGCATAATGTTATACAATATTACGTGATATCGTGTAACGTTATATAGTATCACGTTGAAACGTATAACGTTATATGGAACTGCGTTATATCCTTTAACGTTAAATGGTATTGCGTTAAAACGCTTAACGTTATATAGCATATGAGTATAACGTATCACGTTATATAGTATTACGTTATAACGTATTACGTTATATAGTATTACGCTATAACCCATAACGTTATATGATATTATGTTATAACGTTTAACGTTTTATTGCATATCAGTATAACGTAAAACGATATATAGTGTTATGTTATAACGTATAACGTTGTACAGCATATCAGTATAACGTATAACGCTATACAGTATTTCGTTATTACGTAAAACGTTATATGGTATTACGTTATAATGCTTAACGTTATATAGCATATTAGTATAACGAATAACGATATATAGTGTTTGTTATAACGTATAACGTCATATAGTATTTTGTTATGGCGCATAACGTTATATGGTATTACGTTATAACGTATAGCGTTATATAGCAAATCAGTATAACGTATAACGTTATATAGTACTACGTTATAGCGTATAACGTCGTATAGCATATCAGTATAACGTGTAACGTTATATAGTATCACGTTATAACGTATTACGTTATATAGTATTACGCTATAACCCATAACGTTATATGATATTATGTTATAACTTTTAACGTTTTATAGCATATCAGTATAACGTAAAACGATATATAGTGTTATGTTATAACGTATAACGTTGTACAGCATATCAGTATAACGTATAACGCTATACAGTATTTCGTTAATACGTAAAACGTTATATGGTATTACGTTATAATGCTTAACGTTATAGAGCATATTAGTAAAACGTATAACGATGTATAGTGTATGTTATAAAGGATAACGTTATATATAGTATTACGCTATAATGTATAACGTTATATAGTATTACGTTATAACGTTTGACGTTATATAGCTTATTAATATAACGTATAACGTAATATAGCATATGTGTATAACGTATCACGTTATATAGTATTACTTTATAACGTAAAACGTTTTATGGTATTGCGTTATAATGCTTAACGTTATATAGCATATGGGTATAACGTATAATGATATATAGTGCATGTTATAACGTATAACGTCGTATAGTATTACGTTATAACGTATAACGTTATATGGTATTACGTTATAATGCTAATGTTATATAATATATTAGTGTAACGTTTAACGATATATAGTATTACGTTATAACGTAAAACGTCATATGGTATTACGTTATAAGGTTTAACGTTATATAGCATATCAGTATAACGTATATCGATATATAGTGTATGCTATAACGTATAACGTTATATAGTATTACGTTATAACCCACAACGTTATATGATATTACGTTATAACGTAAAACGTTATATGATATTACGTTGTAATGCTTAACGTTATATATCACATTAGTAGAACGTATAACGATGGATAGTGTATTTTATAACGTATAACGTTGTACAGCATATCAGTATAACGTATAACGTCATATAGTATTACGTTATAAGGTAAAACGTTATACAGCACATTAGTGTAACGTATAACGGTATATAGTGTTATGTTATAACGTATAACGTTGTATAGCATATCAGTATAACGTATAACGTTATATAGTATGACGTTACAACGTATAACGTTGTATAACATATCAGTAGAACGTATAACGTTATATAGTACTACGATATAACGTATAGTGTTATATAGCATATCAGTATAAATTATAACGTTATACAGCATTACGTGATATTGTGTAACGTTATATAGTATCACGTTAAAACGTATAGCGCTATATAGCATAACAGTTTAACGTATAACGATATATAGTGTATGTTATAACGTATAACGTTATTTACAAATACGTTATAACGTAAAACGTTATATGGTGTAACGTTATAATGCTTAACGTTATATAGCATATTAGTACAACGTACAATGATATATAGTATGTTATAACGTATAACGTTATATAGTATTACGTTATAATGTATAGCGTTATATATCATATCAGTATGACGTATCACGTTACATATTATTACGTTATAACGTAAAACGTTATATGGTATTACGTTATAATGCTTAACGATATATAGCATATCAGTATAACGTATAACGTTATATAGTATTACGTTATAACGTATAGCGATATACAGCATATCAGTATGACGTATAACGTTATATAGTTTTACGTTATAACGTATACCGTTGTATAGCATATCAGTGTAACGTATAACGTTATATAGTATTACGTTGTAACGTATACCGTTGTATACCATGTCAGTGTAACGTATAACGTTATATAGTATCACGTTAAAACGTATAACGTTATACGGTACTACGTTATAACCTTTAACGTTATGTGGTATTGCGTTATAACGTATAACGTTATATAGTATTACGTTATAACGACTAACGTTATATAACATATAAGTGTAACGTATGACGATATATAGTGTTATGTTAAAACGAATAACCTTATATGGTATTACGTTATATTGCCTAACGTTATAAAGCATATTAGTATAACGTATATCGATATATAGTATTACGTTATAACGTATAGCGATATACAGCATATCAGTATGACGTATAACGTTATATAGTTTTACGTTATAACGTATACCGTTGTATAGCATATCAGTGTAACGTATAACGTTATATAGTATTACGTTGTAACGTATACCGTTGTATACCATGTCAGTGTAACGTAAAACGTTATATAGTATTACGTTATAACCCAAAACGTTATATTCTATTACGTTATAACCTTTAACGTTATGTGGTATTGCGCTATAACGTATAACGTTATATAGTATTACGGTATAACGACTAACGTTATATAGCATATAAGTGTAACGTATGACGATATATAGGGTTATGTTGTAACGAATAACGTTATATGGTATTACGATATATCGTATAACGTTATATGGTATTACATTATAACGTATAACGTTCTATCGTATTACATTTTAACGTATAACGTTATATAGTATTACGTTATAACGTTTAACGTTATATAGCATGTTAGTATAACGTATAACGATATATAGTGTTATGTAATAACGTATAACGTTTCATAGCATATGTGTGTAACGTATCACGTTATATGGTATTACGTTATAATGTATAGCGTTATATAGCATATCATTATAACGTATAACGTTATATAGTATTACGTTAAAACGTATAGCGTTATATAGTGTTACGTTAAAACGTATAACGTTATACGGTACTACGTTATAACGTTTAACGTTATATAGCATATTAGTATAACGTATAACGTTATATAGTATTACGTTAAATCGTATAACGTTATACGGTACTACGTTATAACGTTTAACGTTATATAGCATATCAGTATAACGTATAAAGATATATAGTGTATATTATGACGTAAAACGTTATGTGGAAAGACGTTATAATGCTTAACGTTATATAGCATATTAGTATAACGTTTCACGTTATATAGTATTACGTTATAATGTATAGCGTTATATAGCATATCAGTATAACGTATAACGTTATAGAGTATTACGTGATATCGTGTAACGTTATATAGTACCACGTTAAAACGTATAGCTTTATACGGTACTACGTTATAACGTTTAACGTTATATAGCATATTAGTATAACGTATAAAGTTATATAGTATTGCGTTATAACGTATAGCGTTATATAGCATTCGAGTATAACGTATAAAGGTATAGAGTGTTATGTTATAACGTACAACGTTGTTTAGCATGTATGTGTAACGTATCACGTTATATAGTATTACGTTATAACGTGAAACGTAATATGGTTTTACGCTATAATGCTTAACGTTACATAGCATATTAGTATAACGTATAATGTTGTATAGTATTACGTTATAATGTACAGCGTTATATAGCATATTAGTATAACGTATAACGATATATAGTGTTATGTTATAACGTATCATGTTGTATAGCATATGTGTGTAACGTATCACGTTATATAGTATTACGTTATAATGTATAGCGTTATATAGCATATTAGTATAACGTATAACGATATATAGTGTTATGTTATAACGTATAACGTTGTATAGCTATGTGTATAACGGATCCCGTTATATAGTATTGCGTTATAACTTAAAACGTTGTTTGGTATTACGTTATAATGCTTAACGTTACATAGTATATTAGTATAACGTATAACGTTATATAGTATTACGTTATAACGTATAGCTATCACGTATAGCGATATACAGTATTACGTGATATCGTGTAACGTTATATAGTATCACGTTAAAACGTGTAGCGTTACACGTTACTACGTTATAACCTTTAACGTTATATGGTATTGCGTTATAACATATAACGTAATATAGTATTACGTTATAACGACTAACGTTCTATAGCGAATTAGTGTAACGTATAACGGTATATAGTGTTATGTTATAACGTATAACGTTCTATAGCATATGAGTATAACGTATCACGTTATATATTATTACGTTATAACGTAGAACGTTATATGGTATTACGTTATAATGCTTAACGTTACATAGCATATCAGTATAACGCATAACGCTATATAGTAATATGTAATAACGTATAACGTTTTATAGCATATGTGTGTAACGTATCACGTTATATGGTATTACGTTATAATGTATAGCGTTATATAGCATATCATTATAACGTATAACGTTATATAGTATTACGTTAAAACGTATAGCGTTATATAGTGTTACGTTAAAACGTATAACGTTATACGGTACTACGTCATAACGTTTAACGTTATATAGCATATTAGTATAACGTATAACGTTATATAGTATTACGTTATAACGTATAGCGTTATATAGTATTACGTTAAATCATATAACGTTATACGGTACTACGTTATAACGTTTAACGTTATATAGCATATCAGTATAACGTATAACGATATATAGTGTATGTTATGACGTAAAACGTTATATGGTAAGACGTTATAATGCTTAACGTTATATAGCATATTAGTATAACGTTTCACGTTATATAGTATTTCGTTATCACGTATAGCGTTATATAGCATATCAGTATAACGTATAACGTTATACAGTATTACGTTATAACGTAAAACGTCGTATAGCACATTAGTATTACGTATAACGTTATATAGTATTACGTTATAACGTATAACGTTATATGGTATTACATTATAACGTATAAAGTTATATGGTATTACATTATAACGTATAACGTTATATGATATTACGTTATACCGGTTAACGTTAGAGAGCATATTAGTAAAACGCATAACGATATATATGTTATAACGTATAACGTTATACAGTATTTCGTTATCACGTATAGCGTTATATAGCATATCAGTATAACGTATAACGTTATACAGTATTACGTTATAACGTAAAGCGTTATATGGTATTAAGTTATAATGCTTAACGTTATATAATATATTAGTATGTCGTATAACGGTATATAGTGTATATCATTACGTGTAACGTTATATAGTATTACGTTATAACGCATAGCGTCATATAGCATATCAGTATAACGCATAACGTTATGTAGTATTACGTTATAACGTAAAACGTTATATGATATTACGTTATAATGCTTAACGTTAGATAGCATATCAGTATAACGTATAACGATATATAATGTATGTTATAACGTTTAAAGTTATAAAGACTAGTAGTATAACCTATAACGTTATATAGTATTACGCTATAACGTGTAAGGTTATATAGTATTACGTTATAACGGATACCGTTGTTCAGCATATCAATATAACTTGTGACGCTATACAGTATTACGTTGTAACGTAAAACGTTATATGGTGTTACGTTATAATGCTTAACGTTAGATAGCATATCAGTATAACGCATAACGTTATACAGTATTACGTGATATCGTGTAGCGTTATACAGTATCGCGTTATAACGTATAACGTTATATAGTATTAAGTTATAACTCATAACGTTATATGATATTACGTTATAACGTTTAAAGTTTTATAGCATATTAGTATAACGTATATCGATATGTAGTGATATGTTATAACGTATAACGTTGTATAGCATAGGCGTGTAACGTATCACGTTATACAATATTACGTTATAACGTAAAACGTTATATGGTATTACGTTATAATGCTTAACGTTACATAGAATGTTAGTATAACGTATAGCGTTATATAGTATGACGTTATAACGTATAGCGTTATATAACATATCAGTATAACGCATAATGTTATACAATATTACGTGATATCGTGTAACGTTATATAGTATCACGTTGAAACGTATAACGTTATATGGAACTGCGTTATATCCTTTAACGTTAAATGGTATTGCGTTAAAACGCTTAACGTTATATAGCATATGAGTATAACGTATCACGTTATATAGTATTACGTTATAACGTATTACGTTATATAGTATTACGCTATAACCCATAACGTTATATGATATTATGTTATAACGTTTAACGTTTTATTGCATATCAGTATAACGTAAAACGATATATAGTGTTATGTTATAACGTATAACGTTGTACAGCATATCAGTATAACGTATAACGCTATACAGTATTTCGTTATTACGTAAAACGTTATATGGTATTACGTTATAATGCTTAACGTTATATAGCATATTAGTATAACGAATAACGATATATAGTGTTTGTTATAACGTATAACGTCATATAGTATTTTGTTATAGCGCATAACGTTATATGGTATTACGTTATAACGTATAGCGTTATATAGCAAATCAGTATAACGTGTAACGTTATATAGTATCACGTTATAACGTATTACGTTATATAGTATTACGCTATAACCCATAACGTTATATGATATTATGTTATAACTTTTAACGTTTTATAGCATATCAGTATAACGTAAAACGATATATAGTGTTATGTTATAACGTATAACGTTGTACAGCATATCAGTATAACGTATAACGCTATACAGTATTTCGTTAATACGTAAAACGTTATATGGTATTACGTTATAATGCTTAACGTTATAGAGCATATTAGTAAAACGTATAACGATGTATAGTGTATGTTATAAAGGATAACGTTATATATAGTATTACGCTATAATGTATAACGTTATATAGTATTACGTTATAACGTTTGACGTTATATAGCTTATTAATATAACGTATAACGTAATATAGCATATGTGTATAACGTATCACGTTATATAGTATTACTTTATAACGTAAAACGTTTTATGGTATTGCGTTATAATGCTTAACGTTATATAGCATATGGGTATAACGTATAATGATATATAGTGCATGTTATAACGTATAACGTTGTATAGTATTACGTTATAACGTATAACGTTATATGGTATTACGTTATAATGCTAATGTTATATAATATATTAGTGTAACGTTTAACGATATATAGTATTACGTTATAACGTAAAACGTCATATGGTATTACGTTATAAGGTTTAACGTTATATAGCATATCAGTATAACGTATATCGATATATAGTGTATGCTATAACGTATAACGTTATATAGTATTACGTTATAACCCACAACGTTATATGATATTACGTTATAACGTAAAACGTTATATGATATTACGTTGTAATGCTTAACGTTATATATCACATTAGTAAAACGTATAACGATGGATAGTGTATTTTATAACGTATAACGTTGTACAGCATATCAGTATAACGTATAACGTCATATAGTATTACGTTATAAGGTAAAACGTTATACAGCACATTAGTGTAACGTATAACGGTATATAGTGTTATGTTATAACGTATAACGTTGTATAGCATATCAGTATAACGTATAACGTTATATAGTATGACGTTACAACGTATAACGTTGTATAACATATCAGTAGAACGTATAACGTTATATAGTACTACGATATAACGTATAGTGTTATATAGCATATCAGTATAAATTATAACGTTATACAGCATTACGTGATATTGTGTAACGTTATATAGTATCACGTTAAAACGTATAGCGCTATATAGCATAACAGTTTAACGTATAACGATATATAGTGTATGTTATAACGTATAACGTTATTTACAAATACGTTATAACGTAAAACGTTATATGGTGTAACGTTATAATGCTTAACGTTATATAGCATATTAGTACAACGTACAATGATATATAGTATGTTATAACGTATAACGTTATATAGTATTACGTTATAATGTATAGCGTTATATATCATATCAGTATGACGTATCACGTTACATATTATTACGTTATAACGTAAAACGTTATATGGTATTACGTTATAATGCTTAACGATATATAGCATATCAGTATAACGTATAACGTTATATAGTATTACGTTATAACGTATAGCGTTATACAGCATATCAGTATGACGTATAACGTTATATAGTTTTACGTTATAACGTATACCGTTGTATAGCATATCAGTGTAACGTATAACGTTATATAGTATTACGTTGTAACGTATACCGTTGTATACCATGTCAGTGTAACGTATAACGTTATATAGTATCACGTTAAAACGTATAACGTTATACGGTACTACGTTATAACCTTTAACGTTATGTGGTATTGCGTTATAACGTATAACGTTATATAGTATTACGTTATAACGACTAACGTTATATAACATATAAGTGTAACGTATGACGATATATAGTGTTATGTTAAAACGAATAACCTTATATGGTATTACGTTATATTGCCTAACGTTATAAAGCACATTAGTATAACGTATATCGATATATAGTATTACGTTATAACGTATAGCGATATACAGCATATCAGTATGACGTATAACGTTATATAGTTTTACGTTATAACGTATACCGTTGTATAGCATATCAGTGTAACGTATAACGTTATATAGTATTACGTTGTAACGTATACCGTTGTATACCATGTCAGTGTAACGTAAAACGTTATATAGTATTACGTTATAACCCAAAACGTTATATTCTATTACGTAATAACCTTTAACGTTATGTGGTATTGCGCTATAACGTATAACGTTATATAGTATTACGGTATAACGACTAACGTTATATAGCATATAAGTGTAACGTATGACGATATATAGGGTTATGTTGTAACGAATAACGTTATATGGTATTACGATATATCGTATAACGTTATATGGTATTACATTATAACGTATAACGTTATATCGTATTACATTTTAACGTATAACGTTATATAGTATTACGTTATAACGTTTAACGTTATATAGCATGTTAGTATAACGTATAACGATATATAGTGTTATGTAATAACGTATAACGTTTTATAGCATATGTGTGTAACGTATCACGTTATATGGTATTACGTTATAATGTATAGCGTTATATAGCATATCATTATAACGTATAACGTTATATAGCATGTTAGTATAACGTATAACGATATATAGTGTTATGTAATAACGTATAACGTTTTATAGCATATGTGTGTAACGTATCACGTTATATGGTATTACGTTATAATGTATAGCGTTATATAGCATATCATTATAACGTATAACGTTATATAGTATTACGTTAAAACGTATAGCGTTATATAGTGTTACGTTAAAACGTATAACGTTATACGGTACTACGTTATAACGTTTAACGTTATATAGCATATTAGTATAACGTATAACGTTATATAGTATTACGTTAAATCGTATAACGTTATACGGTACTACGTTATAACGTTTAACGTTATATAGCATATCAGTATAACGTATAAAGATATATAGTGTATATTATGACGTAAAACGTTATATGGAAAGACGTTATAATGCTTAACGTTATATAGCATATTAGTATAACGTTTCACGTTATATAGTATTACGTTATAATGTATAGCGTTATATAGCATATCAGTATAACGTATAACGTTATAGAGTATTACGTGATATCGTGTAATGTTATATAGTACCACGTTAAAACGTATAGCTTTATACGGTACTACGTTATAACGTTTAACGTTATATAGCATATTAGTATAACGTATAACGTTATATAGTATTGCGTTATAACGTATAGCGTTATATAGCATTCGAGTATAACGTATAAAGGTATAGAGTGTTATGTTATAACGTACAACGTTGTTTAGCATATATGTGTAACGTATCACGTTATATAGTATTACGTTATAACGTATAGCTATCACGTATAGCGATATACAGTATTACGTGATATCGTGTAACGTTATATAGTATCACGTTAAAACGTGTAGCGTTACACGTTACTACGTTATAACCTTTAACGTTATATGGTATTGCGTTATAACATATAACGTAATATAGTATTACGTTATAACGACTAACGTTCTATAGCAAATTAGTGTAACGTATAACGGTATATAGTGTTATGTTATAACGTATAACGTTCTATAGCATATGAGTATAACGTATCACGTTATATATTATTACGTTATAACGTAGAACGTTATATGGTATTACGTTATAATGCTTAACGTTACATAGCATATCAGTATAACGCATAACGCTATATAGTAATATGTAATAACGTATAACGTTTTATAGCATATGTGTGTAACGTATCACGTTATATGGTATTACGTTATAATGTATAGCGTTATATAGCATATCATTATAACGTATAACGTTATATAGTATTACGTTAAAACGTATAGCGTTATATAGTGTTACGTTAAAACGTATAACGTTATACGGTACTACGTCATAACGTTTAACGTTATATAGCATATTAGTATAACGTATAACGTTATATAGTATTACGTTATAACGTATAGCGTTATATAGTATTACGTTAAATCGTATAACGTTATACGGTACTACGTTATAACGTTTAACGTTATATAGCATATCAGTATAACGTATAACGATATATAGTGTATGTTATGACGTAAAACGTTATATGGTAAGACGTTATAATGCTTAACGTTATATAGCATATTAGTATAACGTTTCACGTTATATAGTATTACGTTACAATGTATAGCGTTATATAGCATATTAGTATAACGTATAACGATATATAGTGCTATGTTATAACGTATAACGTCGTATAGCATATGTGTGTAACGTATCACGTTATATAGTATTACGTTATAACGAATAACGTTATATGGTATTACGTTATAACGTTTAACGCTATATAGCATGTTAGTATAACGTATAAGGATATATAGTGTTATGTTATAACGTATAACGTTGTATAGCATATGAGTATAACGTATCACGTTATATATTATTAGATTATAACGCAAAACGTTATATGGTACTTCGTTATAATGCTTAACGTTACATTGTATATTAGTATAACGTATAACGTTATATGGTATTACGTCATTACGTATAGCGTTATATGGCATATCAGTATAACGTATAACGTTATACAGTATTGAGTGATATCGTGTAACGTCATATAGTATCACGTTGAAACGTATAACGTTATATAGCGTATCAGTATAACGTAAAACGTTATATGGTAAGACGTTATAATGCTTAACGTTACATAGCATATTAGTATAACGTATAACGTTATATGGTATTACGTTGGAATGTATAGCGTTATATAGCATATCAGTATAACGTATAACGTTATATAGTATTACGTTATAACGTATAACGTTGTGTAGCATATGTGTGTAACGTATCACGTTATATGGTATTACGTTATTATGTATAGCGTTATATAGCAAATCAGTATAACGTATAACGTTGTATAGAATATCAGTATAACGTATAACGTTATATAGTATTACATTATAACGTATAACGTTGTATAGCATATCAACATAACGTATAACATTATATAGTATTACGTTATAACGTATAGCGTTATATAGTATTACGTTAAAGCGTATAACGTTATATGGTATTACGTTATAACGTTTAACGTTATATAGCATGTTAGTATAACGTATAACGATATGTAGTGTTAGGTTATAAGGTATAGCGTTGTATAGCATTCGAGTATAACGTATAAAGGTATAGAGTGTTATGTTATAACGTACAACGTTGTTTAGCATATATGTGTAACGTATCACGTTATATAGTATTACGTTATAACGTGAAACGTAATATGGTTTTACGCTATAATGCTTAACGTTACATAGCATATTAGTATAACGTATAACGTTGTATAGTATTACGTTATAATGTACAGCGTTATATAGCATATTAGTATAACGTATAACGATATATAGTGTTATGTTATAACGTATCATGTTGTATAGCATATGTGTGTAACGTATCACGTTATATAGTATTACGTTATAATGTATAGCGTTATATAGCATATTAGTATAACGTATAACGATATATAGTGTTATGTTATAACGTATAACGTTGTATAGCATATGTGTTTAACGTATCACGTTATATAGTATTACGTTATAACGTATAACGTTATATGGTATTACGTTATAACGTTTAACGTTATATACCATTTTAGTATAACGCATAACGATATATAGTGTTATGTAATAACGTATAACGTTTTATAGCATATGTGTGTAACGTATCACGTTATATGGTATTACGTTATAATGTATAGCGTTATATAGCATATCATTATAACGTATAACGTTATATAGTATTACGTTAAAACGTATAGCGCTATATAGTGTTACGTTAAAACGTATAACGTTATACGGTACTACGTTATAACGTTTAACGTTATATAGCATATTAGTATAACGTATAACGTTATATAGTATTACGTTATAACGTATAGCGTTATACGGTACTACGTTATAAACTTTAACGTTGTATGATATTGCGTTATAACGTACAACGTAATATAGTATTATGTTACAACGACTAAAGTTATATAGCATATTAGTGTAACGTATAACGGTATATAGTGTTATGTTATAACGTATAACGTTCTATAGCATATGAGTACAACGTATCACGTTATATATAATTGCGTTATAGCGTAAAACGTTATATGGTAATACGTTATAATGCTTAACGTTACACAGCATATTAGTATAACGTATAACGTTATGTAGTATTCCGTTATAATGTATAACATTATATGGCATATCAGTATAACGTATAACGTTAAATAGTATTATGTTGTAACGTATAACTTTCTATAGCGTATGTGTGTAACGTGTCACGTTATATAGTATTACCTTGTAACGTATAGCGTTATATAGCATATTAGTATAACGTATAACGTTGTATAGCTATGTGTATAACGGATCCCGTTATATAGTATTGCGTTATAACTTAAAACGTTGTTTGGTATTACGTTATAATGCTT
The DNA here is from genome assembly GCA_911622165.2 of Bombus sylvestris. NCBI lineage: Eukaryota > Metazoa > Arthropoda > Insecta > Hymenoptera > Apidae > Bombus > Bombus sylvestris. The sequence goes on along the minus strand of CAJVRE020000112.1, from coordinate 1,477,618 downwards.
AACGTTACATAGTATATTAGTATAACGTATAACGTTATATAGTATTACGTTATAACGTATAGCTATCACGTATAGCGATATACAGTATTACGTGATATCGTGTAACGTTATATAGTATCACGTTAAAACGTGTAGCGTTGCACGTTACTACGTTATAACCTTTAACGTTATATGGTATTGCGTTATAACATATAACGTAATATAGTATTACGTTATAACGACTAACGTTCTATAGCATATTAGTGTAACGAATAACGGTATATAGTGTTATGTTATAACGTATAACGTTCTATAGCATATGAGTATAACGTATCATGTTATATATTATTACGTTATAACGTAGAACGTTATATGGTATTACGTTATAATGCTTAACGTTACATAGCATATCAGTATAACGCATAACGCTATATAGTAATATGTTATAACGTATAACGTTATATAGCATATCAGTATAACGTATAACGCTATATAGTAATATGTTATAACGTATAACGTTGTATAGCATATCAGTATAACGTATAACGTTATATAGTAATATGTTATAACGTATAACGTTATATAGCATATTAGTATAACGTATAACGCTAAATAGTATTATGTTGTAACGTATAACGTTGTATACCATATCAGTATAACGTATAACGTTATATAGTATTACTTTACAATGTATAGCGTTATATGGCATATCAGTATAACGGATAACGGTATACAGTATTACATGATATCGTGTAACGTTATATAGTATCACGTTAAAACGTATAACGTTATATGGTATTACGTTATATCGTTTAACGTTACATAGTATATTAGTATAGCGTATAACGTTATATAGTACTACGTTATAACGTATAGCGTTGTATAGCATATGAGTATAACGCATCACGTCATATATTATTGCGTTGTAACGTAAAACGTTATATGGTAATACGATATAATGCTTAACGTTACACAGCATATTAGTATAACGTATAACGTTATGTAGTATTCCGTTATAATGTATAACGTTATATGGCATATCAGTATAGCGTAGAACGTTAAATTGTATTCTGTTGTAACGTATAACGTTGTATAGCATATCAGTATAACGTATAACGTTATATAGTATTACGTTATAATGTATAGCGTTATATAGCATATTAGTATAACGTATAACGCTAAATAGTATTATGTTGTAACGTATAACGTTGTATACCATATCAGTATAACGTATAACGTTATATAGTATTACTTTACATCATATAGCGTTATATAGCATATTAGTATAATCTATATCGGTATATAGTGTTATGTTATATCGTATAACGTTGTATAGCATATGTGTGTAACGTATCACGTTATATAGTATTACGTTATAACGTAAAACGTAATATGGTATTACGTTATAATGCTGAACGTTACATAGCATGTCAGTATAACGTATAACGTTATATAGTATTACTTTATAACGTACAGCGTTATATAGCATTACTTTATAACGTAAAGCGTTATATAGCATATTAGTATAACGTATAACTGCATATAGTGTTATGTTATAAAGTATAACGTTGTATAGCATATGTGTGCAACGTATCAAGTTATATAGTATTACGTTATAACGTAAAACGTTATATGGTATTACGTTATAACGACTAACGTTCTATGGCATATTAGTGTAACGTATAACGTTATATAGTATTATGTTATAATGTACAACGTTGTATAGCATATCAGTATGACGCACAACGTTATATATTATTACGTTATAACGTAGAACGTTATATGGTATTACGTTATAATGCTTAACGTTACATAGCATATCAGTATAACGCATAATGCTATATGGTAATATGTTATAACGTATAACGTTATATAGCATATCAGTATAACGTATAACGCTATATAGTAATATGTTATAACGTATAACGTTGTATAGCATATCAGTATAACGTATAACGTTATATAGTATTACGTTATAATGTATAGCGTTATATAGCATATCAGTATAACGTATAACGCTATGTAGTAATATGTTATAACGTATAACGTTGTATAGCATATCAGTATGACGCATAACGTTATATAGTATTACTTTACAACGTATAGCGTTATATGGCATAACAGTATAACGTATAGCGATATACAGTATTACGTGATATCGTGACACGTGATATAGTATCACGTTAAAACGTATAGCGTTATACGGTGTTACGTTATAACCTTTAACGTTATATGGTATTGCGTTATAACGTATAGCGTTATATAGCATATCATTATAACGTATAACGTTATATAGTATTACGTTATAACGTATAACGTTATATAGTGTTACGTTAAAACGTATAACGTTATACGGTACTACGTTATAACGTTTAACGTTATATAGCATATTAGTATAACGTATAACGTTATATAGTATTACGTTATAACGTATAGCGTTATACGGTACTACGTTATAAACTTTAACGTTGTATGGTATTGCGTTATAACGTACAACGTAATATAGTATTACGTTACAACGACTAAAGTTATATAGCATATTAGTGTAACGTATAACGGTATATAGTGTTATGTTATAACGTATAACGTTCTATAGCATATGAGTACAACGTATCACGTTATATATAATTGCGTTATAACGTAAAACGTTATATGGTAATACGTTATAATGCTTAACGTTACACAGCATATTAGTATAACGTATAACGTTATGTAGTATTCTGTTATAATGTATAACATTATATGGCATATCAGTATAACGTATAACGTTAAATAGTATGATGTTGTAACGTATAACGTTCTATAGCGTATGTGTGTAACGTATCACGTTGTATTGTGTTACCTTGTAACGTATAGCGTTATATAGCATATTTGTATAACGTATAACGGTATATAGTGTTATGTTATAACGTATAACGTTGTATAGCTATGTGTATAACGGATCCCGTTATATAGTATTGCGTTATAACTTAAAACGTTGTTTGGAATTACGTTATAATGCTTAACGTTACATAGTATATTAGTATAACGTATAACGTTATATAGTATTACGTTATAACGTATAGCTATCACGTATAGCGATATACAGTATTACGTGATATCGTGTAACGTTATATAGTATCACGTTAAAACGTGTAGCGTTACACGTTACTACGTTATAACCTTTAACGTTATATGGTATTGCGTTATAACATATAACGTAATATAGTATTACGTTATAACGGCTAACGTTCTATAGCATATTAGTGTAACGTATAACGGTATATAGTGTTATGTTATAACGTATAACGTTCTATAGCATATGAGTATAACGTATCACGTTATATATTATTACGTTATAACGTAGAACGTTATATGGTATTACGTTATAATGCTTAACGTTACATAGCATATCAGTATAACGCATAACGCTATATAGTAATATGTTATAACGTATAACGTTATATAGCATATCAGTATAACGTATAACGCTATATAGTAATATGTTATAACGTATAACGTTGTATAGCATATCAGTATAACGTATAACGTTATATAGTATTACGTTATAATGTATAGCGTTATATAGCATATCAGTATAACGTATAACGCTATATAGTAATATGTTATAACGTATAACGTTGTATAGCATACCAGTATGACGCATAACGTTATATAGTATTACTTTACAACGTATAGCGTTATATGGCATAGCAGTATAACGTATAACGATATACAGTATTACATGATATCGTGTAACGTTATATAGTATCACGTTAAAACGTATAACGTTATATGGTATTACGTTATAACGTTTAACGTTACATAGTATATCAGTATAGCGTATAACGTTATATAGTACTACGTTATAACGTATAGCGTTGTATAGCATATGAGTATAACGCATCACGTCATATATTATTGCGTTGTAACGTAAAACGTTATATGGTAATACGATATAATGCTTAACGTTACACAGCATATTAGTATAACGTATAACGTTATGTAGTATTCCGTTATAATGTATAACGTTATATGGCATATCAGTATAGCGTATAACGTTAAATTGTATTCTGTTGTAACGTATAACGTTGTATAGCATATCAGTATAACGTATAACGTTATATAGTATTACGTTATAATGTATAGCGTTGTATAGCATATTAGTATAACGTATAACGCTAAATAGTATTATGTTGTAACGTATAACGTTGTATACCATATCAGTATAACGTATAACGTTATATAGTATTACTTTACATCATATAGCGTTATATAGCATATTAGTATAATCTATATCGGTATATAGTGTTATGTTATATCGTATAACGTTGTATAGCATATGTGTGTAACGTATCACGTTATATAGTATCACGTTATAACGTAAAACGTAATATGGTATTACGTTATAACGCTTAACGTTACATAGCATGTGAGTATAACGTATAACGTTATATAGTATTACTTTATAACGTACAGCGTTATATAGCATTACTTTATAACGTTTAACGTTATATAGCATATTAGAAAAACGCATAACGATATATAGTGTATGTTATAAAGTATAACGATGTATAGCATATCAGTATAACGTATAACGTTATATAGTATTACGATATAACGTATAACGTTGTATAGCATATCAGTATAACGTATAACGGTATATAGTATTGCGTTATAGCGTAAAACGTTATATGGTATTAAGTTATAATGCTTAACGTTTTGTAGCATATTAGTATAGCGTATAACGATATATAGTGTATGTTATAATGTATAACGTTATATGGTATTACGTTATAACGTGTAACGTTATATGGTATTACGTTATAACGTGTAACGTTATATGGTATTACGTCATAACGTATAACGTTATATGGTATTACGTTATAACGTATAACGTTATATGGTATTACGTTATAGCGTATAACGTTACATGGTATTACGTTATAACGTATAACGATATATAGTGTTATGTTATAACGTATAACGTTGTATAGCATATGTGTGTAACGTATCACGTTATATAGTATTACGCTATAACGTATAGCTTTGTATACCATAGCAGTATAACGTATAACGTTATATAGTATTACGATATAACGTATAACGTTGTATAGCATATCAGTATAACGTATAACGGTATATAGTGTTGCGTTATAGCGTAAAACGTTATATGGTATTAAGTTATAATGCTTAACGTTGTATAGCATATTAGTATAACGTATAACGTCATATAGTATTACGCTAGAACGTAAAACGATATATGGTATTACGTTATAACGTTTAACGTTATATAGCATATTAGAAAAACGCATAACGATATATAGTGTATGTTATGAAGTTAGTGTATGTTATAGTGTATGTTACGATGTATAGCATATGAGTATAACGTATCACATTATATAGTATAACGTTATAACGTAAAACGTTATATGGTATTGCGTTATAACGTTTAACGTTATATAGCATATTAGTATAACGTAAAGCGTTATATAGTATTGCGTTATAACGTATAGCGTTATATAGTATTGCGTTATAACGTATAGCGTTATATAGCATATCAGTATAACGTATAACGTTATATAGTATTACGTTATAACGTTTAGCGTTATATAGTATACCAGTAAAACGAATAACGTTATATAGTATTACGTTATAACGTAAAACGTTATATGGTATTATGTTATAGTGCTTAACTATATATAATATATTAGTATGTCGTATAACGATATATAGTGTATGCTATAATGTATAACGTTATATACTATTACTTTTTAACGTATAAGGTTATATAGTGTTACGTTATAACGTATAACGTTGTATAGCATGTCAGTATAACGTATGTAGTAACTTAGAGCAAGGACAAGGAAATGATGGAATATGGAGCGCTAAGTTCGTTTATTCACTTAAGCAATACTCAAACATACAGCTGACTACAATTCACTTCCGTCTTCTACAACTGCACTCCTTAACATCCTCTGTCCGTCTTTCACTGCTTCACCTTAACGTCTTGCTTTCATCTTCCTCAACTGCTGATCGACTGTCCCTCTGCTCGACTCCTCACCTTCTGATCGACTCTTTCACCTCTGCTCGACTCCTCTTTTAATATCCTCTCCTCGCCTGACCTACCCCTTCTCTAACCCCCAGATGTGCCTGACACATTCCCAAACAATTCGCCCTTATTTACCCCGATGTTGTAATGGGCTATTGGTGTAATCCATTAGCAGGTAAATCCCCTTTAATTACCCCGATATTGTAATGGGCGTCAGGTATAACCCATGGTCAGGCACGTCCCTTTTCCCGATACTACACGTATAACGTTATATAGTTTTACGTTATAACGTAAAACGTTATATGGTATTACGTTGTACTGCTTAACGTCATATAATATATTAGTATAACGTATAACGATATGTAGTGCATGTTACAGCGTATAACGTTATATAATATTACGTTATAACGTAAAACGTTACATGGTATTACGTTATAACCTATAACGTTGTATAGCATATCAGTATAATGTGTAACGTTATATAGTTTTACGTTACAACGTAAAACGTTATAATGCTTAACGTTATATAATATATTAGTATAACGTATAAAGGTATATAGAGTATGTTATAACGTATAACGTTATATAGTATTATGTTATAACTTATAACGTTGCATAGCATATCAGTTAACGTATAACGTTACACAGTATTACGTTATAACGTAAATCGTTATATGGTATTACGTTATAACGTTTAACGTTATATAGCATATTAGTATAACGTATAACGTTGTATAGCATATGTGTATAACGTATCACGTTATATAGTATTACGTTATAACGTATAGCGTTATATAGCATATCAGTATAACGTATAACTTTATATAGTATTACGTTATTACGTATTTCGTTATATGGTATTACGTTACAACGTATAGCGTTATATAGCATATCAGTATAACGTATAACGTTATATAATATTACGTTATAACGTAAAACGTGGTATGGTATTACGTTCTAACGACTAACGTTATATAGCATATTAGTGTAACGTATAACGATATGTAGTGCATGTTACAACGTATATCGTTATATGGTATTACGTTATAACGTTTAACGTTATATAGCATATTAGTATAACGTATAACGTTGTATAGCATATGTGTGTAACGTATCACGTTATATAGTATTACGCTATAATGTATAGCGTTGTATACCATACCAGTATAACGTATAACGTTATATAGTATTACGATATAACGTATAACGTTGTATAGCATATCAGTATAACGTAGAACGGTATATAGTGTTGCGTTATAGCGTAAAACGTTATATGGTATTAAGTTATAATGCTTAACGTTATGTAGCATATTAGTATAACGTATAACGATATGTAGTGTATGTTATAACGTATAACGTTATATAGTATTACGTTATAACGTATAACGTTATATGGTATTACGTTATAACGTGTAACGTTATATGGTACTACGTTATAACGTGTAACGTTATATGGTATTAGTATATGGTATTAGTTAGATGGTATTACGTTACACTGATTAATCGTTATATAATATATTAGTAAAACCTATAACGATATATAGTGTATGTTATAACGTATAACGTTATATGGCATTACGTTATAACGTTTAGCGTTATATAGTATACCAGTAAAACGAATAACGTTATATAGTATTACGCTATAACGTAAAACGTTATATGGTATTATGTTATAGTGCTTAACGTTATATAATATATTAGTATGTCGTATAACGATATATAGTGTTACGTTATAACGTATAACATTGTATAGCATGTGAGTATAACGTATCACGTTATATAGTATTACGTTAGAACGTAAAACGTCGAATGGTATTACGATATAATGATTAACGTTATGTAGCATATTAGTATAACGTATAACGTTGTATAGTTTTATCTTGGAACGTATAACGTTGTATAGCATATAAGTACAACGTATCACGTTATATAGTATTACGTTATAACGTAAAGCGTTATATGGTATTACGTTATAATGCTTAACGTTATATAGCATATTAGTATAACGTATAACGTTGTATAGCATATGTGTATAACGTATCACGTTATATAGTATTACGTTATAACGTAAAGCGTTACATGGTATTACGTTATAATGATTAACGTTATATAATATATTAGTATCACGTATAACGATATGTAGTGCATGTTACAACGTATAACGTTATATTGTATTACGTTATAATGCTTAATGTTATATAATATATTAGTATGACGTATAACGATATATAGTGTTATGCTATAACGTATAACGTTATATAGTATTACGTTATAACGTATAACTTTATATGGTATTACGTTATAACGTGTAACGTTATATGGTATTACGTTATAACGTATAACGATATATAGTGTTATGTTATAACGTATAACGTCGTACGGCATATCAGTATAACGTATGACGTTATATAGGATTACGTTATAACGTAAAACGTTATATGGTATTACGTTATAATGCTTAACGTTATATAATATATCAGGGTAACGTATAATGATATACAGTGAATGTTATAACGTATAGCGTTGTATAGCATATCAGTATAACGTATAACGTTATATAGAATTACGTTATAACGTATAACGTTGTATAGCATATCAATATAATGTGTAACGTTATATAGTATTACGTTACAACGTAAAACGTTATAATGCTTAACGTTGTATAATATATTAGTATAACGTATAAAGGTATATAGAGTATGTTATAACGTATAACGTTATATAGTATTATGTTATAACGTATAACGTTGTATAGCATATCAGTTAACGTATAACGTTACATAGTATTACGTTATAACGTAAATCGTTATATGGTATTACGTTATAATGCTTAACGCTACATAGCATACTAGTATAACGTATAACGATATATAGTGTTACGTTATAACGTATAACATTGTATAGCAGATGAGTATAACGTATCACGTTATATAGTATTACGTTATAACGTAAAACGTCGAATGGTATCACGTCATATAATAATACGTTTTAACGTAAAGCGTTATATGGTATTACGTTATAATGATTAACGTTATATAATATATTAGTGTAACGTATAACGATATGTAGTGCATGTTACAGCGTATAACGTTATATAGTATTACGTTATAACGTAAAACGTTACATGGTATTACGTTATAATGATTAACGTTATATAGCATATTAGTATAACGTATAACGTTGTATAGCATATGTGTATAACGCATCACGTTACATAGTATTACGTTATAACGTAAAACGTTACATGGTATTACGTTATAATGATTAACGTTATATAATATATTAGTATAACGTATAAGGATATGTAGTGCATGTTACAACGTATAACGTTATATAGTATTACGTTATAATGCTTAATGTTATATAATATATTAGTATGACGTATAACGATATATAGTGTACGTTATAACGTATAACACTATATAGTATTACGTGATAACGTATAGCGCTATATAGCATATCAGTATAACGTATAACATTACATAGTATTACATAATAACGTATAGCGTTATATAGCATATCAGTATAACGTATAACGTTATGCAGTATTGCGTGATATCGTGTAACGTTATATAGTATCACGTTATAACGTATAACGTTATATGGTATTACGTTATAATGATTAACATTATATAATATATTAGAATAACGTATAACGATATGTAGTGCACGTTACAGCGTATAACGTTATATAGTATTACGTTATAACGTAAAACGTTACATGGTATTACGTTGTAATGATTAACGTTTTATAGCATATTAGTATAACGTATAACGTTGTATAGCATATAAGTACAATGTATCACGTTATATAGTATTACGTTATAACGCAAAACGTTATATGGTATCACGTTATATAGTATTATGTTATAACGTAAAACGTTGTATGGTATCACGTTATAATGCTTAACGTTATATAGCATATTAGTATAACGTATAACGATATATAGTGTATGTTATAGCGAATAACGTTATATGATATTACGTTATAACGTTTAACGTTACATAGCATATTAGTATAACGTATAACGTTATATAGTGTATGTTACAGCGTATAACGTTATATGGTATTACGTTATACCGATTAAGGTTAGATAGCATGTTAGTATAACGTATAACGATATATAGTGTTAGCTTATAACGTATAATGTTGTATAGCATATAAGTACAACGTATCGCGTTATATAGTATGACGTTATAACGTAAAACGTTATATAGCTCATTAGTGTAACGTATAACGATACATTGTGTTATGTTATAACGTATAACGTTGTATAGCATATGAGTATAACGTATCACGTTATATAGTATTACGTTATAACGCAAAACGTTATATGGTATTACGTTATTACGACTAACGTAATATAGCATATTAGTGTAACGTATAACGATACATTGTGTTATGTTATAACGTATAACGCTGTATAGCATATGAGTATAACGTATCACGTTATATAGTAATACTTTATAACGTAAAACGTTATATGGTATCACGCTATATAGCATTACGTTATAACGTAAAACGTTATATGGTATTACGGTATAACGTATAACGTTGTATGGTATTACGTTATAAAGATTAACGTTATATATCATATTAGTATAACGTATAACGATATATAATGTTATCTTATAACGTATAACGTTGTATAGCATATAAGTACAACGTATCACGTTATACAATATTACGTTATAACGTTTAACGTTATATAGCATATTAGTATAACGTGTAACGATATACAGTGTTATGTTATAACGTATAACGTTGCATAGCATATGTGTGTAACGTATCCCGTTATATAGTATTACGTTATAACGTAGAAGGTTATATGGTATTACGTTATAGTGCTTAACGTTACATAGCATATTGGTATATCGTATAACGATATATAGTGTATGTTACAGCGTATAACAATATATGGTATTACGTTATACCGATTAACGTAAGATAGCATATTAGTATAACGTATAACGATATATAGTGTTATCTTATAACGTATAACGTTGTATAGCATATAAGTACAACGTATCACGTTATATAGTATTACGTTATAACCTGAAACGTTATATGGTATTACGTTATAATGCTTAACGTTATATAATACGTTAATATAACGCATAACGATATATAGTGTCATGTTATAACGGATAACTTTGTATAGCATATCAGTATAACTTGTAACGCTATATAGTATTACGTTATAACGTATTGCGTTATACAGCAGAACAGTATAACGTATAACGTTATATGGTATGACGTTATAATGCTTAACGTTATATAGCATATTGTTATGACGTATAACGATATATAGTGTATGTTATAACGTATAACGTCATATAGTATTCCGTTATAACGCAAAACGTTACATGCTATTACGATATAACATATAGCGTTATATGGCATATCAGTATAACGTACAACGTTATATAGTATTACGTTATAACGTAAAACGTCGTATAGCATATCAGTATAACGTGTAACGTTATATAGTATTACGTTACAACGTAAAACGTTATACGGTATTACGTTGCAATGCTAATGTTATATAATATATTAGTATGACGTATAACGATATATGGTGTGTGTTATAACGTATAACGTTATATAGTATTACGTTATAATGCTTAACGTTATATAGCATCTCGGTGTGACGTATAACGATATATAGTGTATGTTATAACGTATAACGTCATATAGTATTCCGTTATAACGCAAAACGTTATATGCTATTACGTTATAACATATAGCGTTATATGGCATATCAGTATAACGTACAACGTTATATAGTATTACGTTATAACTTATAACGTCGTATAGCATATCAGTATAACGTGTAACGTTATATAGTATTACGTTACAACGTAAAACGTTATATGGTATTACGTTGCAATGCTAATGTTATATAATATATTAGTATGACGTATAACGATATATGGTGTGTGTTATAACGTATAACGTTATATAGTATTACGTGATAAGGTATAGCGTTATATAGCATACCAGTATAACGTATAATGTTATATAGCATTACGTTATAACATAAAACGTTATATAGTATTACGTTATAATGGTTAACGTTATATTGCATATTAGTATAGCGTTTAACGATATATAGTGTTATGTTATAACGTATAACGTTGTATAGCCTATGAGGATAACGTATCACGTTATATAGTATTACGTTATAACGCGAAACGTTATATGGTATTACGTTTTAACGTATAACGTTATATAGTATTACGTTATAATGCGTTACGTTACATAGCATGTTAGTTTAACGTATAACGTTATATGGTATTACGTTATAATGCGTAACGTTACATAGCATATCAGTATAACGTATAACGTTATATAGTATTATGTTATAACGTAAAACGATGTATATCATATCAGTATAACGTAAAACATTATATGGTATTACGTTACAATGCTTAACGTTATATAGCATATTAGTATAACGCATAACGTTATATGGTATTATGTTATAACGTAAAACGTTATATGGTTTTACGTTACATTGCTTAAAGTTACGTAGCATATTAGTATAACGTATAACGTTATAGAGTATTACGTTAGAACGTAAAACGTTATATAGTATTACGTTACAATGTATAGCGTTATATAGCATATCAGTATAACGTATATCGATATATAGTGTATGTTCTAACGTATAACGTTATATAGTATTACGTTATAACGTAAACAGTTATATGGTATTGCGTTATAATGCTTAACGTTATATAGCATATTAGTATAACGCATAACGTTATATGGTATTATGTGTTAACGTAAAACGTTATATGGTTTTACGTTACATTGCTTAAAGTTACGTAGCATATTAGTATAACGTATACGTTATATAGTATTACGTTATAATGTATAGCGTTATATAGCATATCAGTATAACGTATATCGATATATAGTGTATGATATAAAGTATAACGTTATATAGTATTACGTTATAACGTAAACCGTTATATGGTATTACGTTATAATGTTTAACGTTATATAATATACTAGTATTACGTATAAGGATATATAGTGTATCTTATAACGTGTAACGTTATATAGTATTGCGTTATAACGTATAATGTTGTATAGCATATCAGTATTACGTATAACGTTATATAGCATTATGTTATAACGTAAAACGTTGTAAAGCATATCAGTATAACGTAAAACGTTATATGGTATTACGTTATAATGCTTAACGTTACATAGCATATTAGTATAACGTATAACGTCATATAGTATAACGTTATAACGTATAGCGTTATATAGCATATTAGTATAACGTATAACGTTATATAGTATTGCGTTACAACGTATACCGTATTATAGCATATCAGTATAACGTATAACGTTATATAGTATTGCGTTACAACGTATACCGTATTATAGCATATCAGTATAACGTATAACGTTATACAGTATTGCGTGATATCATGTAACGTTGTATAGTATCACATTATAACGTATAACGTTATATAGTATTACGTTATAACCCATAAGTTATATGATATTACGTTATGACTTTTAACGTTATATAGCATATTAGTGTAACGTATTACGATATATAGTGTTATGTTATAACGTATAACGTTGTATAGTATTACGTTACAACGTATAGCGTTATATAGTATATCAGTATAACGTATAACGTTATATAGTATAACGTTATAACCTAAAACGTTATATGGTATTGCGTAATAATGCTTAACGTTATATAATATGTTAGTATAACGTACAACGTTATATAGTATTGCGTTATAACGTATAACGTCGTATAGCATATAAGTACAACGTATCACGTTATATAGAATTACGTTATAACGTATAACGTCGTATAGCATATAAGTACAACGTATCACGTTATATAGAATTACGTTATAACGTAAAACGTTATATGGCATTACGTTATAATGCTTAACGTTATTTAGCATATTTGTATAACGTATAACGATATATAGTGTATGTTATAGCTTACAACGTTATATGGTATTACGTTATAACGTATAACGTTATAAGGTATTACGTTACAACGTATAGCGTTATATAGTATATCAGTATAACGTATAACGTTATATAGTATAACGTTATAACCTGAAACGTTATATAGTATTACGTTATAACGGCTAACGTTATATAGCATATGAGTATAACGTATAACGTTATATAGTATAACGTTATAACTTAAAACGTTATATGGTATTGCGTAATAATGCTTAACGTTATATAATATGTTAGTATAACGTACAACGTTATATAGTATTGCGTTATAACGGCTAACGTTATATAGCATATGAGTATAACGTATCACGTTATATAGAATTACGTTATAACGTAAAACGTTATATGGCATTACGTTATAATGCTTAACGTTATTTAGCATATTTGTATAACGTATAACGATATATAGTGTATGTTATAGCTTATAACGTTATATGGTATTACGTTATAACGTATAACGTTATAAGGTATTACGTTACAACGTATAGCGTTATATAGTATATCAGTATAACGTATAACGTTATATAGTATAACGTTATAACCTAAAACGTTATATAGTATTACGTTATAACGGCTAACGTTATATAGCATATTAGTATAACGTATAAAGACATATAGTGTTATCTTATAACGTATAACGTTGTATAGCATATAAGCACAGCGCTTCACGTTATGTAGAATTACGTTATAATGTAAAACGCTATGTGGTATTACGTTATAATGCTTAATGTTATATAGCATATTAGTATAACGTGTAACGATATATAGTGTATGTTACAGCGTATAACGTTATATGGTATTACGTTATAACGTATACCGTTATATGGTATTACGTTATAAAGTCTGACGTTATATGGTATTAATTTATAGCGAGTAACGTTATATAGCATATTAGTATAACGTTGAACGATATATAGTGTTATCTTATAACGTATGACGTCGTACAGCATATCAGTATAACGTGTAAAGTTATATAGTATTACGTTACAACGTAAAACGTTATATGGTATAACGTTATAATGCTTAATGTTATATAATATATTAGTATGACGTAAAACGATAAATAGTGTATGCTATAACGTATAACGTTATATAGTATTACGTGATAAGGTATAGCGTTATATAGCATATCAGTATAACGTATAACGTTATACAGTATTACGTGATATCGTGTAACGTTATATGGTGTCACGTTATATCGTATAACGTTATATAGTATTACGTTATATCGACTCACGTTACATAGCATATTAGTGTAACGTATAACGACATACAGTGTTATCTTATAGCGTATAACGTTGTATAGCATATAAGTACAGCGTATCACGTTATATAGAATTACGTTATAAAGTAAAACGTTATGTGGTATTACGTTATAATGCTTAACGTTATATGATATATTAGTATAACGTGTAACGATATACAGTGCATGTTATAACGTATAACGTTATATAGTATTACGTGATAAGGTATAGCGTTATATAGCATATCAGTATAACGTATCACGTTATACAGTATTACCTGATATCGGGTAACGTTATATAGTATCACGTTATATCGTTTAACGTTATATATTATTATGTTATAACCCATAACGTTATTTGATATTACGTTATAACGTTTAACGTTTTATAGCATATTAGTATAACGTATAACGATATTTAGTGTATGTTACAGCGTATAACGTTATATGGTATTACGTTATAACGTATAACGTTATATGGTATTACGTTATAACGTTTGACGTTATATGATATATTAGTATAACGTGTATCGATATACAGTGCATGTTATAACGTATAACGTTATATAGTATTACGTTAACACGTATAACGTTATATAGCGTATTAGTATAACGTATAACATTGTATAGCATATGTGTATAACGTATCACGTTATATAGTATTACGTTATATCGTAAAACGTTATATGGCATTACGTTATAATGCTTAACGTTATTTAGCATATTTGTATAACGTATAACGATATATAGTGTATGTTATAGCTTATAACGTTATATGGTCTTACGTTATAACGTATAACGTTATAAGGTATTACATTACAACTTATAGCGTTATATAGTATATCAGTATAACGTATAACGTTATATAGTATAACGTTATAACTTAAAACTTTATATGGTATTGCGTAATAATGCTTAACGTTATATAGTATATCAGTATAACGTATAACGTTATATAGTATAACGTTATAACCTGAAACCTTATATAGTATTACGTTATAACGGCTAACGTTATATAGCATATGAGTATAACGTATAACGTTATATAGTATAACGTTGTAACTTAAAACGTTATATGGTATTCCGTAATAATGCTTATCGTTATATAATATGTTAGTATAACGTACAACGTTATATAGTATTGCGTTATAACGTATAACGTCGTATAGCATATAAGTACAACGTATCACGTTATATAGAATTACGTTATAACGTAAAACGTTATATGGCATTACGTTATAATGCTTAACGTTATTTAGCATATTTGTATAACGTATAACGATATATAGTGTATGTTATAGCTTATAACGTTATATGGTATTACGTTATAACGTATAACGTTATAAGGTATTACGTTACAACGTATAGCGTTATATAGTATATCAGTATAACGTATAACGTTATATAGTATAACGTTATAACCTAAAACGTTATATAGTATTACGTTATAACGGCTAACGTTAAATAGCATATGAGTATAACGTATGACGTTATATAGAATTACGTTGTTACGTAAAACGTTATATGGTATTATGTTATAATGCTTAACGTTATATAGCATATTAGTATGACGTATAACGATATATAGTGTGTGTTATAACGTATAACGTTATATAGTATTACGTGATAACGTATAGCGTTATATAGCATATCAGGATAACGTATAATGTTATATAGTATTACGTTGTAACGACTAACGTTATATAGCATATTAGTATAACGTATAACGGTATATAGTGTATGTTATAACGTGTAACGTTGTATAGCATATCAGTATAACGTATAACGTTAAACAGTATTACGTGATATCGTGTAACGTTATGTTGTATCACTCCAAAACGTATAACGTTATATGGTACTACGTTATAACGACTATCGTTATATAGCATATTATTGTAACGTATAACGATATATAGTGTTATGTTATAACGTACAACGTTGCATAGAATATGAGTATAACGTATCACGTTATACAGTATTACCTGATATCGGGTAATGTTATATAGTATTACGTTATATCGTTTAGCGTTATATATTATTATGTTATAACCCATCACGTTATTTGATATTACGTTATACCGTTTAACGTTTTATAGCATATTAGTATAACGTATAACGATATTTACTGTATGTTACAGCGTATAACGTTATATGGTATTACGTTATAACGTATAACGTTATATGGTATTACGTTACAACGTATAACGTTATATGGTATTACGTTATAACCTATAACGTTATATGGTATTACGTTATAACGTTTGACGTTATATAGCATATTGGTATAACGTATAACGATATATAGTGTATGTTATAACGTATAACGTTATATAGTATTACGTTATTTCGTATAACGTTATATGGTATTACTTTACATCGTATTGCGTTATATAGCATATCAGTATAACGTATAACGTTATACAGTATTGCGTGATATCATGTAACGTTGTAGAGTATCACGATATAACGTATAACGTTCTATGGTACTACGTTATAACGACTCGCGTTACATAGCATATTAGTATAACGTATAACGTTATATAGAATTACCTTGATACGTAAAACGTTATATGGTATTATGTTCAAATGCTTAACGTTATATAGCATATTAGTATAACGTATAACGATATATAGTGATATGTTATAACGTATAACGACGTATAGTGTTATGTTATAACGTATAACGTTGTATAGCATATGTGCGTAACGTATCACGTTAGTTAATATTACGTTATATCGTATAGCGTTATATAGCATATGAGTATAACGTATCACGTTATACAGTATTACGTGATATCGGGTAACGTTATATAGTATCACGTTATATCGTTTAACGTTATATAGTATTACGTTATAACGTATAACGTTGTATGGTATTACGTTGTAATGCTTAACATTATATAATACATTAGTATTACGTATAATGATATGTAGTGTATGCTATAACGTATGACGTTATAACGTATTACGCTATAACGTATAGCGTTTTATAGCATATCAGCAAAACGTATCACGTTATATAGTATTACGTTATAACGTAAAACGTTATATGGTATTACGTTATAATGCTTAACGTTATATAGCATATTCGTATAACATATAACGATATATAGTGTATGTTATAACGTATAACGTTATATGGTATTACGGTATAACGTATAACGTTATATAGCATATCAGTATAACGTATAACGTTATATATTATCACGTTATAACGTAAAACGTTGTACAGTGTTACGTTTTTCCTTCTGTTATTCGGTTTCCGTTACCGTTATTTTTGAAATTCAGGTAAATAGTAGTTGCAGCCACCAGAAACAATCTAAGGATTGCTTCAATTAGAATTTTTATTATCGTTATCTTTCGACTAAACTCCACCTTTCGGCTAACCTGCTATGCGCAGGAGTACTGGCACGGGAGAGGATGAAAGTTGGCGAAGATAAATGGTCGATTAATCTGATTATATTGTAAAACAATTAATTTTCACAACAAGAATTTATTCTGATTTTGATTGGTTATTAACAGAATTATTTAGAATATTCGAATTTACAATTGTCCGTGATACGCTTTACCGATTACAAGATTTAAATTCACGTGATTATCGATAGTTTACAAGTTGACAAATACGAGCGCGTCGATTAACGAAAATTGACAAGAACTGAGAATTAAACGAAACAAAGAATTAAACTAAAGAATTAAAGAATTAAAATATTTAAGAACTAAAACTGAGAAAACTAAAAGATAAAGGAACTAAAGCTAAGGAGCTAAGAGCTAAGGAACTAAAGAACTAAAGAACTAGAGGTCAAAGTAACTGAAATATTAAGACCTTGACGAATTGAGAGCGAATCGCTATAACTAAGAAATTACTTGCCAAAAGTTGAGGGACTGATCACCAAGAACACAGGAATCAATCACCAAGCACAGAGGAACTAGTCATACAGAACTAAGGAATTATTTGTATAATGAACAAATAATAATCTGAATAATAATTAGCACAATCTGAATACAATCTGAAGAAATAAATGAACTAATATTAACCGTTCTTCCATTTTGCTACGTGTATTTATAGTTTGTTCAAACATAGAAGTGGGGGGGGGGGGGTGTCATGTGGCGGTTTGCGAAGCTAGAATTCGGTTTCTAACCGAATTGTTAGATTTTATTTCGAGTTGAGGCGCCGTCTCGCGCTATTGGTAGATTTTAGGCCTTTGTTACGGCGCGTGCGCAGCGCGAGACGTGACACCCCCGCCCTTGGAGTTCAAATTTCTGGAGGAAATTTGATATTGTACTGCATCGCCTTCCGTAATGGTTCGTCTTCTTTCATTTTGGTTATGGGCTAGTTTCAACTTATTTAAATGTACTGTCCGTGGGATCCCCTTGACTTCAATCTTGACGTTTTGATTCTCTAAAACTTCCAACACTTTATGCGGTCCTGAATATTGATCGGAAAGTTTTCCTCTGCTGGGTTCCTTTAATAGATATACTAGGTCTCCTGTTTTGAAATTTTGTGGGTTAACCCTTCTGTCGTAGTATTCCTTCGATTTCAACTTGGATCTCATCAGATTTCCTCTTGCTATTTGTTGCACGATGTTGATTTTATCGAACAAATCTCTGAGGTATTTCGTGTATGTTGGTTCCATGTCCTCTTCGATTATTGTTTCGTCCGTGAGTTCTCTGGCCAGGTGTCCAATTACCATTTTTTTTCCTTTTTTCATTTTAGTTTTTCTTTTGCGCCCAAACGCAAATTTACTATTACCGAACCAATTATTCAATCGCTTGCCGAAAGCATTCAAAATATGAATTTTTGAAGATGTCATACCCATGTAAACCCATGAGTATTTTAAATATGGTATAGTATAATACTTTCCACATTTTCTAGGAAAAATCGTAAGATTAGCACTCGTGCTAACTTCATTAGATACTAGACGTAGTAGCCAATAAAGTATTTTTAATCCAATTTTAGTCCAATGGCTAGTAGGCTTATTTAAGTTTCTATATAAATCCTTGACTGGTAATTCCCTATTTTCTCTTCTTCGATTTCTTCGAGCCCTTTTTGCTTCTGCTTTTTCAACCCGACAACGTTTAGAATTCCTTTCCTTGGTTACCCCTTTTTTTCTTTGTTTACTTTATTTATAACTTGCTGAAATCTCTCTATTTTTCCAGTATAAATAGTTTCACTGAAAGTGTTTATTTGTATGAGGCGTTTAGGAATATTTCCAGTAGATTTAGGATTATTATTTTGAAATTTTGAATTATTGAATGTCCTTCTCTTTTCTACTTTCTTGGATATTTTAAAAGCTCTTTTCTTTTCAAATTGGTTTGATCTACCAGAACTATTTATTCTATGAACTTCAGTTGATGAACCAAGATTGTCTAATGATACCAAGGGTCTTGGAAGATTCGAGTTATTTTTTCCTAATACTTTTAGTACTTTTCGTGATATTTGTATTTTTGGGAAATTGTGATCATCACTCCCGGATGAATTTTGTCTCTTTAACGTTGTAGATCTAGATTTATTCTTTGAAATTTTATTAGAAACCTTCTTGCTTACAGATTCTGTTTTGGGTTTTATAGGTTGAACTGTTAGAGGATATGGTGGTGTTGGAGGAGATTTTGTTAGAACATCAGAATAAGAGGGTCGCATAGGTTTAGCTTCCGCTACCATACGAGGTTTCTTATGTTGTGAGTCAGTTGGATTTCTAGGCAATTCTTCGGGATCTCTAATATCTATGCTTGGGGATATCGGGTTCACATACCCGTTGTTACTTTGAAACACGTTGCAGTCTTCAAAATTATCATTTATCTTTGTCTTCTTCCATTTGCCCGTATAGTTTTCTTCTTCGACCAATTTCCCGTCCATCCATTTACCGCGGTCTAACTCTACCCCAGAATATTTGCCAGATTTGAAATCCAAATTACTCAAATTATCTAACGACTTAGCTTTGAATTCGATAAAGTGCTTTCTGGTAATTTTGTCGAAGTTTTTGAGTCAGATACGCTCACTATCTCGTTTTCTATTATATTTGAAACATTCACGAAATTTGTGGAACTTTGCTTTTGTATCCTTGCCAATTTATCCTCATCTTCACATATGAAATTATCTTCATTATCGTTTTCGAACTTATTCTTTCCCTTGACTTTATTATTTGTATCGACTGGAGCAATATTTGATATTGCACTGTTTGACTTAATTATGTCCATGTGATCAATAGCGTAACTAGTGTCCTCGATTATTTCGGCTTTCGATACATCTTTACAGAATACATTGTTGCGCGAAGATTTGCTAACAGACTGATTGTCTGAAATTAAATTGTGTGTTTCCTTAGAATTGATAGGGTTAGTTTCCTCGCTTGTCTCTAGCGAAGCTCTCTTGTTTTCCTTAAGCGTTATTCTTGAAGTTTTCTCCATTTCGCGTTTACCTTGGTTCGTTTCTCTAACTTCTACGACCGCATTGGATTTATTGAACACTCTGCGACCTCTTTCCGGTAATTTTGGGTTGCCTTCTTGATCCTTAGCGTGTAATCTACGTTGGCAGTCCAATGTATTCGAATAGGAAAGTGAATCGTCAATTTCATACGGGCTACGATCGTCGTAAAGTATTCGTTTTTTCTGCTCCTGTCCCTTCGAGGTTCTATACGTCATGGAGTTTTGTCTCGGGTCGTTTGGATGATTCTGCGACGGTGGTACAAATCTCCGATCTTGACGATCGTTCCCGATGTTGCTGTTACTGTTCAGAGGTTTCAAACGTTGGTATCGCGTCCTGTAGCTTACTTGTTTTAATTCCCGCGTTGCTCTCACGGCTTGTCGGTATGCATCTTCTACGGAATGGTACCCTGCTACCTTTACGCGTACATATATCTCGTGTGGAAGTCCGTTAACGAAAGCCTCCATCGTATCCCAATCTATCGCGTCTTGAACATCCGGAGAGATGATGCCGTAATCACATTTTTCTCCGTCCATTATGGCCATCCTGAGATCCCCGACGCGACGTATATAGTCTAAAATATCCTCTCTCGGTCGTTGGAATACCGTAACTAATTCTCCTTTATATTCGGCAACCGTTTTTCCGGGCCCGAACATGGCTTTCAACTTATTCCCAAAAACGGTTAAACTATCTATTTGACTGCCCTCTACGGCGAGGAGCGCGTGTCCACGAAGCTTATTTACTAATAATTTTAGCAACTGGGACTCTTGATGGTGTGGAATCATGTCTCGCGCGCGCTCACATGCTCTTAAAAATTGAAATACTGAGGGTTGGTGTCCGTCGAATATTGGTACCGACTCGATCGCGTCTTTTAATTTAATTGATTGTGAACCACTATCCGTTGATGCTATCTTTGGCTGGACTGTCGGCGGTGATACAGGTGTCTCTACTTCCCTTTTTGCCTTGAGTACGCTTACGTCGTCTCGTAATTCGCGGATTCTTTCGTCCATGTCGTTTATCGTACGAAAGTTTACGTCCCACGCTTTTATTTTCTCTAGTAATGACAAAAGCATGTCCTTTTCCGATGGTTCTAACGAGGTCGCCATGTTTCTATTTGTTCTTGTTAATAACCAAAAAAAAAAAAAATCTTAATCCTCAGTGGAGCTAATCCGACCGTTTCTCAACTTTAATCCTCCGTGGAGCGTATCCCACCGCTGTCACCAAAATATTTACCCTGTTACGTTTTTGCTTCCGTTGTTCGGTTTCCGTTACCGTTATCTTTGAAATTCAGGTAAATAGTAGTTGCCGCCACCAGAAACAATCTAAGGATTGCTACAATTACAATTTTTATTATCGTTATCTTTCGACTAAACTCCACCTTTCGGCTAACCTGCTATGCGCAGGAGTACTGGCACGGGAGAGGATGAAAGGTGGCGAAGATAAATGGTCGTTTAATCTGATTATATTGTAAAACAATTAATTTTCACAACAAGAATTTATTCTGATTTTGATTGGTTATTAACAGAATTATTTAGAATATTCGAATTTACAATTGACCGTGATACGCTTTACCGATTACAAGATTTAAATTCACGTGATTATCGATAGTTTACAAGTTGACAAATACGAGCGCGTCGATTAACGAAAATTGACAAGAACTGAGAATTAAACGAAACAAAGAATTAAACTAAAGAATTAAAGAATTAAAATATTTAAGAACTAAAACTGAGAAAACTAAAAGATAAAGGAACTAAAGCTAAGGAGCTAAGAGCTAAGGAACTAAAGAACTAAAGAACTAGAGGTCAAAGTAACTGAAATATTAAGACCTTGACGAATTGAGAGCGAATCGCTATAACTAAGAAATTACTTGCCAAAAGTTGAGGGACTGATCACCAAGAACACAGGAATCAATCACCAAGCACAGAGGAACTAGTCATACAGAACTAAGGAATTATTTGTATAATGAACAAATAATAATCTGAATAATAATTAGCACAATCTGAATACAATCTGAAGAAATAAATGAACTAATATTAACCGTTCTTCCATTTTGCTACGTGTATTTATAGTTTGTTCAAACATAGAAGTGGGGGGGGGTGTCATGTGGCGGTTTGCGAAGCTAGAATTCGGTTTCTAACCGAATTGTTAGATTTTATTTCGAGTTGAGGCGCCGTCTCGCGCTATTGGTAGATTTTAGGCCTTTGTTACGGCGCGTGCGCAGCGCGAGACGTGACACCCCCGCCCTTGGAGTTCAAATTTCTGGAGGAAATTTGATATTGTACTGCATCGCCTTCCGTAATGGTTCGTCTTCTTTCATTTTGGTTATGGGCTAGTTTCAACTTATTTAAATGTACTGTCCGTGGGATCCCCTTGACTTCAATCTTGACGTTTTGATTCTCTAAAACTTCCAACACTTTATGCGGTCCTGAATATTGATCGGAAAGTTTTCCTCTGCTGGGTTCCTTTAATAGATATACTAGGTCTCCTGTTTTGAAATTTTGTGGGTTAACCCTTCTGTCGTAGTATTCCTTCGATTTCAACTTGGATCTCATCAGATTTCCTCTTGCTATTTGTTGCACGATGTTGATTTTATCGAACAAATCTCTGAGGTATTTCGTGTATGTTGGTTCCATGTCCTCTTCGATTATTGTTTCGTCCGTGAGTTCTCTGGCCAGGTGTCCAATTACCATTTTTTTTCCTTTTTTCATTTTAGTTTTTCTTTTGCGCCCAAACGCAAATTTACTATTACCGAACCAATTATTCAATCGCTTGCCGAAAGCATTCAAAATATGAATTTTTGAAGATGTCATACCCATGTAAACCCATGAGTATTTTAAATATGGTATAGTATAATACTTTCCACATTTTCTAGGAAAAATCGTAAGATTAGCACTCGTGCTAACTTCATTAGATACTAGACGTAGTAGCCAATAAAGTATTTTTAATCCAATTTTAGTCCAATGGCTAGTAGGCTTATTTAAGTTTCTATATAAATCCTTGACTGGTAATTCCCTATTTTCTCTTCTTCGATTTCTTCGAGCCCTTTTTGCTTCTGCTTTTTCAACCCGACAACGTTTAGAATTCCTTTCCTTGGTTACCCCTTTTTTTCTTTGTTTACTTTATTTATAACTTGCTGAAATCTCTCTATTTTTCCAGTATAAATAGTTTCACTGAAAGTGTTTATTTGTATGAGGCGTTTAGGAATATTTCCAGTAGATTTAGGATTATTATTTTGAAATTTTGAATTATTGAATGTCCTTCTCTTTTCTACTTTCTTGGATATTTTAAAAGCTCTTTTCTTTTCAAATTGGTTTGATCTACCAGAACTATTTATTCTATGAACTTCAGTTGATGAACCAAGATTGTCTAATGATACCAAGGGTCTTGGAAGATTCGAGTTATTTTTTCCTAATACTTTTAGTACTTTTCGTGATATTTGTATTTTTGGGAAATTGTGATCATCACTCCCGGATGAATTTTGTCTCTTTAACGTTGTAGATCTAGATTTATTCTTTGAAATTTTATTAGAAACCTTCTTGCTTACAGATTCTGTTTTGGGTTTTATAGGTTGAACTGTTAGAGGATATGGTGGTGTTGGAGGAGATTTTGTTAGAACATCAGAATAAGAGGGTCGCATAGGTTTAGCTTCCGCTACCATACGAGGTTTCTTATGTTGTGAGTCAGTTGGATTTCTAGGCAATTCTTCGGGATCTCTAATATCTATGCTTGGGGATATCGGGTTCACATACCCGTTGTTACTTTGAAACACGTTGCAGTCTTCAAAATTATCATTTATCTTTGTCTTCTTCCATTTGCCCGTATAGTTTTCTTCTTCGACCAATTTCCCGTCCATCCATTTACCGCGGTCTAACTCTACCCCAGAATATTTGCCAGA
This sequence comes from Bombus sylvestris, assembly GCA_911622165.2. Taxonomy (NCBI): domain Eukaryota; kingdom Metazoa; phylum Arthropoda; class Insecta; order Hymenoptera; family Apidae; genus Bombus; species Bombus sylvestris. The sequence continues at coordinate 1,452,041 of CAJVRE020000112.1, read as the reverse complement.
TTTGAAATCCAAATTACTCAAATTATCTAACGACTTAGCTTTGAATTCGATAAAGTGCTTTCTGGTAATTTTGTCGAAGTTTTTGAGTCAGATACGCTCACTATCTCGTTTTCTATTATATTTGAAACATTCACGAAATTTGTGGAACTTTGCTTTTGTATCCTTGCCAATTTATCCTCATCTTCACATATGAAATTATCTTCATTATCGTTTTCGAACTTATTCTTTCCCTTGACTTTATTATTTGTATCGACTGGAGCAATATTTGATATTGCACTGTTTGACTTAATTATGTCCATGTGATCAATAGCGTAACTAGTGTCCTCGATTATTTCGGCTTTCGATACATCTTTACAGAATACATTGTTGCGCGAAGATTTGCTAACAGACTGATTGTCTGAAATTAAATTGTGTGTTTCCTTAGAATTGATAGGGTTAGTTTCCTCGCTTGTCTCTAGCGAAGCTCTCTTGTTTTCCTTAAGCGTTATTCTTGAAGTTTTCTCCATTTCGCGTTTACCTTGGTTCGTTTCTCTAACTTCTACGACCGCATTGGATTTATTGAACACTCTGCGACCTCTTTCCGGTAATTTTGGGTTGCCTTCTTGATCCTTAGCGTGTAATCTACGTTGGCAGTCCAATGTATTCGAATAGGAAAGTGAATCGTCAATTTCATACGGGCTACGATCGTCGTAAAGTATTCGTTTTTTTTGCTCCTGTCCCTTCGAGGTTCTATACGTCATGGAGTTTTGTCTCGGGTCGTTTGGATGATTCTGCGACGGTGGTACAAATCTCCGATCTTGACGATCGTTCCCGATGTTGCTGTTACTGTTCAGAGGTTTCAAACGTTGGTATCGCGTCCTGTAGCTTACTTGTTTTAATTCCCGCGTTGCTCTCACGGCTTGTCGGTATGCATCTTCTACGGAATGGTACCCTGCTACCTTTACGCGTACATATATCTCGTGTGGAAGTCCGTTAACGAAAGCCTCCATCGTATCCCAATCTATCGCGTCTTGAACATCCGGAGAGATGATGCCGTAATCACATTTTTCTCCGTCCATTATGGCCATCCTGAGATCCCCGACGCGACGTATATAGTCTAAAATATCCTCTCTCGGTCGTTGGAATACCGTAACTAATTCTCCTTTATATTCGGCAACCGTTTTTCCGGGCCCGAACATGGCTTTCAACTTATTCCCAAAAACGGTTAAACTATCTATTTGACTGCCCTCTACGGCGAGGAGCGCGTGTCCACGAAGCTTATTTACTAATAATTTTAGCAACTGGGACTCTTGATGGTGTGGAATCATGTCTCGCGCGCGCTCACATGCTCTTAAAAATTGAAATACTGAGGGTTGGTGTCCGTCGAATATTGGTACCGACTCGATCGCGTCTTTTAATTTAATTGATTGTGAACCACTATCCGTTGATGCTATCTTTGGCTGGACTGTCGGCGGTGATACAGGTGTCTCTACTTCCCTTTTTGCCTTGAGTACGCTTACGTCGTCTCGTAATTCGCGGATTCTTTCGTCCATGTCGTTTATCGTACGAAAGTTTACGTCCCACGCTTTTATTTTCTCTAGTAATGACAAAAGCATGTCCTTTTCCGATGGTTCTAACGAGGTCGCCATGTTTCTATTTGTTCTTGTTAATAACCAAAAAAAAAAAAAATCTTAATCCTCAGTGGAGCTAATCCGACCGTTTCTCAACTTTAATCCTCCGTGGAGCGTATCCCACCGCTGTCACCAAAATATTTACCCTGTTACGTTTTTGCTTCCGTTGTTCGGTTTCCGTTACCGTTATCTTTGAAATTCAGGTAAATAGTAGTTGCCGCCACCAGAAACAATCTAAGGATTGCTACAATTACAATTTTTATTATCGTTATCTTTCGACTAAACTCCACCTTTCGGCTAACCTGCTATGCGCAGGAGTACTGGCACGGGAGAGGATGAAAGGTGGCGAAGATAAATGGTCGTTTAATCTGATTATATTGTAAAACAATTAATTTTCACAACAAGAATTTATTCTGATTTTGATTGGTTATTAACAGAATTATTTAGAATATTCGAATTTACAATTGACCGTGATACGCTTTACCGATTACAAGATTTAAATTCACGTGATTATCGATAGTTTACAAGTTGACAAATACGAGCGCGTCGATTAACGAAAATTGACAAGAACTGAGAATTAAACGAAACAAAGAATTAAACTAAAGAATTAAAGAATTAAAATATTTAAGAACTAAAACTGAGAAAACTAAAAGATAAAGGAACTAAAGCTAAGGAGCTAAGAGCTAAGGAACTAAAGAACTAAAGAACTAGAGGTCAAAGTAACTGAAATATTAAGACCTTGACGAATTGAGAGCGAATCGCTATAACTAAGAAATTACTTGCCAAAAGTTGAGGGACTGATCACCAAGAACACAGGAATCAATCACCAAGCACAGAGGAACTAGTCATACAGAACTAAGGAATTATTTGTATAATGAACAAATAATAATCTGAATAATAATTAGCACAATCTGAATACAATCTGAAGAAATAAATGAACTAATATTAACCGTTCTTCCATTTTGCTACGTGTATTTATAGTTTGTTCAAACATAGAAGTGGGGGGGGGGTGTCATGTGGCGGTTTGCGAAGCTAGAATTCGGTTTCTAACCGAATTGTTAGATTTTATTTCGAGTTGAGGCGCCGTCTCGCGCTATTGGTAGATTTTAGGCCTTTGTTACGGCGCGTGCGCAGCGCGAGACGTGACACCCCCGCCCTTGGAGTTCAAATTTCTGGAGGAAATTTGATATTGTACTGCATCGCCTTCCGTAATGGTTCGTCTTCTTTCATTTTGGTTATGGGCTAGTTTCAACTTATTTAAATGTACTGTCCGTGGGATCCCCTTGACTTCAATCTTGACGTTTTGATTCTCTAAAACTTCCAACACTTTATGCGGTCCTGAATATTGATCGGAAAGTTTTCCTCTGCTGGGTTCCTTTAATAGATATACTAGGTCTCCTGTTTTGAAATTTTGTGGGTTAACCCTTCTGTCGTAGTATTCCTTCGATTTCAACTTGGATCTCATCAGATTTCCTCTTGCTATTTGTTGCACGATGTTGATTTTATCGAACAAATCTCTGAGGTATTTCGTGTATGTTGGTTCCATGTCCTCTTCGATTATTGTTTCGTCCGTGAGTTCTCTGGCCAGGTGTCCAATTACCATTTTTTTTCCTTTTTTCATTTTAGTTTTTCTTTTGCGCCCAAACGCAAATTTACTATTACCGAACCAATTATTCAATCGCTTGCCGAAAGCATTCAAAATATGAATTTTTGAAGATGTCATACCCATGTAAACCCATGAGTATTTTAAATATGGTATAGTATAATACTTTCCACATTTTCTAGGAAAAATCGTAAGATTAGCACTCGTGCTAACTTCATTAGATACTAGACGTAGTAGCCAATAAAGTATTTTTAATCCAATTTTAGTCCAATGGCTAGTAGGCTTATTTAAGTTTCTATATAAATCCTTGACTGGTAATTCCCTATTTTCTCTTCTTCGATTTCTTCGAGCCCTTTTTGCTTCTGCTTTTTCAACCCGACAACGTTTAGAATTCCTTTCCTTGGTTACCCCTTTTTTTCTTTGTTTACTTTATTTATAACTTGCTGAAATCTCTCTATTTTTCCAGTATAAATAGTTTCACTGAAAGTGTTTATTTGTATGAGGCGTTTAGGAATATTTCCAGTAGATTTAGGATTATTATTTTGAAATTTTGAATTATTGAATGTCCTTCTCTTTTCTACTTTCTTGGATATTTTAAAAGCTCTTTTCTTTTCAAATTGGTTTGATCTACCAGAACTATTTATTCTATGAACTTCAGTTGATGAACCAAGATTGTCTAATGATACCAAGGGTCTTGGAAGATTCGAGTTATTTTTTCCTAATACTTTTAGTACTTTTCGTGATATTTGTATTTTTGGGAAATTGTGATCATCACTCCCGGATGAATTTTGTCTCTTTAACGTTGTAGATCTAGATTTATTCTTTGAAATTTTATTAGAAACCTTCTTGCTTACAGATTCTGTTTTGGGTTTTATAGGTTGAACTGTTAGAGGATATGGTGGTGTTGGAGGAGATTTTGTTAGAACATCAGAATAAGAGGGTCGCATAGGTTTAGCTTCCGCTACCATACGAGGTTTCTTATGTTGTGAGTCAGTTGGATTTCTAGGCAATTCTTCGGGATCTCTAATATCTATGCTTGGGGATATCGGGTTCACATACCCGTTGTTACTTTGAAACACGTTGCAGTCTTCAAAATTATCATTTATCTTTGTCTTCTTCCATTTGCCCGTATAGTTTTCTTCTTCGACCAATTTCCCGTCCATCCATTTACCGCGGTCTAACTCTACCCCAGAATATTTGCCAGATTTGAAATCCAAATTACTCAAATTATCTAACGACTTAGCTTTGAATTCGATAAAGTGCTTTCTGGTAATTTTGTCGAAGTTTTTGAGTCAGATACGCTCACTATCTCGTTTTCTATTATATTTGAAACATTCACGAAATTTGTGGAACTTTGCTTTTGTATCCTTGCCAATTTATCCTCATCTTCACATATGAAATTATCTTCATTATCGTTTTCGAACTTATTCTTTCCCTTGACTTTATTATTTGTATCGACTGGAGCAATATTTGATATTGCACTGTTTGACTTAATTATGTCCATGTGATCAATAGCGTAACTAGTGTCCTCGATTATTTCGGCTTTCGATACATCTTTACAGAATACATTGTTGCGCGAAGATTTGCTAACAGACTGATTGTCTGAAATTAAATTGTGTGTTTCCTTAGAATTGATAGGGTTAGTTTCCTCGCTTGTCTCTAGCGAAGCTCTCTTGTTTTCCTTAAGCGTTATTCTTGAAGTTTTCTCCATTTCGCGTTTACCTTGGTTCGTTTCTCTAACTTCTACGACCGCATTGGATTTATTGAACACTCTGCGACCTCTTTCCGGTAATTTTGGGTTGCCTTCTTGATCCTTAGCGTGTAATCTACGTTGGCAGTCCAATGTATTCGAATAGGAAAGTGAATCGTCAATTTCATACGGGCTACGATCGTCGTAAAGTATTCGTTTTTTCTGCTCCTGTCCCTTCGAGGTTCTATACGTCATGGAGTTTTGTCTCGGGTCGTTTGGATGATTCTGCGACGGTGGTACAAATCTCCGATCTTGACGATCGTTCCCGATGTTGCTGTTACTGTTCAGAGGTTTCAAACGTTGGTATCGCGTCCTGTAGCTTACTTGTTTTAATTCCCGCGTTGCTCTCACGGCTTGTCGGTATGCATCTTCTACGGAATGGTACCCTGCTACCTTTACGCGTACATATATCTCGTGTGGAAGTCCGTTAACGAAAGCCTCCATCGTATCCCAATCTATCGCGTCTTGAACATCCGGAGAGATGATGCCGTAATCACATTTTTCTCCGTCCATTATGGCCATCCTGAGATCCCCGACGCGACGTATATAGTCTAAAATATCCTCTCTCGGTCGTTGGAATACCGTAACTAATTCTCCTTTATATTCGGCAACCGTTTTTCCGGGCCCGAACATGGCTTTCAACTTATTCCCAAAAACGGTTAAACTATCTATTTGACTGCCCTCTACGGCGAGGAGCGCGTGTCCACGAAGCTTATTTACTAATAATTTTAGCAACTGGGACTCTTGATGGTGTGGAATCATGTCTCGCGCGCGCTCACATGCTCTTAAAAATTGAAATACTGAGGGTTGGTGTCCGTCGAATATTGGTACCGACTCGATCGCGTCTTTTAATTTAATTGATTGTGAACCACTATCCGTTGATGCTATCTTTGGCTGGACTGTCGGCGGTGATACAGGTGTCTCTACTTCCCTTTTTGCCTTGAGTACGCTTACGTCGTCTCGTAATTCGCGGATTCTTTCGTCCATGTCGTTTATCGTACGAAAGTTTACGTCCCACGCTTTTATTTTCTCTAGTAATGACAAAAGCATGTCCTTTTCCGATGGTTCTAACGAGGTCGCCATGTTTCTATTTGTTCTTGTTAATAACCAAAAAAAAAAAAAAATCTTAATCCTCAGTGGAGCTAATCCGACCGTTTCTCAACTTTAATCCTCCGTGGAGCGTATCCCACCGCTGTCACCAAAATATTTACCCTGTTACGTTTTTGCTTCCGTTGTTCGGTTTCCGTTACCGTTATCTTTGAAATTCAGGTAAATAGTAGTTGCCGCCACCAGAAACAATCTAAGGATTGCTACAATTACAATTTTTATTATCGTTATCTTTCGACTAAACTCCACCTTTCGGCTAACCTGCTATGCGCAGGAGTACTGGCACGGGAGAGGATGAAAGGTGGCGAAGATAAATGGTCGTTTAATCTGATTATATTGTAAAACAATTAATTTTCACAACAAGAATTTATTCTGATTTTGATTGGTTATTAACAGAATTATTTAGAATATTCGAATTTACAATTGACCGTGATACGCTTTACCGATTACAAGATTTAAATTCACGTGATTATCGATAGTTTACAAGTTGACAAATACGAGCGCGTCGATTAACGAAAATTGACAAGAACTGAGAATTAAACGAAACAAAGAATTAAACTAAAGAATTAAAGAATTAAAATATTTAAGAACTAAAACTGAGAAAACTAAAAGATAAAGGAACTAAAGCTAAGGAGCTAAGAGCTAAGGAACTAAAGAAATAAAGAACTAGAGGTCAAAGTAACTGAAATATTAAGACCTTGACGAATTGAGAGCGAATCGCTATAACTAAGAAATTACTTGCCAAAAGTTGAGGGACTGATCACCAAGAACACAGGAATCAATCACCAAGCACAGAGGAACTAGTCATACAGAACTAAGGAATTACTTGAATAATGAACAAATAATTATCTGAATAATAATTAGCACAATCTGAATACAATCTGAAGAAATAAATGAACTAATATTAACCGTTCTTCCATGTTGCTACGTGTATTTATAGTTTGTTCAAACATAGAAGAGGGGGGGGGTGTCATGTGGCGGTTTGCGAAGCTAGAATTCGGTTTCTAACCGAATTGTTAGATTTTATTTCGAGTTGAGGCGCCGTCTCGCGCTATTGGTAGATTTTAGGCCTTTGTTACGGCGCGTGCGCAGCGCGAGACGTGACACTATACAACGTTATACATTATAACGTCATGCTTTATTACGTTATACGTTATAATGATATGCTATGCAACGTTATACGTTATAACATAATACTATATAACGTTATACATTATTCTCATATGCTATATAACGCTATACATTGTAACATAGCACTATATATCGTTATACGTTATACTAATATGCTCTATAACGTTAAACGGTATACTAATATGCTATATAACGTTAAACGTTATAAAGTAATACTATATAACCGTATACGTTATACTGATATGCTATACAATGTTACACGTTATATCATAACACTAAATATAGTTATACGTTATACTAATATGCTATATAACGTTTTACGTTATAACGCAATACTGTATAACTTGTCACGTTACACACATATGCTATACAACGCTATACATTATAACGTAATACTATGTAACGTTATACGTTATACGTTATAACGTAATACTATATAACGTTCTACGTTATACTAATATGCTATGTAACGTTAAGCCTTATAACGTAATACCATATAACGTTTTACGTTATAACGTAATACTATATAACGTGATACGTTACACACATATGCTATACAACGTTATACGTTATTTAATAGCACTATATATCGTTATACGTTATACTAATATGCTATATAACTTTAAACGTTATACTAATATGCTATATAACGTTAAACGTTATAAAGTAATACTTTATAACATTATACGTTATGCTGATATGCTATACCACGTTATACGTTATAACATAACACTATATATAGTTATACGTTACACTAATATGCTACATAACGTTAAGCACTATAACATAATACCATATAACGTTTTACGTTATAACGTAATACTATATCACGTTATACGTTATACTGATATGCTATACAACGTTATACATTATAACGTCATGCTTTATTACGTTATACGTTATAATGATATGCTATGCAACGTTATACGTTATAACATAATACTATATAACGTTATACATTATTCTCATATGCTATATAACGCTATACATTGTAACATAGCACTATATATCGTTATACGTTATACTAATATGCTCTATAACGTTAAACGGTATACTAATATGCTATATAACGTTAAACGTTATAAAGTAATACTATATAACCGTATACGTTATACTGATATGCTATACAATGTTACACGTTATATCATAACACTAAATATAGTTATACGTTATACTAATATGCTATATAACGTTTTACGTTATAACGCAATACTGTATAACTTGTCACGTTACACACATATGCTATACAACGCTATACATTATAACGTAATACTATGTAACGTTATACGTTATACGTTATAACGTAATACTATATAACGTTCTACGTTATACTAATATGCTATGTAACGTTAAGCCTTATAACGTAATACCATATAACGTTTTACGTTATAACGTAATACTATATAACGTGATACGTTACACACATATGCTATACAACGTTATACGTTATTTAATAGCACTATATATCGTTATACGTTATACTAATATGCTATATAACTTTAAACGTTATACTAATATGCTATATAACGTTAAACGTTATAAAGTAATACTTTATAACATTATACGTTATGCTGATATGCTATACCACGTTATACGTTATAACATAACACTATATATAGTTATACGTTACACTAATATGCTACATAACGTTAAGCACTATAACATAATACCATATAACGTTTTACGTTATAACGTAATACTATATCACGTTATACGTTATACTGATATGCTATACAACGTTATACATTATAACGTCATAGTGTATAACGTTATACGTTATACTAATATGCTATATAACGTTATACGTTATAACGTAATACTATATAACGTGTTACGTTATACTCATATGATATACAACGTTATACGTTATATCATACACTATATATCGTTATACGTTATACTAATATGCTATATAACGTTAAGCATTATAACATAATACCATATAACGTTTTACGTTATAACGTAATACTATATCACGTTATACGTTATACTCATGTGCTATACAACGTTATACGTTATAACATACACTATATATCGTTATACGCTATACTAATATGCTATATAACGTTAAGCATTAAAACGTAATACCATATAACGTTTTACGTTATAACTTAATACTATATAACGTTATACGTTACCCTAATATGCTATATAACGTTAGTCGTTATAACGTAATACTATATAACGTGATACGTTACACACATATGCTATACAACGTTATACGTTGTAACATGCACTATATATCGTTATACGTTATACTAATATGCTTTATAACGTTAAGCATTATAACGTTATACCATATAACTTTTTACGTTATAACGTAATACTATATAACTTGATACGCTACACGCATATGCTATATAACGTTATACGTTATAACATAACACTATATGCCGTTGTACGTTATACTAATATGCTATATTACCTCAAACGTTATAACGTAATACCATATAACGTTATCCGTTATAACGTTATACAATGTAACGTTGTACGTTATAACATACAGTATATATCGTTATACGTAATACTAATATAATATATAACGTTAAGCATTATAACTTAATACCATATACCTCTTTACGATATAACGTAATACGATACAACGCTATACGTTATACTAATATGCTTTATAACGTTAAGCATTATAACGCAATACCATATAACGTTTTACGTTATAACGTAATACTATATAACTTGATACGCTACACGCATATGCTATACAACACTATACGTTATAACGTAACACTATATGCCGTTATACGTTATACTGATATGCTATTAAACGTTAAGCATTATAACGTAATACCATATAACTCTTTACGATATAACGTAATACTATATAACGCTATACGTTATTCGAATATGCTATATAACGTTAAGCAGTATAACGTAATACCATATAACGTTTTACGTTATACTGATATGCTATACAACGTTAGTCGTTATAACGTAATACTATATAACGTGATACGTTACACACATATGCTATACAACGTTATACGTTAGAACATAACACTAAATATCGTTACACGTTATACTAATATGTTATATAACGTTAAGACTTATAACGTAGTACTATATAACGTTATACGTTATACTGACATGCTGTATAACGTTAAGCATTATAACTTAATACCATATAACGTTGTACGTTAAAACGTAATACTATATAACGTTATACGTTATACTGATAAGCTATACAACACTATACGTTATAACGTAATACTATATAACGTTATACGTTATACTGATATGCTGTATAACGCTATACATTATAACGTAATACTATATAACGTTATACCTTATACTAATATGCTATGTAACGTTAAGCATTGTAACGTAATAACATATAACGTTTTACGTTATGGCGTAATACTATATAACGTGGTACGTTATACTCATATGCTATACAACGTTATACGTTATAACATAACACTATATACCGTTATACGTTAAACTAATACGCTATATAACGTTAGTCGTTATAACGTAATACTATATAACGTGATACGTTACACACATATGCTATTCAACGTTATACGTTATAACAAAACACTATATACCGTTACACGTTATACTAATATATTATATAACGTTAAGCCTTATAACGTAGTACTATATAACGTTATACGTTATAACATACACTATATATCGTTATACGTTATACTAATATGCTATTTAACGTTAAGCATTATAACGTAATACCATACATCCTTTTACGTTATAACGTAATGCTATACAACGTTATACGTTATACTGATGTGCTATACAACGTTATACGTTATAACATACACTACATATCGTTATACGTTACACTAATATGCTATATAACGTTAAGCCTTATAACGCAATACCATATAACGTTTTACGGTATAACGTAATACTATATAACGTTATACGTTATACTGATATGCTATACAACATTATACCTTATAACGTAATACTATATAGCGTTATACGTTATACTAATATATTATATGACGTTAAGCCTTATAACGTAGTACTATATAACGTTATACGTTATAACATACACTATATATCGTTATACGTTATACTAATATGCTATTTAACGTTAAGCATTATAACGTAATACCATACATCCTTTTACGTTATAACGTAATGCTATACAACGTTATACGTTATACTCATGTGCTATACAACGTTATACGTTATAACATACACTATATATCGTTATACGTTACACTAATATGCTATATAACGTTAAGCATTATAACGTAATACCATATAACGTTTTACGTTATAACGTAATACTATATAACGTTATACGTTATACTGATATGCTATACAACATTATACGTTATAACGTAATACTATATAACGTTATACGTTATACTGATATGGTGTATAACGTTAGTCGGTATAACGTAATACTATATAACGTGATACGATACACAAGTATGCTATACAACGCTATACGTTATAACATAACACAATATATCGTTACACGTTATACTAACATATTGTATAACGTTAAGCCTCATAACGTAATACTATATATCGTTATACGTTATACTCATATGCTATATAACGTTAAACGTTATAACGTAATACCATATAACGTTATACGTTATAACGTTATACTATGTAACGTTTTACGTTATAACGTAATACTATATAACGTTATGCGTTATACTAATATGCTATATAACGTTAAGCATTATAACATACTACCATATATCGTTTTACGTTATAACGTAATACTATATAACGTTATTCGTTATACTGACATGCTGTATAACGCTATACATTATAACGTAATGCTATACAACGTTCTACGTTATAACATACACTATATATCGTTATACGTTACACTAATATGCTATATAACGTTAAACGTTGTAACGTAATACCATGCAACGTTATACGTTATACTGATATGCTATACAACGTTATACGTTATAACGTAATACTATATAACCTTTTACGTTATACTGATATGCTACATAACGCTATACGTTATAACGTAATACTATATAACGTTATACGTTAGCCTGGTATGCTGTATAACGCTATACATTATAACGTAATACCATATAACGCTATACGATATAACGCAATACCGTAGAAAGTTATATGTTATAACGTAATACTATATGACGTTATACGTTACAACATACACTATATATCGTTATATGTCATACTAATAGACTATATAACGTTAAGCATTGTAACTTAGTAGCATATAACGTTTTACGTTATAACGTAATACTATATAACGTGATACGTTATACTCATATGCTATACAATGCTATACGTTATCACATAACACTATATATCGTTATACGTTACACTAATATGCTATATAACGTTAGTCGTTATAACGTAATACTATATAACGTTATACGTTATAACGCAATACCATATAACGTTAAAGGTTATAACGTAGTAGCGTATAACGCTATACGTTTTATCGTGATACTGTATAACGTTACACGATATCACGTGATACTGTATAACGCTGTACGTTATACTCATGTGCTATACAACGTTATACGTTATAACATACACTATATATCGTTATACGTTATAATAATATGCTATATAACGTTAAGGATTATAACGTAATACCATATAACGTTTTACGTTATAACTTAATGCTATATAACGTTCTCCGTTACCCTAATATGCTATATAACGTTAGTCGTTAAAACGTAATACTATATAATTTGATACGCTACACGCATATGCTATACAACGTTATACGTTATAACATAACACTATATGCCGTTGTACGTTATACTAATATGCTATATAACGTTAAACGTTATAACGTAATACCATATAACGCTATACGTTATAACGTTATACTATGTAACGTTTTACGTTATAACGTAATACTATATAACGTTATGCGTTATACTAATATGCTATATAACGTTAAGCATTATAACATACTACCATATATCGTTTTACATTATAACGTAAGGCTATATAACGTTATACGTTATACTGATAAGCTATACAACGTTATACGTTATAAGGTAATACTATATAACGTTATACGTAATAATGATATGCTATGCAACGTTATACGTTATAACATAATACTATATAACGTTATACTTTATTCTGATATGCTATATAACGCGATACATTGTAACATAGCACTATATATCGTTATACGTTATAATAATATGCTATATAACGTTAAACGTTATAATAATATGCTATATAACGTTAAACGTTATACTAATATGCTATATAACGTTAAACGTTATAAAGTAATACTATATAACATTATACGTTATGCTGATATGCTATACAACGTCATACGTTATAACATAACACTATATATAGTTATACGTTACACTAATATGCTATATAACGTTATACGTTATTACGTATTACTATATAACGTGATACGTTATACTCATATGCTATACATCGTTATACGTTATAACGTAATACTATATAACGTTATACGTTATAACATACACTATATATCGTTATACGTAATACTAATATATTATGTAACGTTAAGCATTATAACGTAATACCATATAACCTTTTACGCTATAACGCAATACTATATAACGTTTTAAGTTATACTGATATGCTATACAACGCTATACGTTATAACGCAATACTATAAAAACGTTACACGTTATACTGATATGCTATATATCGCTATACGTTATAACGTAATACTATATAACGTTATACGTTATACTAATATGCTATGTAACTTTAAACACTGGAACGTATTATCATATAACGTTTTACGTTATAACACAATACTATATAACGTGATACGTTATAGTCATATGCTATACAACGTTATACGTTATAACCTATCACTGTATATCGTTATACATTATACTAACATGCTATATAACGTGAAACGTTATAACGTAATACCATATAACGTTTTCCGTTATAACGTAATACTATATAACGTGATACGTTATACTCATATGCTATACAACGTTATACGTTATATCATACACTATATATCGTTATACGTTATACTAATATGCTATATAACGTTAAGCATTATAACATAATACCATATAACGTTTTACGATAAAACGTAGTACTATATCGCGTTATACGTTATACTGATATGCTATATAAAGTTAAGCATTGTAACGTAATACCATATAACGTTTTACGTTATAACGCAATACTATATAACGTTTTACGCTATACTGATATGCTATACAACGTTATACGTTACAACATACACTATATATCGTTATACGTCATACCAATGTGCTATATAAAGTTAAGCATTATAACTTTATACCATATAACGTTTTACGTTATATCGTCATACTGTATAACGTTATACGTTATACTGATATGCTATGTAACGCTGTACATTATAACGCATTATCATATAACGTTATGGGTTATAACGTAATACTATAAAACGTTATACGTTATACTAATATGCTATATAACGCTATACGTTATAACGTAATACTATATAACGTGATACGTTATACTCATATGCTATACAACGTTATACGTTATATCATACACTATATATCGTTATACGTTACACTATTATGCTATATAACGTTAAACGTTATAACGTAACACTATATAACGTGATACGTTATACTCATATGATATACAACGTTATACGTTATATCATACACTATATATCGTTATACGTTATACTAATATGCTACGTAACGTTAAGCATCATAACGTGATACCATATATCCTTTTACGCTATAACGCAATACTATATAACGTTATACGTTATACTAATATGATATACAACGCTATACGTTGTAAAGTAATAGTATATAATGTTATACGTTACAACGTAATACTATATAACGTTATACGTTATACTGACATGCTGTATAACGCTATACATTATAACGTAATACTATATAACGTGATACGTTATACTCATATGCTATACAACGTTATACGTTATATCATACACTATATATCGTTATACGTTATACTAATATGCTATATAACGTTAAGCATTATAACATAATACCATATAACGTTTTACGTTAAAACGTAATACTATATCGCGTTATACGTTATACTGATAAGCTATATAAAGTTAAGCATTGTAACGTAAAACCATATAACGTTTTACGTTATAACGTAATACTATATAACGTTTTACGTTATACTGATATGCTATACAACGTTATACGTTACAACATACACTATATATCATTATACGTCATACCGATGTGCTATATGAAGTTAAGCATTATAACGTTATACCATATAACGTTTTACGTTATAACGTCATACTGTATAACGTTATACGTTATACTGATATGCTATGTAACACTGCACATTATAACGCATTATCATAAAGCGTTATGGGTTATAACGTAATACTATAAAACGTTATACGTTATACTAACATGCTATATAACGCTATACGTTATAACGTAATACTATATAACGTGATACGTTATACTCATATGCTATACAACGTTATACGTTATATCATACACTATATATCGTTATACGTTACACTATTATGCTATATAAAGTTAAACGTTATAACGTATTATCATATAACGTTATGGGTTATAACGTAATACTATATAACGTTATACGTTATACTAATATGCTATGTAACATTAAGCATTATAACGTAATACCATATAACGTTTTACGTTATAACGTAATACTATATAACGTGATACGTTACACTAATATGCTATATAACGTTAAACGCTATAACGTAATACTATATAACGTTATACGTTATACTGACATGCTATATAACGTTATACGTTATACTAATGTGCTATATAACGTTAAACGTTATAACGTAGTACCATATAACGTTTTACGTTATAACCTAATACTATATATCGTGATACGTTATACTCATATGGTATACAACGTTATACGTTATAACATTACACAATCTACCGTTATACGTTATACTAATATGCCATATAACGTTAGTCGTTATAACGTAATATTATATAACGTGATACGTTACACACATATGCTATACAACGTTATACGTTATATCATACACTATATATCGTTATACGTTATACTAATATGCTACGTAACGTTAAGCATTATAACGTGATACCATATAACCTTTTACGCTATAACGCAATACTATATAACGTTATACGTTATACTAATATGATATACATCGCTATACGTTGTAAAGTAATAGTATATAATGTTATACGTTACAACGTAATACTATATAACGTTATACGTTATACTGACATGTTCTATAACGCTATACATTATAACGTAATGCTATATAACGTGATACGCTATACTCATATGCTATACAACGTTATACGTTATATCATACACTATATATCGTTATACGTTATAATAATATGCTATATAACGTTAAACGTTATACTAATATGCTATATAACGTTAAACGTTATAAAGTAATACTATATAACATTATACGTTATGCTGATATGCTATACAACGTCATACGTTATAACATAACACTGTATATAGTTATACGTTACACTAATATGCTATATAACGTTATACGTTAGAACGTATTACTATATAACGTGATACGTTATACTCATATGCTATACATCGTTATACGTTATAACGTAATACTATATAACGTTACACGTTATACTGATATGCTATATATCGCTATACGTTATAACGTAAAACTATATAACGTTATACGTTATACTAATATGCTATGTAACTTTAAACACTGGAACGTAATATCATATAACGTTTTACGTTATAAAATAATGCTATATAACGTTATAGGTTATACTAATATGCTATAAAAAGTTAAGCATTATAACGTAATACCATGTAACGTTTTACGTTATAACATAATACTATATAACGTGATACGTTATACTCATATGCTATACAACGTTATACGTTATAACCTATCACTGTATATCGTTATACATTATACTAACATGCTATATAACGTGAAACGTTATAACGTAATACCATATAACGTTTTCCGTTATAACGTAATACTATATAACGTGATACGTTATACTCATATGCTATACAACGTTATACGTTATATCATACACTATATATCGTTATACGTTATACTAATATGCTATATAACGTTAAGCATTATAACATAATACCATATAACGTTTTACGATAAAACGTAATACTATATCGCGTTATATGTTACACTAATATGCTATATAACGTTAAGCCTTATAACGTAATACCATATAACGTTTTACGTTATAACGTAATACTATATGACGTTAAACGTTATACTAATATGCTATTTAACCTTAAGCATTATAACGTAATACCATATATCCTTTTACGTTATATCGTAATGCTATACAACGTTATACGTTATACTCATGTGCTATACAACGTTATACGTTACAACATACACTATATATCGTTATACGTTACAATAATATGCTATACCGTTAAGCATTATAACGTAATAACATATAACGTTCTACGCTATAACATAATACCATATATCGTTATACGTTTTACTGATATGCTATATAACGCTATACGTTATAAAGTAATACTATATAACGTTATAAGTTATACTGATATGCTGTACAATGTTTTACGCTTTAACGGAACACTATATGCCGTCATACGTTATACTAATATGCTATATAACGTTAAACGTTATAACGTAATAACATATAACCTTTTACGTTATAACGTAATACCATATAACGTTATACGTTTTACTGATATGCTATATAACGCTATACGTTATAACGTAATACTATATAGCGTTATACGTTATACTGATTTGCTGTATAACGCTATACATTATAACGTAATACTATATAACGTTTCAGGTTATACTAATATGCTATTTAAAATTAAGCATTATAACGTAATAGCATATATCCTATTACGTTATAACGTAATGCTATACAACGTTATACGTTATACTCATGTGCTACACAACGTTATACGTTATAACATACACTATATATCGTCATACGTTATACTAATATGCTATATAACGTTAAACGTTATAACGTAATAACATATAACGTTTTACGTTACAACGTAATCCCATATAACGTTATACGTTATACTCATGTGCTATACAACGTTATACGTTATAACATGCACTATATATCGTCATACGTTATACTAATATGCTATATAACGTTAAACGTTATAACGTAATAACATATAACGTTTTACGTTATAACGTAATACCATATATCGTTATACGTTTTACTGATATGCTATATAACGCTATACGTTATAAAGTAATACTATATAACGTTATAAGTTATACTGATATGCTGTACAATGTTATACGCTTTAACGGAACACTATATGCCGTTATACGTTATACTAATATGCAATATAACGTTAAACGTTATAACGTAATACTATATAACGTTAAACGTTATAACGTAATACTATATAACGTTATAAGTTATACTGATATGCTATACAACACTATACGTTATAGCGTAATACTATATAACGTTATACGTTATACTAATATACTATATAACGTTAAACGCTATAACGTAATACTATATAACGTTATACGTTATACTCATGTGCTATACAACGTTATACGTTATAACATGCACTATATATCGTCATACGTTATACTAATATGCTATATAACGTTAAACGTTACAACGTAATAACGTATAACGTTTTACGTTATAACATAATACCATATATCGTTATACGTTTTACTGATATGCTATATAACGCTATACGTTATAAAGTAATGCTATATAACGTTATAAGTTATACTGATATGCTGTACAATGTTATACGCTTTAACGGAACACTATATGCCGTCATACGTTATACTGATATGCTATATAACGTTAAATGTTATAACGTAATACCATATAACGTTATACGTTATAACGTTATACTATGTAACGTTGTACGTTATAACATAACACTATATATCGTTACACGTTATACTAATATATTATATAACGTTAAGCCATATAACGTAGTACTATATAACGTTATACGTTATAACATACACTATATATCGTTATACGTTATGCTAATATGCTATATAACGTTAAGGATTATAACGTAATACCATATATCCTTTTACGTTATAACGTAATGCTATACAACGTTATACGTTATACTCATGTGCTATACAACGTTATACGTTATAACATACACTATATATCGTTATACGTTACACTAATATGCTATATAACGTTAAGCATTATAACGTAATACTATATAACGCTATACGTTATACTCATGTGCTATACAACGTTATACGTTATAACATGCACTATATATCGTCATACGTTATACTAATATGCTATATAACGTTAAACGTTATAACGTAATAACATATAACGTTTTACGTTATAACGTAATACCATATATCGTTATACGTTTTACTGATATGCTATATAACGCTATACGTTATAAAGTAATACTATATAACGTTATAAGTTATACTGATATGCTGTACAATGTTATACGCTTTAACGGAACACTATATGCCGTTATACGTTATACTAATATGCAATATAACGTTAAACGTTATAACGTAGTACTATATAACGTTAAACGTTATAACGTAATACTATATAACGTTAAACGTTATAACGTAATACTATATAACGTTATAAGTTATACTGATATGCTATACAACACTATACGTTATAACGTAATACTATATAACGTTATATGTTATACTAATATACTATATAACGTTAAACGCTATAACGTAATACTATATAATGTTATACGTTATACTCATGTGCTATGCAACGTTATACGTTATAACATGCACTATATATCGTCATACGTTATACTAATATGATATATAACGTTAAACGTTATAACGTAATAACATATAACGTTTTACGTTATAACATAATACTATCTAACGTGATACGCTATACTGATATGGTATACATCGTTATACGTTATAATGCATTACTATATAACGTTATACGTTATACTGATATGCTATATGACGCTATACGTTATAACGTAATACCATATAACGCTATACGTTATAACGTAACACCATATAACGTTATACGTTATAACGGAATACTATATGACGTTATATGTCATACCAATATGCTATATAAAGTTAAGCATTATAACGTAGTACCATATAACGTTTTACGTTATAACGTAATACTATATATCGTTATACGTTATACTCATGTGCTATACAACGTTATACGTTATAACGTACACTATATATCGTTTTACGTTATAACGTAATACTGTATAACGCTATACATTATAACGTAATACTATATAACGTTCTACGTTATACTAATATGCCATGTAACGTTAAGCATTATAACGTAATACTATATAACGTTATACGTTATACTCATCTGCTACACAACGTTACACGTTATAACATACACTATATATCGTTATACGTTATGCTAATATGCAATGTAACGTTAATGATTATAACGTAATACCATATAACGTTTTACGTTATGACGTAATACTATATAACGTTATACGTTATACTCATGTGCTATACAACGTTATACGTTATAACATACACTATATATCGTTATACGTTAGACTGATATGCTGTATAACGCTATACATTATAACCTAATGCTATCTAACGTTACACGTTATAACGCAATACCATATAACGTTATAGGTTATAACTTAGAACCATATAACATTTTACGTTATAAGGTAACACTATATAACGTTATACGTTATACTCATCTGCTACACAACGTTACACGTTATAACATTCACTATATATTGTTATACGTTATACTAATATGCTATATAACGTTAAGCCTTATAACGTAATACCACATAACGTTTTAAGTTATAACATAGTACTATATAACGTTATACGCTATACTGAAATACTATACAACATTATACGTTATAACGTAATACTATATAACGTTATATGATATACTGATATGCTGTATAACGCTATACATTATAACGTAACACTATATACCGTTATACGTTGCACTAATATGCTATGTAACGTTAGTCGTTATAACGTAATACTATATAACGTGATACGTTACACACATATGCTATACAACCTTATATGTTATAACATAACACTATATATCGTTACACGTTATTCTACTATATTATATAACGTTAAGCCTTATAACGTAATACCATATACTGTTTTACATTATAACGTAATACTATATAACGTGATACGTTATACTGATATGGTATACAACATTACACGTTATATGGTAATACTATATCACGTTATACGTTATACTGTTATACAATGCAACATTATACGTTATAACGTAATACTATATAATGTTATATGTTATAGTGATATGCTATATAACGCTATACATTATAACGCAATGCCATATAACGTTAAAGGTTATAACGTAGTGCCATATAACATTTTACGTTATAACGTAATACTATATAACGTTATACGTTATACTGATGTGCTATACAAACGTTATACGTCATAACGTAATACTATATAACGTTATACGATATAACATACACTATATATCGTTATACGTAATACTAATCTATTATAGAAAGTTAAGCACTATAACGTAATATTATATAACGTTATAGGTAATACTGATACGCTACACAACGTTATACGTTATAACGTAAACTATATAACATTATACGTTATACTGATATGCTATACAACGCTATACACTATAACGCAATACTACATAACGTTCAGAGTTATAACGTGGTACCATATAACGTTATACGTTATACTGATATGCTATACAACGTTATTCGTTATAACGTAATACCATATAACGTGATGCGTTACACACAAACGCTATAAAACGTCATACGTTATAAAATAACACTATATATCGTTATACGTTATACTTACATGCTATATAGCGTTAAACGATATAACGTAATACCATACAACGTTATACGTTATAACGCAATACTATATAACGTTATAGGTTATAACATAGTACCATATTACTTTATACGTTTTAACGTGATAATATATAACGTTACACTATATCACGTAATACTGTATAACGTTATACGTTATACTGATATGCTATATAACGCTATACGCTATAACGTAATACTATAGAAAGTTATACGTTATACTAATATGAAATATAACGTTAAGCATTATAACGTTATACCATATAACGGTTTACGTTATAACGTAATACTATATAACGTGATACGTTACACACATATCCTATACACCGTTCTACGTTTAAACATACACTATATATCGTTATACGATATACTAATATGCTATATAACGTTAAGCATTATAACGTAATACCATATAACGTTTTACGTTATGACGTAATACTATACAACGTTATACGTGATACTGATATGGTATACAACGTTATACGTTATAACATACACTATATATCGTTATACGTCATACTGATATGCTATACAACGTTATACGTTATAACGTATTACTATGTAACATTATACGTTATACTAATGTATTATATAACGTTAAGCATTATAACGTAATATCATATAATGTTTTACGTTATAACGCAATACTATATATCGCCATACGTTATACTGATGTGCTATACAAACGTTATACGTCATAACGTAATACCATATAACGTTATACGATATAACATACACTATATATCGTCATACGTAATACTAATCTATTATAGAAAGTTGAGCACTATAACGTAATATTATAGAACGTTATAGGTAATACTGATATGCTACACAACGTTATACGTTATAACGTAATACTATATAACATTATACGTTATTCTGATATGCTATACAACGCTATACACTATAACGCAATACTACATAACGTTAAGAGTTATAACGTGGTACCATATAGCGTTATACGTTATACTGATATGCTATACAACGTTATACGTAACAGCATAACACTATATATCGTTATACGTTATACTAATATATTATATAACGTTAAGCATTATAACGTAATACCATATAACGTTATACGTCATAACGTAATACTATATAACGTTATACGATATAACATACACTATATATCGTTATACGTAATACTAATCTATTATAGAAAGTTAAGCACTATAACGTAATATTATATAACGTTATAGGTAATACTGATATGCTACACAACGTTATACGTTATAACGTAATACTATATAACGTTATACGTTATACTGATATGCTATACAACGTTATTCGTTATAACGTAATACCATATAACGTGATGCGTTACACACAAACGCTATAAAACGTCATACGTTATAAAATAACACTATATATCGTTATACGTAATACTAATATATTATAGATAGTTAAGCACTATAACGTAATACTATATAACGTTATACGTAATACTGATATGCTACACAACGTTATACGTTATAACGTAATACTATATAACGTTATACGTTATACTGATATGCTATACAACGTTATTCGTTATAACGTAATACCATATAACGTGATGCGTTACACACAAACGCTATAAAACGTCATACGTTATAAAATAACACTATATATCGTTATACGTAATACTAATATATTATAGAAAGTTAAGCACTATAACGTAATACTATATATCGTTATACGTTATACTTACATGCTATATAGCGTTAAACGATATAACGTAGTACCATACAACGTTATACGTTATAACGCAATACTATATAACGTTATAGGTTATAACATAGTACCATATTACTTTATACGTTTTAACGTGATAATATATAACGTTACACGATATCACGTAATACTGTATAACGTTATACGTTATACTGATATGCTATATAACGCTATACGCTATAACGTAATACTATAGAAAGTTATACGTTATACTAATATGAAATATAACGTTAAGCATTATAACGTTATACCATATAACGGTGTACGTTATAACGTAATACTATATAACGTGATACGTTACACACATATCCTATACACCGTTCTACGTTTAAACATACACTATATATCGTTATACGATATACTAATATGCTATATAACGTTAAGCATTATAACGTAATACCATATAACGTTTTACGTTATGACGTAATACTATACAACGTTATACGTGATACTGATATGGTATACAACGTTATACGTTATAACGTATTACTATGTAACATTATACGTTATACTAATGTATTATATAACGTTAAGCATTATAACGTAATATCATATAATGTTTTACGTTACAACGCAATACTATATATCGCCATACGTTATACTGATGTGCTATACAAACGTTATACGTTATAACGTAATACTATATAACGTTATAGGTTATACTGATATGCTATACAACGTTATACGTTATAACGTAATACCATATAACGTTATACGTCATAACGTAATACTATATAACGTTATACGATATAACATACACTATATATCGTTATACGTTATACTAATATATTATATAACGTTAAGCATTATAACGTAATACCATATAACTTTTTGCGTTATAACGTAATACTATATAACGTGATACGTTATACTAATATGCTATACAGCGTTATACGTTATAACATACACTATATATAGTTATGCGTTATACCAATATGCTATATAACGTTAAGCATTGTAACGTAATACCATATAACGTTTTACGTTATAACGTAATAGTATATAACGTTATACGTTATACTAATATGCTGTATAACGTTAAGCATTATAACGTTATACCATATAACGTTTTACGTTATAACGTAATACTATATAACGTTATACGTTATACTGATATGCTATATAACGCTATATGTTATAACGTAGTACTATATAACGTTATACGTTATACTGATATGCTATATAACGCTATACGCTATAACGTAATACTATATAATGTTATACGTTATACTAATATGAAATATAACGTTAAGCATTATAACGTTATACCATATAACGGTTTACGTTATAACGTAATACTATATAACGTGATACGTTACACACATATGCTATACACCGTTCTACGTTATAACATACACTATATATCGTTATACGATATACTAATATGCTATATAACGTTAAGCATTATAACGTAATGCCATATAACGTTTTACGTTATGACGTAATACTATATAACGTTATACGTTATAACATACACTATATATCGTTATACGTCATACTGATATGCTATACAACGTTATACCTTATAACGTAATACCATATAACGTTATACGTCATAACGTAATACTATATAACGTTATACGATATAACATACACTATATATCGTTATACGTAATACTAATCTATTATAGAAAGTTAAGCACTATAACGTAATATTATACAACATTATAGGTAATACCGATATGCTACACAACGTTATACGTTATAACGTAATACTATATAACATTATACGTTATACTGATATGCTATACAACGCTATACACTATAACGCAATACTACATAACGTTAAGAGTTATAACGTGGTACCATATAACGTTATACGTTATACTGATATGCTATACAACGTTATACGTAACAACATAACACTATATATCGTTATACGTTATACTAATATATTATATAACGTTAAGCATTATAACGTAATACCATATAATTTTTTGCGCTATAACGTAATACTATATAACGTGATACGTTATACTAATATGCTGTATAACGTTAAGCATTATAACGTAATACCATATAACGTTTTACGTTATAACGTAATACTATATAACGTTATACGTTATACTGATATGCTATATAACGCTATATGTTATAACGTAGTACTATATAACGTCATACGTTATACTCATATGCTATATAACGCTATACGCTATAACGTAATACTATAGAAAGTTATACGTTATACTAATATGAAATATAACGTTAAGCATTATAACGTTATACCATATAACGGTTTATGTTATAACGTAATACTATATAACGTGATACGTTACACACATATGCTATACACCGTTCTACGTTATAACATACACTATATATCGTTATACGATATACTAATATGCTATATAACGTTAAGCATTATAACGTAATACCATATAACGTTATACGTCATAACGTAATACTATATAACGCTATACGATATAACATACACTATATATCGTTATACGTAATACTAATGTATTATAGAAAGTTAAGCACTATAACGTAATATTATATAACGTTATAGGTAATACTGATATGCTACACAACGTTATACGTTATAACATAATACTATATAACATTATACGTTATACTGATATGCTATACAACGCTATACATTATAACGCAATACTACATAACGTTAAGAGTTATAACGTGGTACAATATAACGTTATACGTTATACTGATATGCTATACAACGTTATACGTAACAACATAACACTATATATCGTTATACGTTATACTAATATATTATTTAACGTTAAGCATTATAACGTAATACCATATAACTTTTTGCGTTATAACGTAATACTATATAACGTGATACGTTATACTAATATGCTATACAGCGTTATACGTTATAACATACACTATATATAGTTATGCGTTATACCAATATGCTATATAACGTTAAGCATTGTAACGTAATACCATATAACGTTTTACGTTATAACGTAATAGTATATAACGTTATACGTTATACTAATATGCTGTATAACGTTAAGCATTATAACGTAATACCATATAACGTTTTACGTTATAACGTATTACTATATAACGTTACACGTTATACACATATGCTATACAACGTTATACGTTATACTAATATGCTATGTAACGGTAAGCATTATAACGTAATACCATATATCGTTTTTGGTTATACTCATACGCTATACAACGTTATACGTTATAACGTAACACTATATGTCGTTATACGTTATACTAATATGCTATATAACGTTAAACGTTATAACGTAATACCATATAACGTTTTACGTTATAGCGTAATACTATATAACGTTATACGTTGTACTCATGTGCTATACAAAGTTATACGTTATAACATACACTATATATCGTTATACGTTATCCTAATATGCTATATAACTTTAAGCATTATAACGTAATTCCATATAACGTTTAACGTTATAACATACACTATATATCGTTATACGTTATTCTAATATGCTATACAACGTTATACGTTATAAAATAGCACCATATACCGTTATACATTACACTAATATGCTATTTAACGTTAGTCGTTATAACGTAATACTATATAACGTGATACGTTACACACATATGCAATACAACGTTATACTTTATAACATACACTATATATCGTTATACGTTATACTAATATGCTATATATCGGTAAGCATTATAACGTAATACCATTTAACGTTATTCCTTATATCGGAATACTATATGACGTTATATGTCATACCAATATGCTATATATAGTTAAGCATTATAACGTAGTACCATACAACGTTTTACGTTATAGCGTAATACTATATAACGTGATACGTTATACTCATATGCTATACAACGTTATACGTTATAACATACACTATATATCGTTATACGTTATACTAATATGATATATATCTTTAAGCATTATAACGTAATACCATATAACGTTTTACGTTATGACGTAATACCATATAACGTTTTACGTTATAACGTAATAGTATATAACGTTATACGTTATACTAATATGCTGTATAACGTTATTCATTATAACGTAATAGCATATAACGTTTTGCGTTATAACGTAATACTATATAACGTTATACGTTATGCACGTATGCTATACAACGTTATAAGTTATAACATACACTATATATCGTTATACGTTATACTAATATGCTGTATAACGTTAAGCATTATAACGTTATACCATATAACGTTTTACGTTATAACGTAATACTATATAACGTTATACGTTATACTGATATGCTATATAACGCTATATGTTATAACGTAGTACTATATAACGTTATACGGTATACTGATATGCTATATAACGCTATACGCTATAACGTAATACTATATAAAGTTATACGTTATACTAATATGAAATATAACGTTAAGCATTATAACGTTATACCATATAACGGTTTACGTTATAACGTAATACTATATAACGTGATACGTTACACACATATGCTATACACCGTTCTACGTTATAACATACACTATATATCGTTATACGATATACTAATATGCTATATAACGTTAAACATTATAACGTAATACCATATAATGTTTTACGTTATAACGCAATACTATATATCGCCATACGTTATACTGATGTGCTATACAAACGTTATACGTTATAACGTAATACTATCTAACGTTATAGGTTATACTGATATGCTATACAACGTTATACGTTATAACGTAATACCATATAACGTTATACGTCATAACGTAATACTATATAACGTTATACGATATAACATACACTATATACCGTTATACGTAATACTAACCTATTATAGAAAGTTAAGCACTATAACGTAATATTATATAACGTTATAGGTAATACTGATAAGCTACACAACGTTATACGTTATAACGTAATACTATATAACATTATACGTTATACTGATATGCTATACAACGCTATACACTATAACGCAATACTACATAACGTTAAGAGTGATAACGTGGTACCATATAACGTTATACGTTATACTGATATGCTATACAACGTTATACGTAACAACATAACACTATATATCGTTATACGTTATACTAATATATTATATAACGTTAAGCATTATAACGTAATACTATATAACTTTTTGCGCTATAACGTAATACTATATAACGTGATACGTTATACTAATATGCTGTATAACGTTAAGCATTATAACGTAATACCATATAACGTTTTACGTTATAACGTAATACTCTATAACGTTATACGTTATACTGATATGCTATACAACGTTATACGTAACAACATAACACTATATATAGTTATGCGTTATACCAATATGCTATATAACGTTAAGCATTGTAACGTAATACCATATAACGTTTTACGTTATAACGTAATACTATATAACGTTATACGTTATACTAACATATTATATATCGTTAAGCATTATAACGTAATACCATATATCGTTTTACGTTATAACGTAATACTATATAACGTTACACGTTATACACATATGCTATACAACGTTATACGTTATACTAATATGCTATGTAACGGTAAGCATTATAACGTAATACCATATAACGTTTTTGGTTATACTCATACGCTATACAACGTTATACGTTATAACGTAACACTATATGTCGTTATACGTTATACTAATATGCTATATAACGTTAAACGTTATAACGTAATACCATATAACGTTTTACGTTATAGCGTAATACTATATAACGCTATACGTTATACTCATGTGCTGTACAACGTTAAACGTTATAACGTAATACTATATAACGTTATACGTTGTACTCATGTGCTATACAAAGTTATACGTTATAACATACACTATATATCGTTATACGCTATACTAATATGCTATATAACTTTAAGCATTATAACGTAATTCCATATAACGTTTAACGTTATAACATACACTATATATCGTTATACGTTATACTAATATGCTATACAACGTTATACGTTATAAAATAGCACCACATACCGTTATACATTACACTAATATGCTATTTAACGTTAGTCGTTATAACGTAATACTATATAACGGAATACGTTACACACATATGCTATACAACGTTATACGTTATAACATACACTACATATCGTTATACGTTATACTAATATGCTATATACCGTTAAGCATTATAACGTAATACCATATAACGTTATTCCTTATAACGGAATACTATATGACGTTATATGTCATACCAATATGCTATATATAGTTAAGCATTATAACGTAGTACCATACAACGTTTTGCGTTATAGCGTAATACTATATAACGTGATACGTTATACTCATATGCTACACAACGTTATACGTTATAACATACACTATATGTCGTTATACGTTATACTAATATGCTATATATCTTTAAGCATTATAACGTAATACCATATAACGTTTTACGTTATGACATAATACTATACAACGTTATACGTGATACTGATGTGCTATACAAACGTTATACGTTATATCGTAATACTATATAACGTTATACGTTATACTGATATGCTAAACAACGTTATACGTTATAACGTAATACCATATATCGTGATGCGTTACACACAAACGCTAAAAAACGTTATACGTTATAAAATAACACTATATACCGTTATACGTTATACTAACATGCTATATAACGTTAAACGATACAACGTAATACCATATAACGTTATACGTTATAACGCTATACTATGTAACGTTATAGGTTATAACATAGTACCATATTACTTTATACGTTTTAACGTGATAATATATAACGTGACACGATATCACGTAATACTGTATAACGTTATACGTTATACTGATATGCTATATAACGCTATACGCTATAACGTAATACTATATAAAGTTATACGTTATACTAATATGAAATATAACGTTAAGCATTATAACGTTATACCATATAACGGTTTACGTTATAACGTAATACTATATAACGTGATACGTTATACTGATATGCTATACAACGCTATACGTTACAACGTAATACGATATAACGTTATACGTCATAACGTAATACTATATAACGTTATACGTTATAACATACACTATGTACCGCTATACGTAATACTAATGTATTATATAACGTTAAGCATTATAACGTAATATCATATAATGTTTTACGTTATAACGCAATACTATATATCGCCATACGTTATACTGATGTGCTATACAACGTTATACGTTATAACGTAATACTATATAACGTTATACGTTATACTGATATGCTATACAACGTTATACGTTATAACGTAATACCATATAACGTTATACGTTATACTGATATGCTATACAACGCTATACATTATAACGCAATACAACATAACGTTAAGAGTTATAATGTGGTACCATATAACGTTATACGTTATACTGATATGCTATATAACGTTACACGATATCACGTAATACTGTATAACGTTATACGTTATACTGATATGCTACATAACACTATACGCTATAACGTAATACTATATAACGTTATACGTTATACTAATATGAAATATAACGTTAAGCATTATAACGTTATACCATATAAAGTTTTACGTTATAACGTAATACTATATAACGTGATACGTTATATAATGCACTACATATCGTCATACGTAATACTAATATATTACGTATCCTTAAGCATTATAACGTAATACCATATAACGTTTTACGTTATAACTCAATACTATATAACGTTATACGTTATACTGATATGCTATAAAACGTTATACGTTATAACGTAATACTATATAACGTTATACGTTATAGTGATATGCTATACAACGTTATACGTTATAACGTAATACTATATAACGTGATACCTTACACACATATGCTATACAACGTTATACGTTATAACGTAATACCACATAACGTTATACGTTATAAAATACACTATATATCCTTATACGTAATACTAATATATTACATAACGTTAAGCATTATAACGTAATACCATATAACGTTTTACGTTATAACTCAATACTATATAACGTTACACGTTATACTGATATGCTATAAAACGTTATACGCTATAATGTAATACTATATAACCTTATACGTTATAGTGATATGCTATACAACGTTACACGTTATAACGTAATATTATATAACGTTATACGTTATACTGATATGCTATATAACGCTATACGTAATACTATATAACGTTATACGACATAACATACACTATATATCGTTATACGTAATACTAATGTATCATAGAAAGTTAAGCACTATAACGTAATACTATATAACGTTATAGGTAATACTGATATGCTACACAACGTTATACGTTAAAACGTAATACTATATAACATTATACGTTATACTGATATGCTATACAACGCTATACATTATAACGCAATACAACATAACGTTAAGAGTCATAACGTGGTACCATATAACGTTATACGTTATACTGATATGCTATATAACGCTGTACGTTATAACGTAATACTATATAACGTTATACGTTTTACTTATATTCTATATAACGTTAGTCGCTATAACGTAATACTATATAACGTTATACGTTATAACGCAATACTATATAACGTTAAGGGTTATTACGTAGTCCCATATAACGTTATACGTTTTAACGTGATACTACTTAACGTTACACGATATCACGTAATACTGTATAACGTTATACGTTATACTGCTATGCAACATAACGCTATACGCTATAACGTAATACTATATAACGTTATACGTTATACTAATATGAAATATAACGTTAAGCATTATAACGTTATACCATATAACGTTTTACGTTATAACTCAATACTATATAACGTTATACGTTATACTGATATGCTATAAAACGTTATACGTTATAACGTAATACTATATAACGTTATACGTTATAGTGATATGCTATACAACGTTATACGTTATAACGTAACACTATATGTCGTTATACGTTATACTAATATGCTGTACAACGTTAAGCATTATAACGTAATACCATATAACGTTTTACGTTATAACGTAATACTATATAACGTTATAGGTTATACTGATATGCTATACAACGTTATACGTTATAACGTAATACCATATAACGTTATACGTCATAACGTAATACTATATAACGTTATACGATATAACATACACTATATACCGTTATACGTAATACTAATCTATTATAGAAAGTTAAGCACTATAACGTAATATTATATAACGTTATAGGTAATACTGATATGCTACACAACGTTATACGTTATAACATACACTATATATCGTTATACGTTATACTAATATGCTATACAACGTTATACGTTATAAAATAGCACCATATACCGTTATACGTTACACTAATATGCTATATACCGTTATGCATTATAACGTAAGACCATATAACGTTATTCCTTATAACGGAATACTATATGACGTTATATGTCATACCAATATGCTATATATAGTTAAGCATTATAACGTAGTACCATACAACGTTTTGCGTTATAGCGTAATACTATATAACGTGATACGTTATACTCATATGCTACACAACGTTATACGTTATAACATACACTATATGTCGTTATACGTTATACTAATATGCTATATATCTTTAAGCATTATAACGTAATACCATATAACGTTTTACGTTATGACGTAATACTATACAACGTTATACGTGATACTGATATTGTATACAACGTTATACGTTATAACATACACTATATATCGTTATACGTCACACTGATATGCTATACAACGTTATACGTTATAACGGATTACTAAATAACGTTATACGTTATACTGATATGCTATACAACGCTATACGTTACAACGTAATACCATATAACGTTATACGTCATAACGTAATACTATATAACGTTATACGTTATAACATACACTATGTACCGTTATACGTAATACTAATGTATTATATAACGTTAAGCATTATAACGTAATACCATATAATGTTTTACGTTATAACGCAATACTATATATCGTTATACGTTATACTGATGTGCTATACAAACGTTATACGTTATAACGTAATACCATATAACGTTATACGTCATAACGTAATACTATATAACGTTATACGATATAACATACACTATATACCGTTATACGTAATACTAATCTATTATAGAAAGTTAAGCACTATAACGTAATATTATATAACGTTATAGGTAATACTGATATGCTACACAACGTTATACGTTATAACATACACTATATATCGTTATACGTTATACTAATATGCTATACAACGTTATACGTTATAAAATAGCACCATATACCGTTATACGTTATACTAATATGCTATATACGGTTATGCATTATAACGTAAGACCATATAACGTTATTCCTTATAACGGAATACTATATGACGTTATATGTCATACCAATATGCTATATATAGTTAAGCATTATAACGTAGTACCATACAACGTTTTGCGTTATAGCGTAATACTATATAACGTGATACGTTATACTCATATGCTACACAACGTTATACGTTATAACATACACTATATGTCGTTATACGTTATACTAATATGCTATATATCTTTAAGCATTATAACGTAATACCATATAACGTTTTACGTTATGACGTAATACTATACAACGTTATACGTGATACTGATATTGTATACAACGTTATACGTTATAACATACACTATATATCGTTATACGTCACACTGATATGCTATACAACGTTATACGTTATAACGGATTACTAAATAACGTTATACGTTATACTGATATGCTATACAACGCTATACGTTACAACGTAATACCATATAACGTTATACGTCATAACGTAATACTATATAACGTTATACGTTATAACATACACTATGTACCGTTATACGTAATACTAATGTATTATATAACGTTAAGCATTATAACGTAATACCATATAATGTTTTACGTTATAACGCAATACTATATATCGTTATACGTTATACTGATGTGCTATACAAACGTTATACGTTATAACGTAATACCATATAACGTTATACGTCATAACGTAATACTATATAACGTTATACGATATAACATACACTATATACCGTTATACGTAATACTAATCTATTATAGAAAGTTAAGCACTATAACGTAATATTATATAACGTTATAGGTAATACTGATATGCTACACAACGTTATACGTTATAACATACACTATATATCGTTATACGTTATACTAATATGCTATACAACGTTATACGTTATAAAATAGCACCATATACCGTTATACGTTATACTAATATGCTATATACGGTTATGCATTATAACGTAAGACCATATAACGTTATTCCTTATAACGGAATACTATATGACGTTATATGTCATACCAATATGCTATATATAGTTAAGCATTATAACGTAGTACCATACAACGTTTTGCGTTATAGCGTAATACTATATAACGTGATACGTTATACTCATATGCTACACAACGTTATACGTTATAACATACACTATATGTCGTTATACGTTATACTAATATGCTATATATCTTTAAGCATTATAACGTAATACCATATAACGTTTTACGTTATGACGTAATACTATACAACGTTATACGTGATACTGATATTGTATACAACGTTATACGTTATAACATACACTATATATCGTTATACGTCACACTGATATGCTATACAACGTTATACGTTATAACGGATTACTAAATAACGTTATACGTTATACTGATATGCTATACAACGCTATACGTTACAACGTAATACCATATAACGTTATACGTCATAACGTAATACTATATAACGTTATACGTTATAACATACACTATGTACCGTTATACGTAATACTAATGTATTATATAACGTTAAGCATTATAACGTAATACCATATAATGTTTTACGTTATAACGCAATACTATATATCGTTATACGTTATACTGATGTGCTATACAAACGTTATACGTTATAACGTAATACCATATAACGTTATACGTCATAACGTAATACTATATAACGTTATACGATATAACATACACTATATACCGTTATACGTAATACTAATCTATTATAGAAAGTTAAGCACTATAACGTAATATTATATAACGTTATAGGTAATACTGATATGCTACACAACGTTATACGTTATAACATACACTATATATCGTTATACGTTATACTAATATGCTATACAACGTTATACGTTATAAAATAGCACCATATACCGTTATACGTTATACTAATATGCTATATACGGTTATGCATTATAACGTAAGACCATATAACGTTATTCCTTATAACGGAATACTATATGACGTTATATGTCATACCAATATGCTATATATAGTTAAGCATTATAACGTAGTACCATACAACGTTTTGCGTTATAGCGTAATACTATATAACGTGATACGTTATACTCATATGCTACACAACGTTATACGTTATAACATACACTATATGTCGTTATACGTTATACTAATATGCTATATATCTTTAAGCATTATAACGTAATACCATATAACGTTTTACGTTATGACGTAATACTATACAAAGTTATACGTGATACTGATATTGTATACAACGTTATACGTTATAACATACACTATATATCGTTATACGTCACACTGATATGCTATACAACGTTATACGTTATAACGGATTACTAAATAACGTTATACGTTATACTGATATGCTATACAACGCTATACGTTACAACGTAATACCATATAACGTTATACGTCATAACGTAATACTATATAACGTTATACGTTATAACATACACTATGTACCGTTATACGTAATACTAATGTATTATATAACGTTAAGCATTATAACGTAATACCATATAATGTTTTACGTTATAACGCAATACTATATATCGTTATACGTTATACTGATGTGCTATACAAACGTTATACGTTATATCGTAATACTATATAACGTTATACGTTATACTGATATGCTAAACAACGTTATACGTTATAACGTAATACCATATATCGTGATGCGTTACACACAAACGCTAAAAAACGTTATACGTTATAAAATAACACTATATACCGTTATACGTTATACTAACATGCTATATAACGTTAAACGATACAACGTAATACCATATAACGTTATACGTTATAACACTATACTATATAACGTTATAGGTTATAACATAGTACCATATTACTTTATACGTTTTAACGTGATAATATATAACGTGACACGATATCACGTAATACTGTATAACGTTATACGCTATACTGATATGCTATATAACGCTATACGCTATAACGTAATACTATATAAAGTTATACGTTATACAAATATGAAATATAACGTTAAGCATTATAACGTTATACCATATAACGGTTTACGTTATAACGTAATACTATATAACGTGATACGTTATACTGATATGCTATACAACGCTATACGTTACAACGTAATACCATATAACGTTATACGTCATAACGTAATACTATATAACGTTATACGTTATAACATACACTATGTACCGCTATACGTAATACTAATGTATTATATAACGATAAGCATTATAACGTAATATCATATAATGTTTTACGTTATAACGCAATACTATATATCGCCATACGTTATACTGATGTGCTATACAACGTTATACGTTATAACGTAATACTATATAACGTTATACGTTATACTGATATGCTATACAACGTTATACGTTATAACGTAATACCATATAACGTTATACGTTATACTGATATGCTATACAACGCTATACATTATAACGCAATACAACATAACGTTAAGAGTTATAATGTGGTACCATATAACGTTATACGTTATACTGATATGCTATATAACGTTACACGATATCACGTAATACTGTATAACGTTATACGTTATACTGATATGCTACATAACGCTATACGCTATAACGTAATACTATATAACGTTATACGTTATACTAATATGAAATATAACGTTAAGCATTATAACGTTATACCATATAAAGTTTTACGTTATAACGTAATACTATATAACGTGATACGTTATATAATGCACTACATATCGTCATACGTAATACTAATATATTACGTATCCTTAAGCATTATAACGTAATACCATATAACGTTTTACGTTATAACTCAATACTATATAACGTTATACGTTATACTGATATGCTATAAAACGTTATACGTTATAACGTAATACTATATAACGTTATACGTTATAGTGATATGCTATTCAACGTTATACGTTATAACGTAATACTATATAACGTGATACCTTACACACATATGCTATACAACGTTAAACGTTATAACGTAATACCACATAACGTTATACGTTATAAAATACACAATATATATGCTTATACGTAATACTAATATATTACATAACGTTAAGCATTATAACGTAATACCATATAACGTTTTACGTTATAACTCAATACTATATAACGTTACACGTTATACTGATATGCTATAAAACGTTATACGCTATAACGTAATACTATATAACCTTATACGTTATAGTGATATGCTATACAACGTTACACGTTATAACGTAATATTATATAACGTTATACGTTATACTGATATGCTATATAACGCTATACGTAATACTATATAACGTTATACGACATAACATACACTATATATCGTTATACGTAATACTAATGTATCATAGAAAGTTAAGCACTATAACGTAATACTATATAACGTTATAGGTAATACTGATATGCTACACAACGTTATACGTTAAAACGTAATACTATATAACATTATACGTTATACTGATATGCTATACAACGCTATACATTATAACGCAATACAACATAACGTTAAGAGTCATAACGTGGTACCATATAACGTTATACGTTATACTGATATGCTATATAACGCTGTACGTTATAACGTAATACTATATAACGTTATACGTTACACTTATATTCTATATAACGTTAGTCGCTATAACGTAATACTATATAACGTTATACGTTATAACGCAATACTATATAACGTTAAGGGTTATTACGTAGTCCCATATAACGTTATACGTTTTAACGTGATACTACTTAACGTTACACGATATCACGTAATACTGTATAACGTTATACGTTATACTGCTATGCAACATAACGCTATACGCTATAACGTAATACTATATAACGTTATACGTTATACTAATATGAAATATAACGTTAAGCATTATAACGTTATACCATATAACGTTTTACGTTATAACTCAATACTATATAACGTTATACGTTATACTGATATGCTATAAAACGTTATACGTTATAACGTAATACTATATAACGTGATACGTTACACACATGTGCTATACAACGTTAAACGTTATAACGTAATACCACATAACGTTATATGTTATAACGTAATACTATATAACGTTATACGTTATAAAATACACTATATATCGTTATACGTAATACTAATATATTACATAACGTTAAGCATTATAACGTAATACCATATAACGTTTTACGTTATAACTCAGTACTATATAACGTTATACGTTATACTGATATGCTATAAAACGTTATACGCTATAACGTAATACTATATAACGTTATACGTTATAGTGATATGCTATACAACGTTATACGTTATAACGTAACACTATATGTCGCTATACGTTATACTGATATGCTATACAACGTTAAGCATTATATCGTAATACCATATAACGTTTTACGTTGTAACGCAATACTATATAACGTTATACGTTATACTGATACGCTATACAACGTTATTCGTTATAACGTAATACTATATAACGTTATACGTTATACTGATATGCTATACAACATTATACGTTATAACGTAATACTATATAACGTTATACGTTATACTAATATACTATATAACGTTAAACGTTATAACGTAATACTATCTAACGTTATTCGTTATAACGTAATACTATATAACGCTATACGTTGTACTGATATGCTATACAACATTATACGTTATAACGTAATACTATATAACGTTATACGTTATACTAATATACTATATAACGTTAAACGTTATAACGTAATACTATCTAACGTTATACGTTATAACGTAATACTATATAACGTTATACGTTATACTAATATACTATATAACGTTAAACGTTATAACGTAATACTATCTAACGTTATACGTTATAACGTAATACTATATAACGTTATACGTTATACTAATATACTATATAACGTTAAACGTTATAACGTAATACTATCTAACGTTATACGTTATAACGTAATAGTATATAACGTTATACGTTATACTGATATGCTATACAACGTTATACCTTATAATGTAATACTATATAACGTTATACGTTTTAACGGAATACTATATGACGTTATATGTCACACCCATATGCTATATATAGTTAAGCATTATAACGTAGTACCATACAACGTTTTACGTTATAACGTAACACTATATGTCGTTATACGTTACACTAATATGCTGTATAACGTTAAACGTTATAGCGTAATACCATATAACGTTTTACGTTATAACGTAATACTATATAACGCTATACGTTGTACTGATATGCTGTATAACGCTATACATTATAACGTAATACAATATAACGTTATACGTTATACTGATATGCTATATAACGGTAAGCATTATAACGTAGTACCATATAACGTTTTACGTTATACTCATATACTATACAACGTTATACGTTTAAACGTAACACTATATGTCGTTATACGTTACACTAATATGCTATATAACGTTAAACGTTATAACGTAATACCATATAACGTTTTACGTTATAACGTAATACCATATAACGCTATACGTTGTACTGATATGCTGTATAACGCTATACGTTATAACGTAATACAATATAACGTTTTACGTTATACTGATATGCTATATAACGCTATACATTATAACGTTATACTACATAACATTATACGTTATACTAATATGCTATGTAACGTTAAGCATTATAACGTAATCCCATATAACGTTTTACGTTATAACGTAAAACTATATAACGTTTCAAGTTATACTGATATGCTATACAACGTTGTACGTTACAACATACGCTATGTATCGTTATACGTCATACCAATATGCTATATAAAGTTAAGCATTATAACGTAATACCACATAACGTTTTACGTTATAACGTAATACTATATAACGTTATACGTTACCCTAATATGCTATATAACGTTAGTCGTTATAACGTAATACTATATAACGTGATACGTTACACACATATGCTATACAACGTTATACGTTGTAACATACACTATATATCGTTATACGTTATACTAATATGCTATATAACGTTAAGCATTATAACGTAATACTATATAACGTTATATGTTATACTGATATGATGTATAACGCTATACCTTATAACGTAATACTACATAACGTTATACGTTATACTAATATGCTATGTAACGTCAGGCATTATAGCGTAATACCATATAACGTTTTACGTTATAACGTAATACAATATAACGTTATACGTTGTAACATGCACTATATTTCGTTATACGTTATACTAATATACTATATAACGTTAAACGTTATATCGTAATACTATATAACGTTAAACGTTATATCGTAATACTATATAACGTTTTACGTTATAACTTAATACTATTTAACGTTATACGTTACCCTAATATGCTATATAACGTTAGTCGTTATAACGTAATACTATATAACGTGATACGTTGCACACATATGCTATACAACGTTATACGTTGTAACATACACTATATATCGTTATACGTTATACTAATATGCTATATAACGTTATACGTTACCCTAATATGCTATATAACGTTAGTCGTTTTAACGTAATACTATATAACGTGATACGTTACACACATATGCTGTACAACGTTATACGTTGTAACATACACTATATATCGTTATATGTTATACTAATATGCTATATAACTTTAATCATTATAACGTAATACCTTATAACGTTTTACGTTATAACGTAATACAATATAACGTTATACGTTACACTAATGTGCTATATAACGTTAGTCGTTATAACGTAATACTATATAACGTTTTACGTTATAACGTAATACTATATAACGTTATACGTTGTAACATGCACTATATTTCGTTATACGTTATACTAATATACTATATAACGTTAAACGTTATATCGTAATACTATATAACGTTATAAGTTATACTGATATGCTATACAACACTATACGTTATAACATACACTATATATCGTTATACGTTATACTAATATGCTATATAACGTCAATCATTATAACGTAATAGCATATAACGTTTTACGTTATTACGTAATACTATATATCGTTATACGTTATACTAATATGCTATATAACGTTAAACGTTATAACGTAATAACATATAACGTTTTACGTTATAACGTAATACCATATAACGTTATACGTTTTACTGATATGCTATATAACGCTATACGTTATAAAGTAATACTATATAACGTTATACGTTATACTGATATGCTGTACAACGTTATACGTTGTAACATACACTATATATCGTTATACGTTATACTAATATGCTATATAACTTAAAGCATTATAACGTAATACCATATAACGTTTTACGTTATAACATAATGCCATATAACGTTATACGTTATACTGACATGCTGTATAACGCTATACATTATAACGTAAGGCTATATAACGTTATACGTTATACTAATATGCTATGTAACGTTAAGCATTATAACGTAATACTATATAACGTTTTACGTTATAACGTAATACTATATAACGTTATACGTTATACTGATATGCTGTACAATGTTATACGTTATAACATACACTATATATCGTTATACGTTATACTAATATGCTATATAACTTTAAGCATTATAACATACTACCATATATCGTTTTACGTTATAACGTAATACCATATAACGTTATACGTTTTACTGATATGCTATATAACGCTATACGTTATAAAGTAAAACTATATAACGTTATACGTTATACTGATATGCTGTACAATGTTATACGTTATAACATACACTATATATCGTTATACGTTATACTAATATGCTATATAACGTTAAGCATGATAACGTAATACCATATAACGTTTTACGTTATAACTTAATACTATATAACGTTATACGTTACCCTAATATGCTATATAACGTTAGTCGTTATAACGTAATACTATATAACGTGATACGTTACACACATATGCTGTACAACGTTATACGTTATAACATAACACTATATACCGTTATACGTTATACTAATATGCTATATAACGTTAAGCATTATAACATACTACCATATATCGTTTGACGTTATAACGTAATACAATATAACGTGATACGTTACACGCATATGCTATACAACTTTATACGTTATAACATGCACTATATATCGTCATACGTTCTACTAATATGCTATATAACGTTAAACGTTATAACGTAATACTATATAACGTTATAAGTTATACTGATATGCTGTACAATGTTATACGCTTTAACGGAACACTATATGTCGTTATACGTTATACTAATATGCTATATAACGTTAAACGTTATAACGTAATACTATATAACGTTTTACGTTATACTAATATGCTATATAACGTTAAGCATTATAACGTAATACCATATAACGTTTTACGTTATAACGTAATACTATATAACGATATAAGTTATACTCATGTGCTATACAACGTTTTACGTTATAGCATACACTATATATCGTTATACGTTATACTAATATGCTATACAACTTTAAGCATTATACCGTAATACCATATAACGTTTTACGTTATAACGTAATACAATATAACGTTATACGTTACACTGATGTGCTATATAACGTTAGTCGTTATAACGTAATAATATATAATGTGATACGTTGCACACATATGCTATACAACGTTATACGTTATAACATAACA
Source organism: Bombus sylvestris (assembly GCA_911622165.2). Taxonomy (NCBI): domain Eukaryota; kingdom Metazoa; phylum Arthropoda; class Insecta; order Hymenoptera; family Apidae; genus Bombus; species Bombus sylvestris. The sequence goes on along the minus strand of CAJVRE020000112.1, from coordinate 1,408,478 downwards.
CTATATACCGTTATACGTTATACTAATATGCTATATAACGTTAAGCATTATAACATACTACCATATATCGTTTGACGTTATAACGTAATACAATATAACGTGATACGTTACACGCATATGCTATACAACTTTATACGTTATAACATGCACTATGTATCGTCATACGTTCTACTAATATGCTATATAACGTTAAACGTTATAACGTAATACTATATAACGTTATAAGTTATACTGATATGCTGTACAATGTTATACGCTTTAACGGAACACTATATGTCGTTATACGTTATACTAATATGCTATATAACGTTAAACGTTATAACGTAATACTATATAACGTTTTACGTTATAACGTAATACCGTATATCGTTATACGTTTTACTGATACTCTATATAACGCTATACGTTATAAAGTAATACTATATAACGTTATAAGTTATGCTGATATGCTGTACAATGTTATACGCTTTAACGGAACACAATATGTCGTTATACGTTATACTAATATGCTATATAACGTTAAACGTTATAACGTAATACTATATAACGTTAAACGTTATAACGTAATACTATATAACGTTATAAGTTATACTGATATGCTATACAACACTATACGTTATAACGTAATACTATATAACGTTATACGTTATACTAATATACTATATAACGTTAAACGCTATAACGTAATACTATATAACGTTATAGGTTATACTCATGTGCTATACAACGTTATACGTTATAACATACACTATATATCCTTATACGTTATACTAATATGCTATATAACGTTAAGCATTATAACGTAATACCATGTAACGTTTTACGTTATAACTTAATACTATATAACGTTATACGTTATACTAATATACTATATAACGTTAAACGTTATATCGTAATACTATATAACTTGATACGCTACACGCATATGCTATACAACGTTGTACGTTATAACATAACACTATATGCCGTTATACGTTATACTAATATGCTATATAACGTTAAACGTTATAACGTAATAACATATAACGTTTTACGTTATAACATACACTATATTTCGTTATACGTTATACTAATATACTATATAACGTTAAACGTTATATCGTAATACTATATAACGTTATAAGTTATACTGATATGCTATACAACACTATACGTTATAACATACACTATATATCGTTATACGTTATACTAATATGCTATATAACTTTAAGCATTATAACGTAATACCATATAATGTTTTACGTTATAACGTAATACCATATAACGTTATACGTTACACTAATGCGCTATATAACGTTAGTCGTTATAACGTAATACTGTATAATGTGATACGTTACACACATATGCTATACAACGTTATACGTTATAACATAACACTATATACCGTTATACGTTGTACTATTATGCTATATAACGTTAAGCATTATAACATACTATCATATATCGTTTTACGTTATAACGTAATACCATATAACGTTATACGTTTTACTGATATGCTATATAACGCTATACGTTATAAAGTAATACTATATAACGTTATACGTTATACTGATATGCTGTACAATGTTATACGTTATAACATACACTATATATCGTTATACGTTATACTAATATGCTATATAACGTTAAGCATGATAACGTAATACCATATAACGTTTTACGTTATAACTTAATACTATATAACGTTATACGTTACCCTAATATGCTATATAACGTTAGTCGCTATAACGTAATACTATATAACGTGATACGTTACACACATATGCTGTACAACGTTATACGTTGTAACATACACTATATATCGTTATACGTTATACTAATATGCTATATAACGTTAAGCATTATAACGTAATACCATATAACGTTTTACGTTATAACGTAATACTATATAACGTTATAAGTTATACTCATGTGCTATACAACGTTTTACGTTATAGCATACACTATATATCGTTATACGTTATACTAATATGCTATACAACTTTAAGCATTATAACGTAATACCATATAACGTTTTACGTTATAACGTAATACAATATAACGTTATACGTTACACTAATGCGCTATATAACGTTAGTCGTTATAACGTAATACTATATAACGTTATACGTTATACTAATATACTATATAACGTTAAACGCTATAACGTAATACTATATAACGTTATAGGTTATACTCATGTGCTATACAACGTTATACGTTATAACATACACAATATATCCTTACACGTTATACTAATATGCTATATAACGTTAAGCATTATAACGTAATACCATATAACGTTTTACGTTATAACTTAATACTATATAACGTTATACGTTATACTAATATGCTATATAACGTTAAGCATTATAACGTAATACCATATAAAGTTTTACGTTATAACGTAATACTATATAACTTGATACGCTACACGCATATGCTAAACAACGTTGTACGTTATAACATAACACTATATGCCGTTATACGTTATACTAATATGCTATATAACGTTAAACGTTATAACGTAATAACATATAACGTTTTACGTTATAACATACACTATATTTCGTTATACGTTATACTAATATACTATATAACGTTAAACGTTATATCGTAATACTATATAACGTTATAAGTTATACTGATATGCTATACAACACTATACGTTATAACATACACTATATATCGTTATACGTTATACTAATATGCTATATAACGTCAATCATTATAACGTAATAGCATATAACGTTTTACGTTATACTAATATGCTATTTAACCTTAAGCATTATAACGTAATACCATATATCCTTTTACGTTATAACGTAATGCTATACAACGTTATACGTTATAACATACACTATATATCGTTATACGTTACACTAATATGCTATATAACGTTAAGCATTATAACGTTATACGTTACCCTAATATGCTATATAACGTTAGTCGTTATAACGTAATACTATATAACGTGATACGTTACACACATATGCTGTACAACGTTATGCGTTGTAACATACACTATATATCGTTATACGTTATACTAATATGCTATATAACGTTAAGCAATATGACGTAATACCATATAACGTTGTACGTTATAACGTTATACTATATAGCGTTATACGTTATACTGATATGCTATACACCATTATACGTTATAACGTAATACTATATTACGTTATACGATATACTCATGTGCTGTATAACGCTATACATTTTAACGTAATACTATATAACGTTATACGTTATACTCATGTGCTATACAACGTTATACGTTACAACATACACTATATATCGTTATAAGTTATACCAATATGCTATATAACTTTAAGCATTATAACGTAATACAATATAACGTTTTACGTTATAACGTAATACTATATAACGTTATACGTTATACTGATATGCTATAGAACGTTAGACGTTATAATGTAATACTATAGAACGCAATACGTTATACTGTCATGTTATATAACGCTATACGTTAGAAAGTAATACTATATACCGTTATGCGTTATACTCATATGCTATACAACGTTATACGTTATAACATAACACTATATATCGTTATACGTTACACTAATATGCTATATAACGTTAGTCGTTATAACGTAATACTATATACCGTTATGCGTTATACTCATATGCTATACAACGTTATACGTTATAACATAACACTATATATCGTTATTCGTTACACTAATATGCTATTTAACGTTATACGTTATAATGTAACACTATAGAACGTTATACGTTATACTGACATGTTTTATAACGCTATACGTTATAAAGTAATACTATATACCGTTATGCGTTATACTCATATGCTATACAACGTTATACGTTATAACATAACACTATATATCGTCATACGTTACACTAATATGCTATATAACGTTAGTCGTTATAACGTAATACTATATAACGTTGTTCGTTATACTCATATGCTGTACAACGCTATACATTATAACCTAATACTATATAACGTTACGCGTTATACTGATATGCTATATAACGTTAGTCGTTATAACGTAATACCATATAACGTTTTACGTTATAACGTAATACTGTATAGCGTTATACGTTATACTGATATGCTATACAACATTATTCGTTATTATGTAATACTATATAACGTTATACATTATACTGACATGTTATATAACGCTATACGTTATAACGTAATACTATATAACTTGATACGCTACACGCATATGCTATACAACGTTGTACGTTATAACATAACACTATATGCCGTTATACGTTATACTAATATGCTATATAACGTTAAACGTTATAACGTAATACTATATAACGTTTTTTGTTATAACGTAATACCATATAACGTTATACGTTTTACTGATATGCTATATAACGCTATACGTTATAAAGTAAAACTATATAACGTTATACGTTATACTGATATGCTGTACAATGTTATACGTTATAACATACACTATATATCGTTATACGTTATACTAATATGCTATATAACTTAAAGCATTATAACGTAATACCATATAACGTTTTACGTTATAACATAATGCCATATAACGTTATACGTTATACTGACATGCTGTATAACGCTATACATTATAACGTAAGGCTATATAACGTTATACGTTATACTAATATGCTATGTAACGTTAAGCATTATAACGTAATACTATATAACGTTTTACGTTATAACGTAATACTATATAACGTTATACGTTATACTGATATGCTGTACAATGTTATACGTTATAACATACACTATATATCGTTATACGTTATACTAATATGCTATATAACTTTAAGCATTATAACATACTACCATATATCGTTTTACGTTATAACGTAATACCATATAACGTTATACGTTTTACTGATATGCTATATAACGCTATACGTTATAAAGTAAAACTATATAACGTTATACGTTATACTGATATGCTGTACAATGTTATACGTTATAACATACACTATATATCGTTATACGTTATACTAATATGCTATATAACGTTAAGCATGATAACGTAATACCATATAACGTTTTACGTTATAACTTAATACTATATAACGTTATACGTTACCCTAATATGCTATATAACGTTAGTCGTTATAACGTAATACTATATAACGTGATACGTTACACACATATGCTGTACAACGTTATACGTTATAACATAACACTATATACCGTTATACGTTATACTAATATGCTATATAACGTTAAGCATTATAACATACTACCATATATCGTTTGACGTTATAACGTAATACAATATAACGTGATACGTTACACGCATATGCTATACAACTTTATACGTTATAACATGCACTATATATCGTCATACGTTCTACTAATATGCTATATAACGTTAAACGTTATAACGTAATACTATATAACGTTATAAGTTATACTGATATGCTGTACAATGTTATACGCTTTAACGGAACACTATATGTCGTTATACGTTATACTAATATGCTATATAACGTTAAACGTTATAACGTAATACTATATAACGTTTTACGTTATACTAATATGCTATATAACGTTAAGCATTATAACGTAATACCATATAACGTTTTACGTTATAACGTAATACTATATAACGATATAAGTTATACTCATGTGCTATACAACGTTTTACGTTATAGCATACACTATATATCGTTATACGTTATACTAATATGCTATACAACTTTAAGCATTATACCGTAATACCATATAACGTTTTACGTTATAACGTAATACAATATAACGTTATACGTTACACTGATGTGCTATATAACGTTAGTCGTTATAACGTAATAATATATAATGTGATACGTTGCACACATATGCTATACAACGTTATACGTTATAACATAACACTATATACCGTTATACGTTATACTAATATGCTATATAACGTTAAGCATTATAACATACTACCATATATCGTTTGACGTTATAACGTAATACAATATAACGTGATACGTTACACGCATATGCTATACAACTTTATACGTTATAACATGCACTATGTATCGTCATACGTTCTACTAATATGCTATATAACGTTAAACGTTATAACGTAATACTATATAACGTTATAAGTTATACTGATATGCTGTACAATGTTATACGCTTTAACGGAACACTATATGTCGTTATACGTTATACTAATATGCTATATAACGTTAAACGTTATAACGTAATACTATATAACGTTTTACGTTATAACGTAATACCGTATATCGTTATACGTTTTACTGATACTCTATATAACGCTATACGTTATAAAGTAATACTATATAACGTTATAAGTTATGCTGATATGCTGTACAATGTTATACGCTTTAACGGAACACAATATGTCGTTATACGTTATACTAATATGCTATATAACGTTAAACGTTATAACGTAATACTATATAACGTTAAACGTTATAACGTAATACTATATAACGTTATAAGTTATACTGATATGCTATACAACACTATACGTTATAACGTAATACTATATAACGTTATACGTTATACTAATATACTATATAACGTTAAACGCTATAACGTAATACTATATAACGTTATAGGTTATACTCATGTGCTATACAACGTTATACGTTATAACATACACTATATATCCTTATACGTTATACTAATATGCTATATAACGTTAAGCATTATAACGTAATACCATGTAACGTTTTACGTTATAACTTAATACTATATAACGTTATACGTTATACTAATATACTATATAACGTTAAACGTTATATCGTAATACTATATAACTTGATACGCTACACGCATATGCTATACAACGTTGTACGTTATAACATAACACTATATGCCGTTATACGTTATACTAATATGCTATATAACGTTAAACGTTATAACGTAATAACATATAACGTTTTACGTTATAACATACACTATATTTCGTTATACGTTATACTAATATACTATATAACGTTAAACGTTATATCGTAATACTATATAACGTTATAAGTTATACTGATATGCTATACAACACTATACGTTATAACATACACTATATATCGTTATACGTTATACTAATATGCTATATAACTTTAAGCATTATAACGTAATACCATATAATGTTTTACGTTATAACGTAATACCATATAACGTTATACGTTACACTAATGCGCTATATAACGTTAGTCGTTATAACGTAATACTGTATAATGTGATACGTTACACACATATGCTATACAACGTTATACGTTATAACATAACACTATATACCGTTATACGTTGTACTATTATGCTATAAAACGTTAAGCATTATAACATACTATCATATATCGTTTTACGTTATAACGTAATACCATATAACGTTATACGTTTTACTGATATGCTATATAACGCTATACGTTATAAAGTAATACTATATAACGTTATACGTTATACTGATATGCTGTACAATGTTATACGTTATAACATACACTATATATCGTTATACGTTATACTAATATGCTATATAACGTTAAGCATGATAACGTAATACCATATAACGTTTTACGTTATAACTTAATACTATATAACGTTATACGTTACCCTAATATGCTATATAACGTTAGTCGCTATAACGTAATACTATATAACGTGATACGTTACACACATATGCTGTACAACGTTATACGTTGTAACATACACTATATATCGTTATACGTTATACTAATATGCTATATAACGTTAAGCATTATAACGTAATACCATATAACGTTTTACGTTATAACGTAATACTATATAACGTTATAAGTTATACTCATGTGCTATACAACGTTTTACGTTATAGCATACACTATATATCGTTATACGTTATACTAATATGCTATACAACTTTAAGCATTATAACGTAATACCATATAACGTTTTACGTTATAACGTAATACAATATAACGTTATACGTTACACTAATGCGCTATATAACGTTAGTCGTTATAACGTAATACTATATAACGTTATACGTTATACTAATATACTATATAACGTTAAACGCTATAACGTAATACTATATAACGTTATAGGTTATACTCATGTGCTATACAACGTTATACGTTATAACATACACAATATATCCTTACACGTTATACTAATATGCTATATAACGTTAAGCATTATAACGTAATACCATATAACGTTTTACGTTATAACTTAATACTATATAACGTTATACGTTATACTAATATGCTATATAACGTTAAGCATTATAACGTAATACCATATAAAGTTTTACGTTATAACGTAATACTATATAACTTGATACGCTACACGCATATGCTAAACAACGTTGTACGTTATAACATAACACTATATGCCGTTATACGTTATACTAATATGCTATATAACGTTAAACGTTATAACGTAATAACATATAACGTTTTACGTTATAACATACACTATATTTCGTTATACGTTATACTAATATACTATATAACGTTAAACGTTATATCGTAATACTATATAACGTTATAAGTTATACTGATATGCTATACAACACTATACGTTATAACATACACTATATATCGTTATACGTTATACTAATATGCTATATAACGTCAATCATTATAACGTAATAGCATATAACGTTTTACGTTATACTAATATGCTATTTAACCTTAAGCATTATAACGTAATACCATATATCCTTTTACGTTATAACGTAATGCTATACAACGTTATACGTTATAACATACACTATATATCGTTATACGTTACACTAATATGCTATATAACGTTAAGCATTATAACGTTATACGTTACCCTAATATGCTATATAACGTTAGTCGTTATAACGTAATACTATATAACGTGATACGTTACACACATATGCTGTACAACGTTATGCGTTGTAACATACACTATATATCGTTATACGTTATACTAATATGCTATATAACGTTAAGCAATATGACGTAATACCATATAACGTTGTACGTTATAACGTTATACTATATAGCGTTATACGTTATACTGATATGCTATACACCATTATACGTTATAACGTAATACTATATTACGTTATACGATATACTCATGTGCTGTATAACGCTATACATTTTAACGTAATACTATATAACGTTATACGTTATACTCATGTGCTATACAACGTTATACGTTACAACATACACTATATATCGTTATAAGTTATACCAATATGCTATATAACTTTAAGCATTATAACGTAATACAATATAACGTTTTACGTTATAACGTAATACTATATAACGTTATACGTTATACTGATATGCTATAGAACGTTAGACGTTATAATGTAATACTATAGAACGCAATACGTTATACTGTCATGTTATATAACGCTATACGTTAGAAAGTAATACTATATACCGTTATGCGTTATACTCATATGCTATACAACGTTATACGTTATAACATAACACTATATATCGTTATACGTTACACTAATATGCTATATAACGTTAGTCGTTATAACGTAATACTATATACCGTTATGCGTTATACTCATATGCTATACAACGTTATACGTTATAACATAACACTATATATCGTTATTCGTTACACTAATATGCTATTTAACGTTATACGTTATAATGTAACACTATAGAACGTTATACGTTATACTGACATGTTATATAACGCTATACGTTATAAAGTAATACTATATACCGTTATGCGTTATACTCATATGCTATACAACGTTATACGTTATAACATAACACTATATATCGTCATACGTTACACTAATATGCTATATAACGTTAGTCGTTATAACGTAATACTATATAACGTTGTTCGTTATACTCATATGCTGTACAACGCTATACATTATAACCTAATACTATATAACGTTACGCGTTATACTGATATGCTATATAACGTTAGTCGTTATAACGTAATACCATATAACGTTTTACGTTATAACGTAATACTGTATAGCGTTATACGTTATACTGATATGCTATACAACATTATTCGTTATTATGTAATACTATATAACGTTATACATTATACTGACATGTTATATAACGCTATACGTTATAACGTAATACTATATAACTTGATACGCTACACGCATATGCTATACAACGTTGTACGTTATAACATAACACTATATGCCGTTATACGTTATACTAATATGCTATATAACGTTAAACGTTATAACGTAATACTATATAACGTTTTTTGTTATAACGTAATACCATATATCGTTATCCGTTTTACTGATATGCTATATAACGTTTTACGTTATAACGCAATACTATATAACGTTATACGTTATACTGATATGCTATACAATGTTATACGTTATAACGTAATACTATATAACGTTATACGTTATACTGATATGCTGTACAACGTTATACGTTATAACATACAATATATATCGTTATGCGTTATACTAATATGCTATATAACGTTAAGTATTATAACGTAATACCATATAACGTTTTACGTTAGAACGTAATACTATATAACGTTATACGTTATACTGATATGATGTATAACGCTATACCTTATAACGTAATACTACATAACGTTATACGTTATACTAATATGCTATGTAACGTCAGGCATTATAGCGTAATACCATATAACGTTTTACGTTATAACGTAATACTATATAACGTTATACGTTGTAACATGCACTATATTTCGTTATACGTTATACTAATATACTATATAACGTTAAACGTTATATCGTAATACTATATAACGTTAAACGTTATATCGTAATACTATATAACGTTTTACGTTATAACTTAATACTATTTAACGTTATACGTTACCCTAATATGCTATATAACGTTAGTCGTTATAACGTAATACTATATAACGTGATACGTTGCACACATATGCTATACAACGTTATACGTTGTAACATACACTATATATCGTTATACGTTATACTAATATGCTATATAACGTTATACGTTACCCTAATATGCTATATAACGTTAGTCGTTTTAACGTAATACTATATAACGTGATACGTTACACACATATGCTGTACAACGTTAAACGTTGTAACATACACTATATATCGTTATATGTTATACTAATATGCTATATAACTTTAAGCATTATAACGTAATACCTTATAACGTTTTACGTTATAACCTAATACAATATAACGTTATACGTTACACTAATGTGCTATATAACGTTAGTCGTTATAACGTAATACTATATAACGTTTTACGTTATAACGTAATACTATATAACGTTATACGTTGTAACATGCACTATATTTCGTTATACGTTATACTAATATACTATATAACGTTAAACGTTATATCGTAATACTATATAACGTTATAAGTTATACTGATATGCTATACAACACTATACGTTATAACATACACTATATATCGTTATACGTTATACTAATATGCTATATAACGTCAATCATTATAACGTAATAGCATATAACGTTTTACGTTATACTAATATGCTATTTAACCTTAAGCATTATAACGTAATACCATATATCCTTTTACGTTATAACGTAATGCTATACAACGTTATACGTTATAACATACACTATATATCGTTATACGTTACACTAATATGCTATATAACGTTAAGCATTATAACGTTATACGTTACCCTAATATGCTATATAACGTTAGTCGTTATAACGTAATACTATATAACGTGATACGTTACACACATATGCTGTACAACGTTATGCGTTGTAACATACACTATATATCGTTATACGTTATACTAATATGCTATATAACGTTAAGCAATATGACGTAATACCATATAACGTTGTACGTTATAACGTTATACTATATAGCGTTATACGTTATACTGATATGCTATACACCATTATACGTTATAACGTAATACTATATTACGTTATACGATATACTCATGTGCTGTATAACGCTATACATTTTAACGTAATACTATATAACGTTATACGTTATACTCATGTGCTATACAACGTTATACGTTACAACATACACTATATATCGTTATAAGTTATACCAATATGCTATATAACTTTAAGCATTATAACGTAATACAATATAACGTTTTACGTTATAACGTAATACTATATAACGTTATACGTTATACTGATATGCTATAGAACGTTAGACGTTATAATGTAATACTATAGAACGCAATACGTTATACTGTCATGTTATATAACGCTATACGTTAGAAAGTAATACTATATACCGTTATGCGTTATACTCATATGCTATACAACGTTATACGTTATAACATAACACTATATATCGTTATACGTTACACTAATATGCTATATAACGTTAGTCGTTATAACGTAATACTATATACCGTTATGCGTTATACTCATATGCTATACAACGTTATACGTTATAACATAACACTATATATCGTTATTCGTTACACTAATATGCTATTTAACGTTATACGTTATAATGTAACACTATAGAACGTTATACGTTATACTGACATGTTATATAACGCTATACGTTATAAAGTAATACTATATACCGTTATGCGTTATACTCATATGCTATACAACGTTATACGTTATAACATAACACTATATATCGTCATACGTTACACTAATATGCTATATAACGTTAGTCGTTATAACGTAATACTATATAACGTTGTTCGTTATACTCATATGCTGTACAACGCTATACATTATAACCTAATACTATATAACGTTACGCGTTATACTGATATGCTATATAACGTTAGTCGTTATAACGTAATACCATATAACGTTTTACGTTATAACGTAATACTGTATAGCGTTATACGTTATACTGATATGCTATACAACATTATTCGTTATTATGTAATACTATATAACGTTATACATTATACTGAAATGTTATATAACGCTATACGTTATAACGTAATACTATATACCGTTATGCGTTATACTCATATGCTATACAACGTTATACGTTATAACATAACACTATATATCGTTATACGTTACACTAATATGCGATTTAACGTTATACGTTATAATGTAATACTATAGAACGTTATACGTTATACTGACATGTTATATAACGCTATACGTTATAAAGTTATACTATATACCGTTAGGCGTTATACCCATATGCTATAGAACGTTAGACGTTATAATGTAATACTATAGAACGCAATACGTTATACTGTCATGTTACATAACGCTATACGTTAGAAAGTAATACTATATACCGTTATGCGTTATACTCATATGCTATACAACATTATACGTTATAACGTAATACTATATGACGTTATACGTTATACTGATGTGCTGTATAACGGTATACAATATAACGTAATACTATATAACGTTATACGTAATACTAATAAGCTATATAACGTTAAGCATTATAACGTAATACCATATAACGTTTTACGTTAGAACGTTATACTATATAACTTGATACGCTACACACATATGCTATACAGCGTTATACGTTATAACATTTCACTATATGCCGTTATACGTTATACTAATATGCTATATAACGTTAATCGTTAACGTAATACCATATAACGTTTTACGTTGCAACGTAATACCATATAACGTTATACGTTATACTGATATGCTATACAACGTTATATGTTATAATGTAATACTATAGAACGTTATACGTTATACTGATGTGCAGTATAACGCTATAAATTATAACGTAATACTATATAACGTTATACGTTATACTCATGTGCTATACAACGTTATACGTTACAACATACACTATATATCGTTATAAGTTATACTAATATGCTATATAACTTTAAGCATTATAACGTAATACTATATAACGTTATACGTTATACTAATATACCATATAACGTTTTACGTTTTAACGTAGTACTATATAACGTTATACGTTATACTGACATGTTATATAACGCCATACGTTATAAAGTAATACTATATAACGTTATACGTTATACTAATATACCATATAACGTTTTACGTTATAACGTAATACGATATAACGTTATACGTTATAATGATATGGTATACAACATTATACGTTATAACGTAGTACTATATAACGTTATACGTTATACTAATATACCATATAACGTTTTACGTTATAAAGTAATACGATATAACGTTATACGTTATAATGATATGGTATACAACATTATACGTTATATCGTAATACTATATAACGTTATACGTAATACTAATATGCTATATAACGTTAAGCATTATAACGTAATACCATATAACGCTTTACGTTATAACGTAATACTATATAACTTGATACGCTACACGCATATGCTATACAACGTTGTACGTTATAACATAACACTATATGCCGTTATACGTTATACTAATATGCTATATAACGTTAAACGTTATAACGTAATACTATATAACGTTTTTTGTTATAACGTAATACCATATATCGTTATCCGTTTTACTGATATGCTATATAACGTTTTACGTTATAACGCAATACTATATAACGTTATACGTTATACTGATATGCTATACAATGTTATACGTTATAACGTAATACTATATAACGTTATACGTTATACTGATATGCTGTACAACGTTATACGTTATAACATACAATATATATCGTTATGCGTTATACTAATATGCTATATAACGTTAAGTATTATAACGTAATACCATATAACGTTTTACGTTAGAACGTAATACTATATAACGTTATACGTTATACTGATATGATGTATAACGCTATACCTTATAACGTAATACTACATAACGTTATACGTTATACTAATATGCTATGTAACGTCAGGCATTATAGCGTAATACCATATAACGTTTTACGTTATAACGTAATACTATATAACGTTATACGTTGTAACATGCACTATATTTCGTTATACGTTATACTAATATACTATATAACGTTAAACGTTATATCGTAATACTATATAACGTTAAACGTTATATCGTAATACTATATAACGTTTTACGTTATAACTTAATACTATTTAACGTTATACGTTACCCTAATATGCTATATAACGTTAGTCGTTATAACGTAATACTATATAACGTGATACGTTGCACACATATGCTATACAACGTTATACGTTGTAACATACACTATATATCGTTATACGTTATACTAATATGCTATATAACGTTATACGTTACCCTAATATGCTATATAACGTTAGTCGTTTTAACGTAATACTATATAACGTGATACGTTACACACATATGCTGTACAACGTTAAACGTTGTAACATACACTATATATCGTTATATGTTATACTAATATGCTATATAACTTTAAGCATTATAACGTAATACCTTATAACGTTTTACGTTATAACCTAATACAATATAACGTTATACGTTACACTAATGTGCTATATAACGTTAGTCGTTATAACGTAATACTATATAACGTTTTACGTTATAACGTAATACTATATAACGTTATACGTTGTAACATGCACTATATTTCGTTATACGTTATACTAATATACTATATAACGTTAAACGTTATATCGTAATACTATATAACGTTATAAGTTATACTGATATGCTATACAACACTATACGTTATAACATACACTATATATCGTTATACGTTATACTAATATGCTATATAACGTCAATCATTATAACGTAATAGCATATAACGTTTTACGTTATTACGTAATACTATATATCGTTATACGTTATACTAATATGCTATATAACGTTAAACGTTATAACGTAATAACATATAACGTTTTACGTTATAACGTAATACCATATAACGTTATACGTTTTACTGATATGCTATATAACGCTATACGTTATAAAGTAATACTATATAACGTTATACGTTATACTGATATGCTATACAACATTATACCTTATAACGTAATACTATATAGCGTTATACGTTATACTGATTTGCTGTATTACGCTATGCATTATAACGTAATACTATATAACGTTTTACGTTATACTAATATGCTATTTAACCTTAAGCATTATAACGTAATACCATATATCCTTTTACGTTATAACGTAATGCTATACAACGTTATACGTTATAACATACACTATATATCGTTATACGTTATACTAATATGCTATATAACGTTAAGCATTATAACATACTACCATATATCGTTTTACGTTATAACGTAATACTATATAACGTTATACGTTATACTGACATGCTGTATAACGCTATACATTATAACGTAAGGCTATATAACGTTATACGTTATACTAATATGCTATGTAACGTTAGGCATTATAACGTAATACTATATAACGTTTTACGTTATAACGTAATACTATATAACGTTATACGTTATACTGATATGCTGTACAATGTTATACGCTTTAACGGAACACTATATGTCGTTATACGTTACCCTAATATGCTATATAACGTTAGTCGTTATAACGTAATACTATATAACGTGATACGTTACACACATATGCTGTACAACGTTATACGTTGTAACATACACTATATATCGTTACACGTTATACTAATATGCTATATAACGTTAAGCATTATAACGTAATACCATATAACGTTTTACGTTATAACGTAATACTATATAACGATATAAGTTATACTCATGTGCTATACAACGTTTTACGTTATAGCATACACTATATATCGTTATACGTTATACTAATATGCTATACAACTTTAAGCATTATACCGTAATACCATATAACGTTTTACGTTATAACGTAATACAATATAACGTTATACGTTACACTAATGTGCTATATAACGTTAGTCGTTATAACGTAATACTATATAATGTGATACGTTGCACACATATGCTATACAACGTTATACGTTATAACATAACACTATATACCGTTATACGTTATACTAATATGCTATGTAACGTTAAGCATTATAACATACTACCATATATCGTTTGACGTTATAACGTAATACAATATAACGTGATACGTTACACGCATATACTATACAACTTTATACGTTATAACATGCACTATATATCGTCATACGTTCTACTAATATGCTATATAACGTTAAACGTTATAACGTAATACTATATAACGTTATCAGTTATACTGATATGCTGTACAATGTTATACGCTTTAACGGAACACTATATGTCGTTATACGTTATACTAATATGCTATATAACGTTAAACGTTATAACGTAATACTATATAACGTTTTACGTTATAACGTAATACCGTATATCGTTATACGTTTTACTGATACTCTATATAACGCTATACGTTATAAAGTAATACTATATAACGCTATAAGTTATACTGATATGCTGTACAATGTTATACGCTTTAACGGAACACAATATGTCGTTATACGTTATACTAATATGCTATATAACGTTAAACGTTATAACGTAATACTATATAACGTTAAACGTTATAACGTAATACTATATAACGTTATAAGTTATACTGATATGCTATACAACACTATACGTTATAACGTAATACTATATAACGTTATACGTTATACTAATATACTATATAACGTTAAACGCTATAACGTAATACTATATAACGTTATAGGTTATACTCATGTGCTATACAACGTTATACGTTATAACATACACTATATATCCTTATACGTTATACTAATATGCTATATAACGTTAAGCATTATAACGTAATACCATGTAACGTTTTACGTTATAACTTAATACTATATAACGTTATACGTTATACTAATATGCTATATAACGTTAAGCATTATAACGTAATACCATATAAAGTTTTACGTTATAACGTAATACTATATAACTTGATACGCTACACGCATATGCTATACAACGTTGTACGTTATAACATAACACTATATGCCGTTATACGTTATACTAATATGCTATATAACGTTAAACGTTATAACGTAATAACATATAACGTTTTACGTTATAACATACACTATATTTCGTTATACGTTACACTAATGCGCTATATAACGTTAGTCGTTATAACGTAATACTGTATAATCTGATACGTTACACACATATGCTATACAACGTTATACGTTATAACATAACACTATATACCGTTATACGTTGTACTATTATGCTATATAACGTTAAGCATTATAACATACTATCATATATCGTTTTACGTTATAACGTAATACCATATAACGTTATACGTTTTACTGATATGCTATATAACGTTATACGTTATAAAGTAATACTATATAACGTTATACGTTATACTGATATGCTGTACAATGTTATACGTTATAACATACACTATATATCGTTATACGTTATACTAATATGCTATATAACGTTAAGCATGATAACGAAATACCATATAACGTTTTACGTTATAACTTAATACTATATAACGTTATACGTTACCCTAATATGCTATATAACGTTAGTCGCTATAACGTAATACTATATACCGTTATGCGTTATACTCATATGCTATACAACGTTATACGTTATAACATAAAACTATACATCGTTATTCGTTACACTAATATGCTATTTAACGGTATACGTTATAATGTAACACTATAGAACGTTATACGTTACCCTAATATGCTATATAACGTTAGTCGTTATAACGTAATACTATATAACGTGATACGTTGCACACTTATGCTATACAACGTTATACGTTGTAACATACACTATATATCGTTATACGTTATACTAATATGCTATACAACTTTAAGCATTATAACGTAATACCATATAACGTTTTACGTTATAACGTAATACAATATAACGTTATACGTTACACTAATGTGCTATATAACGTTAGTCGTTATAACGTAATACTATATAACGTTATACGTTATACTAATATACTATATAACGTTAAACGCTATAACGTAATACTATATAACGTTATAGGTTATACTCATGTGCTATACAACGTTATACGTTATAACATACACAATATATCCTTATACGTTATACTAATATGCTATATAACTTTAAGCATTATAACGTAATACCATATAACGTTTTACGTTATAACTTAATACTATATGACGTTATACGTTATACTAATATGCTATATAACGTTAAGCATTATAACGTAATACCATATAAAGTTTTACGTTATAACGTAATACTATATAACTTGATACGCTACACGCATATGCTAAACAACGTTGTACGTTATAACATAACACTATATGCCGTTATACGTTATACTAATATGCTATATAACGTTAAACGTTATAACGTAATAACATATAACGTTTTACGTTATAACATACACTATATTTCGTTATACGTTATACTAATATACTATATAACGTTAAACGTTATATCGTAATACTATGTAACGTTATAAGTTATACTGATATGCTATACAACACTATACGTTATAACATACACTATATATCGTTATACGTTATACTACTATGCTATATAACGTCAATCATTATAACGTAATAGCATATAACGTTTTACGTTATACTAATATGCTATTTAACCTTAAGCATTATAACGTAATACCATATATCCTTTTACGTTATAACGTAATGCTATACAACGTTATACGTTATAACATACACTATATATCGTTATACGTTACACTAATATGCTATATAACGTTAAGCATTATAACGTTATACGTTACCCTAATATGCTATATAACGTTAGTCGTTACAACGTAATACTATATAACGTGATACGTTACACACATATGCTGTACAACGTTATGCGTTGTAACATACACTATATATCGTTATACGTTATACTAATATGCTATATAACGTTAAGCAATATGACGTAATACCATATAACGTTTTACGTTTTAACGTAATACTATATAACGTTATACGTTATACTGACATGTTATATAACGCTATACGTTATAAAGTAATACTATATAACGTTATACGTTATACTAATATACCATATAACGTTTTACGTTATAACGTAATACGATATAACGTTATACGTTATAATGATATGGTATACAACATTATACGTTATAACGTAGTACTATATAACGTTATACGTTATACTAATATGCCATATAACGTTTTACGTTATAACGTAATACGATATAACGTTATACGTTATAATGATATGGTATACAACATTATACGTTATATCGTAATACTATATAACGTTATACGTAATACTAATATGCTATATAACGTTAAGCATTATAACGTAATACCATATAACGTTTTACGTTAGAACGTAATACTATATAACGTTATACGTTATACTGATATACTACACAACGTTATACGTTAAAACGTCATACTATCTGACGTTATACGTTATACTGATATGCTATACAACGTTATACATAATATCGCAATACTATATAACGTGATACGTTACACACACATGCTATACAACGTTATACGTTATAACCTAACACTGTATATCGTTATACGTTATACTAACATGCTATATAACGTTAAACGTTATAACGTAATACCATATAACGTTATACGTTGTAACGTAACACTATATATCGTTATACGTTACAACATAACACTATATATCGTTATACGTTACACTAATATGCTATGTAACGTTAAACGTTATAACGTAATACCATATAACGTTAAACGTTATAACGTAATACCATATAACGTTATACGTTATAACGTAATACTATATAACGTTATACGTTATATAATACACTACATATCGTCATACGTAATACTAATATATTATATAATGTTAAGCATTATAACGTAATACCATATAAAGTTTTACGTTATAACGCAATACTATATAACGTTATACGTTATACTGATATGCTATACAACGGTATACGTTACAACGTAATACTATATAACGTTATACGTTATACTGATATGCTATACAATGTTATACGTTATAACGCAATACTATATAACGTTAAGAGTTATAACGTGGTACCACATAACGTTATACGTTTTATCGTGATACTATATAACGTTACAGGTTATCACGTAATACTGTATAACAGTATACGTTATACTGATATGCTATATAACGCTATACGTTATAACGTCATACTATATGACGTTATACGTTATACTGATATGCTATACAACGTTAAACGTTATAACGTAATGCCACATAACGTTATATGTTATAACGTAATACTATATAACGTTATACGTTATAAAATACACTATATATCGTTATACGCAATACTAATATATTACATAACGTTAAGCATTATAACGTAATACCATATAACGTTTTACGTTATAACTCAATACTATATAACGTTATACGTTATACTGATATGCTATAAAACGTTATACGTTATAACGTAATGCCACATAACGTTATATGTTATAACGTAATACTATATAACGTTATACGTTATAAAATACACTATATATCGTTATACGCAATACTAATATATTACATAACGTTAAGCATTATAACGTAATACCATATAACGTTTTACGTTATAACTCAATACTGTATAACGTTATACGTTATACTGATATGCTATAAAACGTTATACGTTATAACGTAATACTATATAACGTTATACCTTATAGTGATATGCTATACAACGTTATACGTTATAACGTAATATTATATAACGTGATACGTTACACACATATGCTATACAACGTTCTACGTTATAACATACACTATATATCTTTATACATTATACTAATATGCTATATAACGTTAAGCATTATAACGTAATACCATATAAAGTTTTACGTTGCAACGTAATACTATATAACGTTATACGTTATACTGATATGCTATACAAAGTTATACGTTATAACGCAATACTATATAACGTTATACATTATACTGATATGCTATACAACGGTATACGTTATAACGTAATACCATATAACGTGATGCGTTACACACAAATGCTATAAAACGTTATACGTTATAACATAACCCTATATATCGTTATACGTTATACTAACATGCTATATAACGGTAAACGATATAACGTAATACCATATAACGTTATACGTTATAACGCAACACTATATAACGTTATACGTTATAACATAGTACCATATTACTTTATACGTTTTAATGTGATAATATATAACGTTACACGATATCACGTAATACTGTATAACGTTATACGTTATACTGATATGCTATATAACGCTATACGCTATAACGTAATACTATAGAAAGTTATACGTTATATTAATATGAAATATAACGTTAAGCATTATAACGTTATACCATATAACGGTTTACGTTATAACGTAATACTGAATAACGTGATACGTTACACACATATGCTATACACCGTTCTACGTTTAAACATACACTATATATCGTTATACGATATACTAATATGCTATATAACGTTAAGCATTATAACGTAATACCATATAACGTTTTACGTTATGACGCAATACTATACAACGTTATACGTGATACTGATATGGTATACAACGTTATACGTTAAAACGTCATACTATATGACGTTATACGTTATACTGATATGCTATACAACGTTATACGTTATAACGTAATACTGAATAACGTGATACGTTACACACATATGCTATACACCGTTCTACGTTTAAACATACACTATATATCGTTATACGATATACTAATATGCTATATAACGTTAAGCATTATAACGTAATACCATATAACGTTTTACGTTATGACGCAATACTATACAACGTTATACGTCATACTGATATGCTATACAACGTTAAACGTTATAACGTAATGCCACATAACGTTATATGTTATAACGTAATACTATATAACGTTATACGTTATAAAATACACTATATATCGTTATACGCAATACTAATATATTACATAACGTTAAGCATTATAACGTAATACCATATAACGTTTTACGTTATAACTCAATACTATATAACGTTATACGTTATACTGATATGCTATAAAACGTTATACGTTATAACGTAATGCCACATAACGTTATATGTTATAACGTAATACTATATAACGTTATACGTTATAAAATACACTATATATCGTTATACGCAATACTAATATATTACATAACGTTAAGCATTATAACGTAATACCATATAACGTTTTACGTTATAACTCAATACTGTATAACGTTATACGTTATACTGATATGCTATAAAACGTTATACGTTATAACGTAATACTATATAACGTTATACCTTATAGTGATATGCTATACAACGTTATACGTTATAACGTAATATTATATAACGTGATACGTTACACACATATGCTATACAACGTTCTACGTTATAACATACACTATATATCTTTATACATTATACTAATATGCTATATAACGTTAAGCATTATAACGTAATACCATATAAAGTTTTACGTTGCAACGTAATACTATATAACGTTATACGTTATACTGATATGCTATACAAAGTTATACGTTATAACGCAATACTATATAACGTTATACGTTATAACATAGTACCATATTACTTTATACGTTTTAATGTGATAATATATAACGTTACACGATATCACGTAATACTGTATAACGTTATACGTTATACTGATATGCTATATAACGCTATACGCTATAACGTAATACTATAGAAAGTTATACGTTATATTAATATGAAATATAACGTTAAGCATTATAACGTTATACCATATAACGGTTTACGTTATAACGTAATACTGAATAACGTGATACGTTACACACATATGCTATACACCGTTCTACGTTTAAACATACACTATATATCGTTATACGATATACTAATATGCTATATAACGTTAAGCATTATAACGTAATACCATATAACGTTTTACGTTATGACGCAATACTATACAACGTTATACGTGATACTGATATGGTATACAACGTTATACGTTAAAACGTCATACTATATGACGTTATACGTTATACTGATATGCTATACAACGTTATACGTTATAACGTAATACTGAATAACGTGATACGTTACACACATATGCTATACACCGTTCTACGTTTAAACATACACTATATATCGTTATACGATATACTAATATGCTATATAACGTTAAGCATTATAACGTAATACCATATAACGTTTTACGTTATGACGCAATACTATACAACGTTATACGTCATACTGATATGCTATACAACGTTATATGTTATAATGTAATACTATAGAACGTTATACGTTATACTGATGTGCAGTATAACGCTATAAATTATAACGTAATACTATATAACGTTATACGTTATACTCATGTGCTATACAACGTTATACGTTACAACATACACTATATATCGTTATAAGTTATACTAATATGCTATATAACTTTAAGCATTATAACGTAATACTATATAACGTTATACGTTATACTAATATACCATATAACGTTTTACGTTTTAACGTAATACTATATAACGTTATACGTTATACTGACATGTTATATAACGCTATACGTTATAAAGTAATACTATATAACGTTATACGTTATACTAATATACCATATAACGTTTTACGTTATAACGTAATACGATATAACGTTATACGTTATAATGATATGGTATACAACATTATACGTTATAACGTAGTACTATATAACGTTATACGTTATACTAATATACCATATAACGTTTTACGTTATAACGTAATACGATATAACGTTATACGTTATAATGATATGGTATACAACATTATACGTTATATCGTAATACTATATAACGTTATACGTAATACTAATATGCTATATAACGTTAAGCATTATAACGTAATACCATATAACGCTTTACGTTATAACGTAATACTATATAACTTGATACGCTACACGCATATGCTATACAACGTTGTACGTTATAACATAACACTATATGCCGTTATACGTTATACTAATATGCTATATAACGTTAAACGTTATAACGTAATACTATATAACGTTTTTTGTTATAACGTAATACCATATATCGTTATCCGTTTTACTGATATGCTATATAACGTTTTACGTTATAACGCAATACTATATAACGTTATACGTTATACTGATATGCTATACAATGTTATACGTTATAACGTAATACTATATATCGTTATACGTTATACTGATATGCTATACAACGTTATACGTTATAACATACAATATATATCGTTATGCGTTATACTAATATGCTATATAACGTTAAGTATTATAACGTAATACCATATAACGTTTTACGTTAGAACGTAATACTATATAACGTTATACGTTATACTGATATACTACACAACGTTATACGTTAAAACGTCATACTATCTGACGTTATACGTTATACTGATATGCTATACAACGTTATACATAATATCGCAATACTATATAACGTGATACGTTACACACACATGCTATACAACGTTATACGTTATAACCTAACACTGTATATCGTTATACGTTATACTAACATGCTATATAACGTTAAACGTTATAACGTAATACCATATAACGTTATACGTTGTAACGTAACACTATATATCGTTATACGTTACAACATAACACTATATATCGTTATACGTTACACTAATATGCTATGTAACGTTAAACGTTATAACGTAATACCATATAACGTTAAACGTTATAACATAATACCATATAACGTTATACGTTATAACGTAATACTATATAACGTTATACGTTATATAATACACTACATATCGTCATACGTAATACTAATATATTATATAATGTTAAGCATTATAACGTAATACCATATAAAGTTTTACGTTATAACGCAATACTATATAACGTTATACGTTATATTGATATGCTATACAAAGTTATACGTTATAACGCAATACTATATAACGTTAAGAGTTATAACGTGGTACCACATAACGTTATACGTTTTATCGTGATACTATATAACGTTACAGGATATCACGTAATACTGTATAACAGTATACGTTATACTGATATGCTATATAACGCTATACGTTATAACGTCATACTATATGACGTTATACGTTATACTGATATGCTATACAACGTTAAACTTTATAACGTAATGCCACATAACGTTATATGTTATAACGTAATACTATATAACGTTATACGTTATAAAATACACTATATATCGTTATACGCAATACTAATATATTACATAACGTTAAGCATTATAACGTAATACCATATAACGTTTTACGTTATAACTCAATACTATATAACGTTATACGTTATACTGATATGCTATAAAACGTTATACGTTATAACGTAATGCCACATAACGTTATATGTTATAACGTAATACTATATAACGTTATACGTTATAAAATACACTATATATCGTTATACGCAATACTAATATATTACATAACGTTAAGCATTATAACGTAATACCATATAACGTTTTACGTTATAACTCAATACTGTATAACGTTATACGTTATACTGATATGCTATAAAACGTTATACGTTATAACGTAATACTATATAACGTTATACCTTATAGTGATATGCTATACAACGTTATACGTTATAACGTAATATTATATAACGTGATACGTTACACACATATGCTATACAACGTTCTACGTGATAACATACACTATATATCTTTATACATTATACTAATATGCTATATAACGTTAAGCATTATAACGTAATACCATATAAAGTTTTACGTTGCAACGTAATACTATATAACGTTATACGTTATACTGATATGCTATACAAAGTTATACGTTATAACGCAATACTATATAACGTTATACATTATACTGATATGCTATACAACGGTATACGTTATAACGTAATACCATATAACGTTATACGTTATAACGCAACACTATATAACGTTATACGTTATAACATAGTACCATATTACTTTATACGTTTTAATGTGATAATATATAACGTTACACGATATCACGTAATACTGTATAACGTTATACGTTATACTGATATGCTATATAACGCTATACGCTATAACGTAATACTATAGAAAGTTATACGTTATATTAATATGAAATATAACGTTAAGCATTATAACGTTATACCATATAACGGTTTACGTTATAACGTAATACTGAATAACGTGATACGTTACACACATATGCTATACACCGTTCTACGTTTAAACATACACTATATATCGTTATACGATATACTAATATGCTATATAACGTTAAGCATTATAACGTAATACCATATAACGTTTTACGTTATGACGCAATACTATACAACGTTATACGTGATACTGATATGGTATACAACGTTATACGTTAAAACGTCATACTATATGACGTTATACGTTATACTGATATGCTATACAACGTTATACGTTATAACGTAATACTGAATAACGTGATACGTTACACACATATGCTATACACCGTTCTACGTTTAAACATACACTATATATCGTTATTCGATATACTAATATGCTATATAACGTTAAGCATTATAACGTAATACCATATAACGTTTTACGTTATGACGCAATACTATACAACGTTATACGTCATACTGATATGCTATACAACGTTATACGTTATAACGTATTACTACATAACGTTAAGAGTTATAACGTGGTACCATATAACGTTATACGTTATACTGATATGCTATATAACGCTATACGTTATAACGTAATACTATATAACGTTATACGTTACACTTATATTCTATATAACGTTAGTCGCTATAACGTAATACCATATAACGTTATACGTTATAACGCAATAGTATATAACGTTAAGGGTTATTACGTAGTCCCATATAACGTTATACGTTTTAACGTGATACTACTTAACGTTACACGATATCACGTAATACTGTATAACGTTATACGTTATACTGATATGCTACATAACGCTATACGCTACAACGTAATACTATATAACGTTATACGTTATACTAATATGAAATATAACGTTAAGCATTATAACGTTATACCATATAACGTTTTACGTTATAACGTAATACTATATAACGTGATACGTTACACACATATGCTATACAACGTTATACGTTATAACATACACTATATATCGTTATACGTTATACTAATATTCTATATAACGTTAAGCATTATAACGTAATAGCATATAACGTTTTACGTTATAACGTAATACTATATAACGTTATACGTTATACTGATATGCTATACAAAGTTATACGTTATAACGTAATAATATATAACGTTATACGTTATACTGATATGCTATACAACGTTATACGTAACAACATAACACTATATATCGTTATACGTTATACTAATATATTATATAACGTTAAGCATTATAACGTAATACCATATAACGTTTTACGCTATAACATAATACTATATAACGTGGTACGTTATACTGATATTCTATACAACGTTATACGTTATAACATACACTATATATCGTTATACGTTATACCAATATGCTATATAACCTTAAGCATTGTAACGTAATACCATATAACTTTTTGCGTTATAACGTAATACTATATAACGTTATACGTCACACTAATATGAAATATAACGTTAAGCATTAAAACGTTATGCCATATAGCGTTTTACGTTATAACGTAATACTATATAACGTGATACGTTACACACAAATGCTATACAACGTTATACGTTATAACATACACTATATATCGTTATACGTTATACCAATATGCTATATAACCTTAAGCATTGTAACGTAATACCATATAACTTTTTGCGTTATAACGTAATACTATATAACGTGATACGTTATACTAATATGCTCTACAGCGTTATACGTTATAACATACACTATATATCGTTATACGTTATACCAATATGCTGTATAACGTGAAGCATTATAACGTTACACACTATAACGTTTTACGTTATAACGTAATACTATATAACGTTATACGTTATACTGATATGCTATACAACATTATACGTTAAAACGTCATACTATATGACGTTATACGTTACACTGATATGCTATACAACGTTATACGTTATAACATAATACTATATAACGTGATACGTTACTCACATATGCTATACAACGTTATACGTTATAACGTAATACTATATAACGTGATACGTTACACACATATGCTATACAACGTTAAACGATATAACGTAATAGCATATAACGTTATACGTTATAACGCAATACTATATAACGTTATAGGTTATAACGTAGTACCATATAACTTTATACGTTTTAGCGTGATAATATATAACGTTACACGGTATCACGTAATACTGTATAACGTTATACGTTATACTGATATGCTATATAACGCTATACGTTATAACGTCATACTATGTAACGTTATACGTTATACTGATATGCTATATAACGCTATACGTTATAGCGTCATACTATATAACGTTATCCGTTATACTGATATGCTATACAACGTTATACGTTATAACGTAATACTATATAACGTGATACGTTACACACGTATGCTATACAACATTCTACGTTATAACATACACTATATATCGTTATACGTTATACTAATATGCTATATATCGTTAAGCATTATAACGTAATACCATATATCGTTTTACGTTATAACGTAATACTATATAACGTTATACGTTATACTGATATGCTATAAAACGTTATACGTTATAACATACAATATATATCGTTATGCGTTATGCGTTATACTAATATGCTATATTACGTTTAGTATTGTAACGTAATACCATATAACGTTTTACGTTATAACGTAATACTATATAACGTTATACGTTATACTAACATATTATATATCGTTAAGCATTATAACGTAATACCATATAACGTTTTACGTTATAACGTAATACTATATAACGTTATACGTTATACACGTATGCAATACAGCGTTATACGTTATAACATACACTATATATCGTTATACGTTATACTAATATGCTGTATAACGTTAAGCATTATAACGTAATACCATATAACCTTTTACGTTATAACGTAATACTATATAACGTTATACGTTATACTGATATGCTATACAACATTATACGTTAAAACGTCATACTATATGACGTTATACGTTACACTGATATGCTATACAACGTTATACGTTATAACATAATACTATATAACGTGATACGTTACTCACATATGCTATACAACGTTATACGATATAACGTAATACTATATAACGTGATACGTTACACACATATGCTATACAACGTTAAACGATATAACGTAATAGCATATAACGTTATACGTTATAACGCAATACTATATAACGTTATAGGCTATAACGTAGTACCATATAACTTTATACGTTTTAGCGTGATAATATATAACGTTACACGGTATCACGTAATACTGTATAACGTTATACGTTATACTGATATGCTATATAACGCT
Source organism: Bombus sylvestris (assembly GCA_911622165.2). NCBI lineage: Eukaryota > Metazoa > Arthropoda > Insecta > Hymenoptera > Apidae > Bombus > Bombus sylvestris. The sequence goes on along the minus strand of CAJVRE020000112.1, from coordinate 1,378,337 downwards.
ATACGTTATAACGTCATACTATGTAACGTTATACGTTATACTGATATGCTATATAACGCTATACGTTATAGCGTCATACTATATAACGTTATCCGTTATACTGATATGCTATACAACGTTATACGTTATAACGTAATACTATATAACGTGATACGTTACACACGTATGCTATACAACATTCTACGTTATAACATACACTATATATCGTTATACGTTATACTAATATGCTATATATCGTTAAGCATTATAACGTAATACCATATATCGTTTTACGTTATAACGTAATACTATATAACGTGATACGTTACACACATATGCTATACAACGTTATACGTTATAACCTAACACTGTATATCGTTATACGTTATACTGACATGCTATATAACGTTAAACGTTATAACGTAATACCATATAACGTTATACGTTGTAACGTAACAGTATATAACGTTATACGTTACAACATAACACTATATATCGTTATACGTTACACTAATATGCTATATAACGTTAAACGTTATAACGTAATACCATATAACGTTAAACGTTATAACGTAATACCATATAACGTTATACGTTATAACGTAATACTATATAACGTTATACGTTACATAATACACTACATATCGTCATACGTAATACTAATATATTATATAATGTAAAGAATTATAACGTAATACCATATAACGTTTTACGATATAACGCAATACTATATAACGTTATACGTTATACTGATACGCTATACAACGTTATACGTTATAACGTCATACTATATGACGTTATACGTTATACAGATATGCTATACAACCTTATACGTTATAACGTATTACTATATTACGTGATATGTTACACACATATGCTATACAACGTTAAACGTTATAACGTAATACCACATAACGTTATATGTTATAACGTAATACTATATAACGTTATACGTTATAAAATACACTATATACCGCTATACGTAATACTAATATATTACATAACGCTAAGCATTATAACGTAATACCATATAACGTTATACGTTACACTTATATTCTATATAACGTTAGTCGCTATAACGCAATACTATATTACGTTATACGTTATAACGCAATACTATAAAACGTTAAGGGTTATTACGTAGTCCCATATAACGTTATACGTTTTAACGTGATACTACTTAACGTTACACGATATCACGTAATACTGTATAACGTTATACGTTATACTGATATGCTACATAACGCTATACGCTATAACGTAATACTATATAACGTTATACGTTATACTAATATGAAATATAACGTTAAGCATTATAACGTTATACCATATATCGTTTTACGTTATAACGTAATACTATATAACGTTATACGTTATAAAATACACTATATATCGTTATACGTAATACTAATATATTACATAACGTTAAGCATTATAACGTAATACCATATAACGTTTTACGTTATAACTCAATACTATATAACATTATACGTTATACTGATATGCTATAAAACGTTCTACGTTATATCATACACTATATATCGTTATACGTTATACTAATATGCTATATATCGTTAAGCATTATAACGTAATACCATATATCGTTTTACGTTATAACGTAATACTATATAACGTTATACGTTATACTGATATGCTATACAACGTTATACGTTATAACATACAATATATATCGTTATGCGTTATGCGTTATACTAATATGCTATATAACGTTTAGTATTATAACGTAATACCATATAACGTTTTACGTTATAAAGTAATACTATATAACGTTATACGTTATACTGATATACTATACAACGTTATACGTTAAAACGTCATACTATATGACGTTATACGTTATACTGATGTGCTATACAACGTTATACATAATAACGCAATACTATATAACGTGATACGTTACACACATATGCTATACAACGTTATACGTTATAACCGAACACTGTATATCGTTATACGTTATACTAACATGCTATATAACGTTAAACGTTATAACTTAATACCATATAACGTTATACGTTGTAACGTCACAGTATATAACGTTATACGTTACAACATAACACTATATATCGTTATACGTTACACTAATATGCTATATAACGTTAAACGTTATAACGTAATACTATATAACGTTATACGTTACATAATACACTACATATCGTCATACGTAATATTAATATATTACATAACGTTAAGCATTATAACGTAATACCATATAACGTCTTACGTTATAACTCAATACTATATAACGTTATACGTTATACTGATATGCTATAAAACGTTATACGTTATAACGTAATACTATATAACGTTATACGATATAGTTATATGCTATACAGCGTTATACGTTATAACGTAATATTATATAACGTGATACGTTACACACATATGCTATACAACGTTCTACGTTATAACATACACTATATATCGTTATACGTTATACTAATATGCTATATATCGTTAAGCATTATAACGTAATACTATATATCGTTTTACGTTACAACATACACTATATATCGTTATACGTAATACTAATATATTATAGAAAGTTAAGCACTATAACGTAATACTATATAACGTTATAGGTAACACTGATATGCTACACAACGTTATACGTTATAACGTAATACTATATAACGTTATACGTTATACTGATATGCTATATAACGCTATATGTTATAGCGTCATACTATATAACGTTATCCGTTATACTGATATGCTATACAACGTTATACGTTATAACGTAATACTATATAACGTTATTCGTTTTACTGATATGCTATACAACGCTATACATTATAACGCAATACTACATAACTTTAAGAGTTATAACGTGGTACCATATAACGTTATACGTTATACTGATATGCTATATAACGCTATATGTTATAGCGTCATACTATATAACGTTATCCGTTATACTGATATGCTATACAACGTTATACGTTATAACGTAATACTATATAACGTTATACGTTATACTGATATGCTATATAACGCTATATGTTATAGCGTCATACTATATAACGTTATCCGTTATACTGATATGCTATACAACGTTATACGTTATAAGGTAATACTATATAACGTGATACGTTATACTGATGTGCTATACAAACGTTATACGTTATAACGTAATACTATATAACGTTATACGTTATACTGATATGCTAAACAACCTTATACGTTATAACGTGATACCATATAACGTTATACGTCATAACGTAATACTATATAACGTTATACGTTATACTGGTATGCTATACAACGTTATACGTTATAACATACAATATATATCGTTATGCGTTATGCGTTATACTAATATGCTATATAACGTTAAGTATTATAACGTAATACCATATAACGTTTTACGTTATAACGTAATACTATATAACGTTATACGTTACATAATACACTACATATCGTCATACGTAATACTAATATATTATATAATGTTAAGCATTATAACGTAATACCATATAACGTTTTACGATATAACGCAATACTATATAACGTTATACGTTATGCTGATACGCTATACAACGTTATACGTTATAACGTCATACTATATGACGTTATACGTTATACTGATATGCTATAAAACGTTATGCGTTATAACGTAAGACTCTATAACGTAATACGTTACAACATACACTATATATCGTTATACGTAATACTAATATATTATAGAAAGTTAAGCACTATAACGGAATACAATATAACGTTATAGTTAATACTGATATGCTACACAACGTTATACGTTATAACGTAATACTATATAACGATATACGTTATACTGATATGCTATACAACGCTATACATTATAACGCAATACTACATAACTTTAAGAGTTATATCGTGGTACCATATAACGTTATACGTTATACTGATATGCTATATAACGCTATACGTTATAACGTAATACTATATAACGTTATACGTTACACTAATATGAAATATAACGTTAAGCATTATAACGTTATACCATATAACGTTTTACGTTATAACGTAATACTATATAACGTGATACGTTACACACATATGCTATACAAAGTTATACGTTATAACGTAATACCATATAACGTTATACGTTATACTGATATGCTATACAACGTTATACGTTATAACGCAATACTATATATCGTTATACGTTATACTGATGTGCTATACAAACGTTATACGTTATAACGTAATACTATATAACGTTATACGTTATACTGATATGCTAAACAACGTTATACGTTATAACGTGATACCATATAACGTTATACGTCATAACGTAATACTATATAACGTTATACGTCATAACATACACTATATATCGTTATACGTAATACTAATATATCATAGAAAGTTAAGCACTATAACGTAATACTATATAACGTTATAGGTAATACTGATATGCTACACAACGTTATACGTTATAACGTAATACTATATAACGTTATACGTTATACTGATATGCTATACAACGTTATTCGTTATAACGTAATACCATATAACGTGATGCGTTACACACAAACGCTATAAAACGTTATACGTTATAAAATAACACTATATATCGTTATACGTTATACTAACATGCTATATAACGTTAAACGATATAACGTAATACCATATAACGTTATACGTTATAACGCAATACTATATAACGTTATAGGTTATACTGATATGCTATATAAGGCTATACGCTATAACGTAATACTATATAAAGTTATACGTTATACTATTATGAAATATAACGTTAAGCATTATAACGTTATACCATATAACGGTTTACGATATGACGTAATACTATACAACGTTATACGTGATACCGATATGGTATACAACGTTATACGTTATAACATACACTATATATCGTTATACGTCATACTGATATGCTATACAACGTTATACGTTATAACGTATTACTATATAACATTATACGTTATACTGATATGCTATACAACGCTATACGTTACAACGTAATACTATATAACGTTATACTGGTATGCTATACAACGTTATACGTTATAACATAGAATATATATCGTTATGCGTTATGCGTTATACTATTATGCTATATAACGTTAAGTATTATAACGTAATACCATATAACGTTTTACGTTATAACGTAATACTATATAACGTTATACGTTATACTGATATACTATACAACGTTATACGTTAAAACGTCATACTATATGACGTTATACGTTATACTAATATGCTATACAACGTTATACATAATAACGTAATACTATATTACGTGATACGTTACACACATATGCTATACAACGTTAAACGTTGTAACGTAATACCACATAACGTCTTACGTTATAACTCAATACTATATAACGTTATACGTTATACTGATATGCTATAAAACGTTATACGTTATAACGTAATACTATATGACGTTATACGTTATACTGATATGCTATATAACGCTATACGTTATATCGTAAGACTATATAACGTTATACGTTACAACATACACTATATATCGTTATACGTAATACTAATATATTATAGAAAGTTAAGCACTATAACGTAATACTATATAACGTTATAGGTAATACTGATATGCTACACAACGTTATACGTTATAACGTAATACTATATAACGTTATACGTTATACTGATATGCTATACAACGCTATACATTATAACGCAATACTACATAACTTTAAGAGTTATATCGTGGTACCATATAACGTTATACGTTATACTGATATGCTATATAACGCTATACGTTATAACGTAATACTATATAACGTTATACGTTACACTAATATGAAATATAACGTTAAGCATTATAACGTTATACCATATAACGTTTTACGTTATAACGTAATACTATATAACGTGATACGTTACACACATATGCTATACAACGTTATACGTTATAACATACACTATATATCGTTATACGTTATACTAATATGCTATATATCATTAAGCATTATAACGTAATACCATATAAAGTTTTACGTTACAACGTAATACTATATAACGTTATACGTTATACTGATATGCTATACAAAGTTATACGTTATAACGTAATACTATATAAATTTATACGTTATACTGATATGCTATACAACGTTATACGTTATAACGCAATACTATATATCGTTATACGTTATACTGATGTGCTATACAAACGTTATACGTTATAACGTAATACTATATAACGTTATACGTTATACTGATATGCTAAACAACGTTATACGTTATAACGTAATACCATATAACGTTATACGTCATAACGTAATACTATATAACGTTATACGTCATAACATACACTATATATCGTTATACGTAATACTAATATATTATAGAAAGTTAAGCACTATAACGTAATACTATATAACGTTATAGGTAATACTGATATGCTACACAACGTTATACGTTATAACGTAATACTATATAACGTTATACGTTATACTGATATGCTATACAACGTTATTCGTTATAACGTAATACCATATAACGTGATACGTTACACACAAACGCTATAAAACGTTATACGTTATAAAATAACACTATATATCGTTATACGTTATACTAACATGCTATATAACGTTAAACGATATAACGTAATACCATATAACGTTATACGTTATAACGCAACACTATATAACGTTATAGGTTATAACATAGTACCATATTACTTTATACGTTTTAACGTGATAATATATAACGTTACACGATATCACGTAATACTGTATAACGTTATACGTTATACTGATATGCTATATAACGCTATACGCTATAACGTAATACTATATAAAGTTATACGTTATACTAATATGAAATATAACGTTAAGCATTATAACGTTATACCATATAACGGTTTACGTTATGACGTAATACTATGCAACGTTATACGTGATACCGATATGGTATACAACGTTATACGTTATAACATACACTATATATCGTTATACGTCATAACGTAATACTATATAACGTTATACGATATAACATACACTATATATCGTTATACGTAATACTAATATATTATAGAAAGTTAAGCACTATAACGTAATACTATATAACGTTATAGGTAATACTGATATGCTACACAACGTTATACGTTATAACGTAATACTATATAACGTTATACGTTATACTGATATGCTATACAACGTTATTCGTTATAACGTAATACCATATAACGTGATGCGTTACACACAAACGCTATAAAACGTTATACGTTATAAAATAACACTATATATCGTTATACGCTATACTAACATACTATACAACGTTACACGATATCACGTAATACTGTATATCGTTATACGTCATACTGATATGCTATACAACGTTATACGTTATAACGTATTACTATATAACATTATACGTCATACTGATATGCTATACAACGCTATACGTTACAACGTAATACCATATAACGTTATACGTCATAACGTAATACTATATAACGTTATACGTTATAACATACACTATGTACCGCTATACGTAATACTAATGTATTATATAACGTTAAGCATTATAACGTAACATCATATAATGTTTTACGTTATAACGCAATACTATATATCGCCATACGTTATACTGATGTGCTATACAACGCTATACGTTATAACGTAATACTATATAACGTTATAGGTTATACTGATATGCTATACAAAGTTATACGTTATAACGTAATACTATATAACGTTATACGCTATACTGATATGCTGTACAACGTTATACGTAACAGCATAACACTATATATCGTTATACGTTATACTAATATATTATATAACGTTAAGCATTATAACGTAATACCATACAACGTTTTACGTTATAACGTAATACTATATAACGCTATACGTTGTACTGATATGCTGTATAACGCTATACATTATAACGTAATACAATATAACGTTTTACGTTATACTGATATGCTATATAACGCTATGCATTATAACGTTATACTATATAAAATTATACGCTATACTCATGTGCTATACAACGTTATACGTTATAACATACACTATATATCGTTATACGTTATACTAATATGCTATATTCCTTTAAGCATTATAACGTAATTCTATATAACGTTATACGTTACACTAATGTGCTATATAACGTTAGTCGTTATAACGTAATAGTATATAACGTGATACGTTACACACATATGCTATACTACGTTGGAACGTTATAACATACCACTATATGCCGTTATACGTTATACGAATATGCTATATAACGTTTTACGTTATAACGTAATACTATATAACGTTATACGTTATACTGATATGCTGTATAACGCTATACATTATAACGTAATACTATATAACGTTATACGTTATACTGATATGCTATACAACGTTATACGTTATAACACACAATATATATCGTTATGCGTTATGCGTTATACTAATATGCTATATAACGTTAAGTATTATAACGTAATACCATATAACGTTTTACGTTATAACGTAATACTATATAACGTTATACGTTATACTGATATACTATACAACGTTATACGTTAAAACGTCATACTATATGACGTTATACGTTATACTGACATGCGATACAACGTTATACATAATAACGCAATACTATATAACGTGATACGTTACACACAAATGCTATACAACGTTATACGTTATGACCTAACACTGTATATCGTTATACGTTATACTAACATGCTATATAACGTTAAACGTTATAACGTAATACCATACAACGTTATACGTTGTAACGTAACAGTATATAACGTTATACGTTACAACATAACACTATATATCGTTATACGTCATAACGTAATACTATATAACGTTATACGTTAGAACATACACTATATATCGTTATACGTAATACTAATATATTATAGAAAGTTAAGCACTATAACGTAATACTATATAACGTTATAGGTAATACTGATATGCTACACAACGTTATACGTTATAACGTAATACTATATAACGTTATACGTTATACTGATATGCTAAACAACGTTATACGTTATAACGTAATACCATATAACGTTATACGTCATAACGTAATACTATATAACGTTATACGTTATAACATACACTATATATCGTTATACGTAATAGTAATATATTATAGAAAGTTAAGCACTATAACGTAATACTATATAACGTTATAGGTAATACTGATATGCTACACAACGTTATACGTTATAACGTAATACTATATAACGTTATACGTTATACTGATATGCTATATAACGCTATGCATTATAACGTTATACTATATAAAATTATACGTTATACTCATGTGCTATACAACGTTATACGTTATAACATACACTATATATCGTTATACGTTATACTAATATGCTATATTCCTTTAAGCATTATAACGTAATTCTATATAACGTTATACGTTACACTAATGTGCTATATAACGTTAGTCGTTATAACGTAATAGTATATAACGTGATACGTTACACACATATGCTATACTACGTTGGAACGTTATAACATACCACTATATGCCGTTATACGTTATACGAATATGCTATATAACGTTTTACGTTATAACGTAATACTATATAACGTTATACGTTATACTGATATGCTGTATAACGCTATACATTATAACGTAATACTATATAACGTTATACGTTATACTGATATGCTATACAACGTTATACGTTATAACACACAATATATATCGTTATGCGTTATGCGTTATACTAATATGCTATATAACGTTAAGTATTATAACGTAATACCATATAACGTTTTACGTTATAACGTAATACTATATAACGTTATACGTTATACTGATATACTATACAACGTTATACGTTAAAACGTCATACTATATGACGTTATACGTTATACTGACATGCGATACAACGTTATACATAATAACGCAATACTATATAACGTGATACGTTACACACAAATGCTATACAACGTTATACGTTATGACCTAACACTGTATATCGTTATACGTTATACTAACATGCTATATAACGTTAAACGTTATAACGTAATACCATACAACGTTATACGTTGTAACGTAACAGTATATAACGTTATACGTTACAACATAACACTATATATCGTTATACGTCATAACGTAATACTATATAACGTTATACGTTATAACATACACTATATATCGTTATACGTAATAGTAATATATTATAGAAAGTTAAGCACTATAACGTAATACTATATAACGTTATACGTAATACTGATATGCTACACAACGTTATACGTTATAACGTAATACTATATAACGTTATAGGTAATACTGATATGCTACACAACGTTATACGTTATAACGTAATACTATATAACGTTATACGTTATACTGATATGCTATACAACGTTATTCGTTATAACGTAATACCATATAACGTGATGCGTTACACACAAACGCTATAAAACGTTATACGTTATAAAATAACACTATATATCGTTATACGCTATACTAATATGCTATACAACGTTACACGATATCACGTAATACTGTATAACGTTATACGTGATACTGATATGGTATACAACGTTATACGTTATAACATACACTATATATCGTTATACGTCATACTGATATGCTATACAACGTTATACGTTATAACGTCTTACTATATAACATTATACGTCATACTGATATGCTATACAACGCTATACGTTACAACGTAATACCATATAACGTTATACGTCATAACGTAATACTATATAACGTTATACGTTATAACATACACTATGTACCGCTATACGTAATACTAATGTATTATATAACGTTAAGCATTATAACGTAACATCATATAATGTTTTACGTTATAACGCAATACTATATATCGCCATACGTTATACTGATGTGCTATACAACGCTATACGTTATAACGTAATACTATATAACGTTATAGGTTATACTGATATGCTATACAAAGTTATACGTTATAACGTAATACTATATAACGTTATACGCTATACTGATATGCTGTACAACGTTATACGTAACAGCATAACACTATATATCGTTATACGTTATACTAATATATTATATAACGTTAAGCATTATAACGTAATACCATACAACGTTTTACGTTATAACGTAATACTATATAACGCTATACGTTGTACTGATATGCTGTATAACGCTATACATTATAACGTAATACAATATAACGTTTTACGTTATACTGATATGCTATATAACGCTATGCATTATAACGTTATACTATATAAAATTATACGTTATACTCATGTGCTATACAACGTTATACGTTATAACATACACTATATATCGTTATACGTTATACTAATATGCTATATTCCTTTAAGCATTATAACGTAATTCTATATAACGTTATACGTTACACTAATGTGCTATATAACGTTAGTCGTTATAACGTAATAGTATATAACGTGATACGTTACACACATATGCTATACTACGTTGGAACGTTATAACATACCACTATATGCCGTTATACGTTATACGAATATGCTATATAACGTTTTACGTTATAACGTAATACTATATAACGTTATACGTTATACTGATATGCTGTATAACGCTATACATTATAACGTAATACTATATAACGTTATACGTTATACTGATATGCTATACAACGTTATACGTTATAACACACAATATATATCGTTATGCGTTATGCGTTATACTAATATGCTATATAACGTTAAGTATTATAACGTAATACCATATAACGTTTTACGTTATAACGTAATACTATATAACGTTATACGTTATACTGATATACTATACAACGTTATACGTTAAAACGTCATACTATATAACGTTATACGTTATACTGACATGCGATACAACGTTATACATAATAACGCAATACTATATAACGTGATACGTTACACACAAATGCTATACAACGTTATACGTTATGACCTAACACTGTATATCGTCATACGTTATACTAACATGCTATATAACGTTAAACGTTATAACGTAATACCATACAACGTTATACGTTGTAACGTAACAGTATATAACGTTATACGTTACAACATAACACTATATATCGTTATACGTCATAACGTAATACTATATAACGTTATACGTTATAACATACACTATATATCGTTATACGTAATACTAATATATTATAGAAAGTTAAGCACTATAACGTAATACTATATAACGTTATAGGTAATACTGATATGCTACACAACGTTATACGTTATAACGTAATACTATATAACGTTATACGTTATACTGATATGCTAAACAACGTTATACGTTATAACGTAATACCATATAACGTTATACGTCATAACGTAATACTATATAACGTTATACGTTATAACATACACTATATATCGTTATACGTAATAGTAATATATTATAGAAAGTTAAGCACTATAACGTAATACTATATAACGTTATACGTTATACTGATATGCTATATAACGCTATGCATTATAACGTTATACTATATAAAATTATACGTTATACTCATGTGTTATACAACGTTATACGTTATAACATACACTATATATCGTTATACGTTATACTAATATGCTATATTCCTTTAAGCATTATAACGTAATTCTATATAACGTTATACGTTACACTAATGTGCTATATAACGTTAGTCGTTATAACGTAATAGTATATAACGTGATCCGTTACACACATATGCTATACTACGTTGGAACGTTATAACATACCACTATATGCCGTTATACGTTATACGAATATGCTATATAACGTTTTACGTTATAACGTAATACTATATAACGTTATACGTTATACTGATATGCTGTATAACGCTATACATTATAACGTAATACTATATAACGTTATACGTTATACTGATATGCTATACAACGTTATACGTTATAACACACAATATATATCGTTATGCGTTATGCGTTATACTAATATGCTATATAACGTTAAGTATTATAACGTAATACCATATAACGTTTTACGTTATAACGTAATACTATATAACGTTATACGTTATACTGATATACTATACAACGTTATACGTTAAAACGTCATACTATATGACGTTATACGTTATACTGACATGCGATACAACGTTATACATAATAACGCAATACTATATAACGTGATACGTTACACACAAATGCTATACAACGTTATACGTTATGACCTAACACTGTATATCGTTATACGTTATACTAACATGCTATATAACGTTAAACGTTATAACGTAATACCATACAACGTTATACGTTGTAACGTAACAGTATATAACGTTATACGTTACAACATAACACTATATATCGTTATACGTCATAACGTAATACTATATAACGTTATACGTTATAACATACACTATATATCGTTATACGTAATACTAATATATTATAGAAAGTTAAGCACTATAACGTAATACTATATAACGTTATAGGTAATACTGATATGCTACACAACGTTATACGTTATAACGTAATACTATATAACGTTATATGTTATACTGATATGCTAAACAACGTTATACGTTATAACGTAATACCATATAACGTTATACGTCATAACGTAATACTATATAACGTTATACGTTATAACATACACTATATATCGTTATACGTAATAGTAATATATTATAGAAAGTTAAGCACTATAACGTAATACTATATAACGTTATACGTAATACTGATATGCTACACAACGTTATACGTTATAACGTAATACTATATAACGTTATACGTTATACTGATATGATATACAACGTTATTCGTTATAACGTAATACCATATAACGTGATGCGTTACACACAAACGCCATAAAACGTTATACGTTATAAAATAACACTATATATCGTTATACGTTATACTAACATGCTATACAACGTTACACGATATCACGTAATTCTGTATAACGTTATACGTTATACTGATATGCTATATAACGCTATACGCTATAACGTAATACTATATAAAGTTATACGTTATACTAATATGAAATATAACGTTAAACATTATAACGTTATACCATATAACGGTTTACGTTATGACGTAATACTATACAACGTTATACGTGATACTGATATGGTATACAACGTTATACGTTATAACGTATTACTATATAACATTATACGTTATACTGATATGCTATACAACGCTATACGTTACAACGTAATACCATATAACGTTATACGTTACAACGTAATACCATATAACGTTATACGTCATAACGTAATACTATATAACGTTATACGTTATAACATACACTATGTACCGCTATACGTAACACTAATGTATTATATAACGTTAAGCATTATAACGTAACATCATATAATGTTTTACGTTATAACGCAATACTATATATCGCCATACGTTATACTGATGTGCTATACAACGTTATAAGTTATAACGTAATACTATGTAACGTTATAGGTTATACTGATATGCTATACAACGTTATACGTTATAACGTAATACCGTATAACGTTATACGTCATAACGTAATACTATATAACGTTATACGATATAACATACACTATATATCGTTATACGTTATACTAATGTATTATAGAAAGTTAATCACTATAACGTAATACTATATAACGTTATAGGTAATACTGATATGCTACACAACGTCATACGTTATAACGTAATACTATATAACATTATACGTTATACTGATATGCTATACAACGCTATACATTATAACGCAACACTACATAACGTTAAGAGTTATAACGTGGTACCATATAACGTTATACGTTATACTGATATGCTATATAACGCTATACGTTATAACGTAATACTATATAACGTTATACGTTATACTAATATGAAATTTAACGTAAAGCATTATAACGTTATACCATATAACGTTTTACGTTATAACGTAATACTATATAACGTGATACGTTACACACATATGCTATAACGTTATACGTTATAACATACACTATATATCGTTATACGTTATACTAATATGCTATATACCTTTAAGCATTATAACGTAATACCACATAACGTTTTACGTTATAACGTAATTCTATATAACGTTATACGTTACACTAATATGCTATATATCGTTAGTTTTTATAACGTAATAGTATATAACCTGATACGTTACACACATATGCTATACTACGTTGGAACGTTATAACATACCACTATATGCCGTTATACGTTATACGAATATGCTATATAACGTTTTACGTTATACCGTAATACTATATAACGTTATACGTTATACTGATATGCTGTATAACGCTATACATTATAACGTAATACTATATAACGTTATACGTTATACTAATATGAGATGTAACGGTAAGCATTATAACGTAATACCATATAACGTTTTACGTTATACTCATATACTATACAACGTTATACGTTATAACCTAACACTATATGTCGTTATACGTTATACTAATATGCTATATAACGTTAAACGTTATAACGTAATACCATATAACGTTTTACGTTATGCTCATATACTATACAACGTCATACGTTATAACGTAACACTATATGTCGTTATACGTTATACTAATATGCTATATAACGCTATACATTATAACGTTATACTATATAACATTATACGTTATACTAATATGCTATGTAACGTTAAGCATTACAACGTAATCCCATATAACGTTTTACGTTATAGCGTAAACCGTCACGTTATGTTGTGACGTATAACGTGATACGTTATACTCATATGCTATACAACGTTATACGTTATAAAATAACACCATATACCGTTATACATTACACTAATATGCTATTTAACGTTAGTCGTTATAACGTAATACTGTATAACGTGATACGTTACACACATATGCTATACAACGTTATACCTTATATTGTAATACAATATAACGTTATACGTTATACTAATATATTATATAACGTTAAACGTTATAACGTAATACTTTGTAACGTTAAACGTTATAACGTAATACTATAACCGGTTATACGTTATACTCATGTGCTATACAACGTTATACGTTATAACGTAATACCATATAACGTTATACGTTATAACGGAATACTATATGACGTTATATGTCACACCAATATGCTAGATATAGTTAAGTTTTATAACGTAGTACCATACAACGTTTTACGTTATAGCGTAATATTATATAACGTGATACGTTATACTCATATGCTATACAACGTTATACGTTATAACATACACTATATATCGTTATACGTTATACTAATATGCTATATATCTTTAAGCATTATAACGTAATACCACATAACGTTTTACGTTATAACGTAATTCTATATAACGTTATACGTTACACTAATGTGCTATGTAACGTTAGTCGTTATAACATAACACTATATATCTTTACACGTTATACTAATATATTATATAACGTTAAGCATTATAACGCACTACCATATAACGTTTTACGTTATAACGTAAACCGTTACGATACGTTATATCGTATAACGTGAAACGTTATACCCCTACGCTATACAACGTTATACGTTATAACATAACACTATATACCGTTATACGTTACACTAATATGCAATATTACGTTAGTCGCTATAACGTAATACTATATAACGTGATACGTTACACACATATGCTATACAACGTTATACGTTATAACATAACACTATATATCTTTATACGTTACACTAATATGCTATATAACGTTCCTCGTTATAACGTAATACTATATCACGTTATACGTTATACTCATGTGCTATACAACGTTATACGTTATAACATACACTATATATCGTTATACGTTATACTAATATGCTATATATCTTTAAGAATTATAACGTAATACCACATAACGTTTTACGTTATAACGTAATTCTATATAACGTTAGTCGTTATAACGTAATAGTATATAACGTGGCACGTTACACACATATGCTATACAACGTTATATGTCATAACATAACACTATATATCGTTATACGTTATACTAATATGCTATATATCTTTAAGCATTATAACGTAATACCATATAACCTTTTACGTTATAACGTAATACTATATAACGTTATACGTTACACTATTGTGCTATATAACGTTAGTCGTTATAACGTAAAACTAAATAACGAGATACGTTACACACATATGCTATACAACCTTATACGTTATAACATACCACTATATACCGTTATACGTTACACTAATATACTATATAACGTTAAACCATATAACGTAATACTATATAACGTTATACGTTATACTGATATGCTATACAACATTATACGTTATAACGTAACACTATATGTCGTTATACGTTATACTGATATGCTGTACAACGTTATACGTTATAACGTAATACCATATAACGTTTTACGTTATAACGTAATACTATATAACGCTATACGTTGTACTGATATGCTGCATAACGCTATACATTATAACGTAATACAATAGAACGTTTTACGTTATACTGATATGCTATATAACGCTATACATTATAACGTTATACTATATAACATTATACGTTATACTAATATGCTATATAACGTTAAACCATATAACGTAATACTATATAACGTTATACGTTATACTGATATGATATGTAACAGTAGGCACTATAACGTAATACCATATAACGTTATACCTTATACTCATATACTATACAACGTTATACCTTATATCATACACTATATATCGTTATACGTGATACTAATATGCTATATAACGTTTAGCATTATAACATAATACCATATAACGTTTTACGTTATAAAGTAAAACTATATAACGTTTCAAGTTATACTGATATGCTATACAACGTTATACGTTACAACATACACTATGTATCGTTATACGTCATACCAATATGCTATATAAAGTTAAGCATTATAACGTAATACCATATAACGTTTTACGTTATGACGTAATACTATATAACGTTATACGTTATACTGATATGCTATACAACGCTATACGTTATGAAGTAATACTACATAACGTTATACGTTATACTAATATGCTATATAACGTTAAACGTTATAACGTAGTACCATATAACGTGTTACGTTATAACGAAATACTATATAACGTGATACGTTACACACATATGCTATACAACGTAATACGTTATATCATACACTATATATCGTTATACGTTATACTAATATGCTACGTAACGTTAAGCATTATAACGTGATACCATATAACGTTTTACGTTATAACGTAATACTATATAACGTTATACCTCATACTGATATGCTATACAACATTATACGTTATAACGTAATACTATATAACGTTATACGTTATAACATACACTATATATCGTTATACGTAATACTAATATATTATGTAACGTTAAGCATTATAACGTAATACCATACAACCTTTTACGCTATAACTCAATACTATACAACGTTATACGTTATACTAATATGATATACAACGCTATACGTTGTAAGGTAATACTATATAACGTTATACGTTATACTAATATGCTATATAACGTTAGACGTTATGCTAATATGCTATATAACGTTAAACGTTACAAAGTAATACTATATAACCGTATACGTTATACTGATATGCTATACAGTGTTATACGTTATATCATAACACTATATATAGTTATACGTTACACTAATATGCTATATAACGCTATGCGTTATAACGTAATACTATATAACGTTATACGATATACTAATATGCTATATAACGTTAGACGTTATACTAATATGCTATATAACGTTAAACGTTACAAAGTAATACTATATAACCGTATACGTTATACTGATATGCTATACAGTGATATACGTTATATCATAACACTAAATATAGTTATACGTTACACTAATATGCTATAGAACGTTATACGTTATAACGTAATACTCTATAACGTGATACGTTATACTCATATGCTATACAACGTTATACGTTATATCATACACTATATATCGTTATACGTTTTACTAATATGCTATATAACGTTAAGTATTATAACATAATACCATATAACGTTATACGTTAAAACGTAATACTATAATCGGTTATGCGTTATACTCATGTGCTATACAACGTTATACGTTATAACGTAATACCGTATAACGTTTTACGTTATAACGTAATACTATATAACGCTATACGTTGTACTGATATGCTGTATAACGCTATACATTATAACGTAATACAATATAACGTTTTACGTTATACTGATATGCTATATAACGCTATACATTATAACGTTATACTATATAACATTATACGTTATACTAATATGCTATGTAACGTTAAGCATTAAAGCGTAATACTATATAACGTTATACGTTATACTAATATGATATGTAACAGTAAGCACTATAACGTAATACCATATAACGTTTTACGTTATAACGTAATACCATATAACGCTATACGTTGTACTGATATGCTGTATAACGCTATACATTATAACGGAATACTATATAACGTTATACATTATACTGATATGCTATTCAACGCTATACGTTATAAAGTAATACTACATAACGTTATACGTTATACTAGTATGCTATATAACGTTAAACGTTATAAAGAAATACTATATAACATTATACGTTATGCTGATATGCTATACAACGTTATGCGTTATAACATAACACTATATACAGTTATACGTTACACTAATATGCTATATAACGTTATACCTTATATCATACACTATATATCGTTATACGTTATACTAATATGCTACGTAACGTTCAGCATTATAACGTGATACCATATAACGTTTTACGTTATAACGTAATACTATATAACGTTATACCTCATACTGATATGCTATACAACATTATACGTTATAACGTAATACTATATAACGTTATACGTTATAACATACACTATATATCGTTATACGTAATACTAATATATTATGTAACGTTAAGCATTATAACGTAATACCATACAACCTTTTACGCTATAACTCAATACTATACAACGTTATACGTTATACTAATATGATATACAACGCTATACGTTGTAAGGTAATACTATATAACGTTATACGTTATACTAATATGCTATATAACGTTAGACGTTATGCTAATATGCTATATAACGTTAAACGTTACAAAGTAATACTATATAACCGTATACGTTATACTGATATGCTATACAGTGTTATACGTTATATCATAACACTATATATAGTTATACGTTACACTAATATGCTATATAACGCTATGCGTTATAACGTAATACTATATAACTTTATACGATATACTAATATGCTATATAACGTTAGACGTTATACTAATATGCTATATAACGTTAAACGTTACAAAGTAATACTATATAACCGTATACGTTATACTGATATGCTATACAGTGATATACGTTATATCATAACACTAAATATAGTTATACGTTACACTAATATGCTATAGAACGTTATACGTTATAACGTAATACTCTATAACGTTCTACGTTATACTGATATGCTGTACAACGTTATACGTTACAACGTAATACAATATAACGTTTTACGTTATAACGTAAGACTATATAACGCTATACGTTGTACTGATATGCTGTATAACGCTATACATTATAACGTAATACAATATAACGTTTTACGTTATACTGATATGCTATATAACGCTATACATTATAACGTTATACTATATAACATTATACGTTATACTTATATGCTATGTAACGTTAAGCATTATAACGTAATACTATATAACGTTATACGTTATGCTAATATGATATGTAACGGTAAGCATTATAACGTAATACCATATAACGTTTTACGTTATACTCATATACTATACAACGTTATACGTTATAACGTAACACTATATGTCGTTATACGATATATTAATATGCTATATAACGTTAAACGTTATAACGTAATACCATATAACGTTTTACGTTATAACGTAATAATATATAACGCTATACGTTGTACTGATATGCTGTATAACGCTATACATTATAACGTAATACAATATAACGTTTTACGTTATACTGATATGCTATATAACGCTATAAATTATAACGTTATACTATATAAAATTATACGTTATACTCATGTGCTATACAACGTTATACGTTATAACATACACTATATATCGTTATACGTTATACTAATATGCTATATACCTTTAAGCATTATAACGTAATACCACATAACGTTTTACGTTATAACGTAATTCTATATAACGTTATACGTTACACTAATGTGCTATATATCGTTAGTCGTTATAACGTAATAGTATATAACCTGATACGTTACACACATATGCTATACTACGTTGGAACGTTATAACATACCACTATATGCCGTTATACGTTATACGAATATGCTATATAACGTTTTACGTTATACCGTAATACTATATATAGTTATACGTTATACTGATATGCTGTATAACGCTATACATTATAACGTAATACTATATAACGTTATACGTTATACTAATATGAGATGTAACGGTAAGCATTATAACGTAATACCATATAACGTTTTACGTTATACTCATATACTATACAACGTTATACGTTATAACCTAACACTATATGTCGTTATACGTTATACTAATATGCTATATAACGTTAAACGTTATAACGTAATACCATATAACGTTTTACGTTATACTCATATACTATACAACGTTATACGTTATAACGTAACACTATATGTCGTTATACGTTATACTAATATGCTATATAACGCTATACATTATAACGTTATACTATATAACATTATACGTTATAGTAATATGCTATGTAACGTTAAGCAGTACAACGTAATCCCATATAACGTTTTACGTTATAGCGTAAACCGTCACGTTATGTTGTAACGTATAACGTGATACGTTATACTCATATGCTATACAACGTTATACGTTATAAAATAACACCATATACCGTTATACATTACACTAATATGCTATTTAACGTTAGTCGTTATAACGTAATACTGTATAACGTGATACGTTACACACATATGCTATACAACGTTATACCTTATATTGTAATACAATATAACGTTATACGTTATACTAATATATTATATAACGTTAAACGTTATAACGTAATACTTTGTAACGTTAAACGTTATAACGTAATACTATAACCGGTTATACGTTATACTCATGTGCTATACAACGTTATACGTTATAACGTAATACCATATAACGTTATACGTTTTAACGGAATACTATATGACGTTATATGTCACACCAATATGCTATATATAGTTAAGTATTATAACGTAGTACCATACAACGTTTTACGTTATAGCGTAATATTATATAACGTGATACGTTATACTCATATGCTATACAACGTTATACGTTATAACATACACTATATATCGTTATACGTTATACTAATATGCTATATATCTTTAAGCATTATAACGTAATACCACATAACGTTTTACGTTATAACGTAATTCTATATAACGTTATACGTTACACTAATGTGCTATGTAACGTTAGTCGTTATAACATAACACTATATATCTTTACACGTTATACTAATATATTATATAACGTTAAGCATTATAACGCACTACCATATAACGTTTTACGTTATAACGTAAACCGTTACGATACGTTATATCGTATAACGTGAAACGTTATACCCCTACGCTATACAACGTTATACGTTATAACATAACACTATATACCGTTATACGTTACACTAATATGCAATATTACGTTAGTCGCTATAACGTAATACTATATAACGTGATACGTTACACACATATGCTATACAACGTTATACGTTATAACATAACACTATATATCTTTATACGTTACACTAATATGCTATATAACGTTCCTCGTTATAACGTAATACTATATCACGTTATACGTTATACTCATGTGCTATACAACGTTATACGTTATAACATACACTATATATCGTTATACGTTATACTAATATGCTATATATCTTTAAGAATTATAACGTAATACCACATAACGTTTTACGTTATAACGTAATTCTATATAACGTTAGTCGTTATAACGTAATAGTATATAACGTGATACGTTACACACACATGCTATACAACGTTATACGTTATAACATACCACTATATACCGTTATACGTTACACTAATATGCAATATTACGATAGTCGTTATACCGTAATACTATATAACGTGGCACGTTACACACATATGCTATACAACGTTATATGTCATAACATAACACTATATATCGTTATACGTTATACTAATATGCTATATATCTTTAAGCATTATAACGTAATACCATATAACCTTTTACGTTATAACGTAATACTATATAACGTTATACGTTACACTATTGTGCTATATAACGTTAGTCGTTATAACGTAAAACTAAATAACGTGATACGTTACACACATATGCTATACAACCTTATACGTTATAACATACCACTATATACCGTTATACGTTACACTAATATACTATATAACGTTAAACCATATAACGTAATACTATATAACGTTATACGTTATACTGATATGCTATACAACATTATACGTTATAACGTAATACTATATAACGTAATACGTTATACTAATATGCTATGTAACGTTAAGCATTATAACGTAATACTATATACCGTTATACGTTACACTAATATACTATATAACGTTAAACCATATAACGTAATACTATATAACGTTATACGTTATACTGATATGCTGTACAACGTTATACGTTATAACGTAATACCATATAACGTTTTACGTTATAACGTAATACTATATAACGCTATACGTTGTACTGATATGCTGTATAACGCTATACATTATAACGTAATACAATATAACGTTTTACGTTATACTGATATGCTATATAACGCTATACATTATAACGTTATACTATATAACATTATACGTTATACTAATATGCTATATAACGTTAAACCATATAACGTAATACTATATAACGTTATACGTTATACTGATATGCTATACAACATTATACGCTATAACGTAATACTATATAACGTTATACGATATACTAATATACTATATAACGTTAAACGTTATAACGTAAAGCTATCTAACGTTATACGTTATACTGATATGCTATACAACATTATACGTTATAACGTAATACTATATACCGTTATACGTTATACTAATATACTATATAACGTTAAACGTTATAACGTAATACTATCTAACGTTCGACGTTATACTGATATGCTATGTAACGTTAAGCATTATAACGTAATACTATATAACGTTATACGTTATACTAATATGATATGTAACAGTAGGCACTATAACGTAATACCATATAACGTTATACGTTATACTCATATACTATACAACGTTATTCGTTATAACGTAATACCATATAACGTTTTACGTTATAACGTAATACTCTATAACGCTATACGTTGTACTGATATGCTGTATAACGCTATACATTATAACGTAATACAATATAACGTTTTACGTTATACTGATATGCTATATAACGCTATACATTATAACGTTATACTATATAACATTATACGTTATACTAATATGCTATGTAACGTTAAGCATTATAACGTAATACTATATAACGTTATACGTTATACTAATATGATATGTAACAGTAGGCACTATAACGTAATACCATATAACGTTATACGTTATACTCATATACTATACAACGTTATACGTTATAACGTAACACTATATGTCGTTATACGTTATACTAATATGCTATATAACGTAAAACGTTATAACGTAATACCATATAACGTTTTACGTTATAACGTAATACTATATAACGCTATACGTTGTACTGATATGCTGTATAACGCTATACATTATAACGTAATACAATATAACGTTTTACGTTATACTGATATGCTATATAACGCTATACATTATAACGTTATACTATATAACATTATACGTTATACTAATATGCTATGTAACGTTAAGCATTATAACGTAATACTATATAACGTTATACGTTATACTAATATGATATGTAACAGTAAGCACTATAACGTAATACCATATAACGTTATACGTTGTACTGATATGCTGTATAACGCTATACATTATAACGTAATACTATATAACGTTATACGTTATACTGATATGCTATACAACGCTATACGTTATAAAGTAATACTACATAACGTTATACGTCATTCTAATATGCTATATAACGTTAAACGTTATAAAGTAATACTATATAACATTATACGTTATGCTGATATGCTATACAACGTTATGCGTTATAACATAACACTATATATAGTTATACGTTACACTAATATGCTATATAACCTTATACCTTATATCATACACTATATATCGTTATACGTTATACTAATATGCTATATAACGTTAAGCATTATAACATAATACCATATAACGTTTTACGTTATAACGTAAAACTATATAACGTTTCAAGTTATACTGATATGCTATACAACGTTATACGTTACAACATACACTATGTATCGTTATACGTCATACCAATATGCTATATAAAGTTAAGCATTATAACGTAATACCATATAACGTTTTACGTTATAACGTAATACTATATAACGTTATACGTTATACTGATATGCTATACAACGCTATACGTTATAAAGTAATACTACATAACGTTATACGTTATACTAATATGCTATATAACGTTAAACGTTATAACGTAGTACCATATAACGTGTTACGTTATAACGAAATACTATATAACGTTATAAGTTATACTCATGTGCTATACAACGTTTTACGTTATAGCATACACTATATATCGTTATGCGTTATACTAATATGCTATATAACGTTAAGGATTATAACGTAATACCATATAACGTTTTACGTTATAACGTATTACTGTATAACGTTATACGTTATACTGATATGCTATACAACATTATACGTTATAACGTAATACTATATAGCGTTATACGTTATACCGATTTGCTGTATAACGCTATACATTATAACGTAATACTATATTACGTTTTACGTTATACTAATATGCTATGTAACGCTAAGCGTTATAACGTGATACCATATAACGTTATACGTTACCCTAATATGCTACATAACGTTAGTCGTTATAACGTAATACTATATAACGTGATACGTTACACACATATACTATACAACGTTATACGTTGTAACATACACTATATATCGTTATACGTTATACTAATATGCTATATAACGTTGTACGTTACCCTAATATGCTATATAACGTTAGTCGTTATAACGTAATACTATATAACGCGATACGTTACACACATATGCTGTACAACGTTATACGTTGTAACATACACTATATATCGTTATACGTTATACTAACATGCTATATAACGTTAAGCGTTATAACGTAATACCATATAACGTTTTACGTTATAACGTAATACTATATAACGTTATAAGTTATACTCATGTGCTATACAACGTTTTACGTTATAGCATACACTATATATCGTTATGCGTTATACTAATATGCTATATAACTTTAAGCATTATAACGTAACACCATATAACGTTTTACGTTATAACGTAATACAATATAACGTTATACGTTACACTAATATGCTATATAACGTTAGTCGTTCTAACGTAATACTATATAATGTGATACGTTATACTGATATGCTATACAACGTTATACGTTATAACGCAATACTACATACCGTTATACGTTATACTGATGTGCTATACAAGCGTTATACGTTATAACGAAATACTATATAACGTTATACGTTATACTGATATGCTAAACAACGTTATACGTTATAACGTAATACCATATAACGTTATACGTCATAACGTAATACTATATAACGTTATACGTTATAACATACTCTATATATCGTTATACGTAATACTAACATATTATAGAAAGTTAAGCACTATAACGTAATACTATATAACGTTATAGGTAATACTGATATGCTACACAACGTTATACGTTATAACGTAATACTATATAACGTTATACGTTATACTGATATGCTATACAACGTTATTCGTTATAACGTAATACCATATAACGTGATGCGTTACACACAAACGCCATAAAACGTTATACGTTATAAAATAACACTATATATCGTTATACGTTATACTAACATGCTATACAACGTTACACGATATCACGTAATACTGTATAACGTTATACGTTATACTGATATGCTATATAACGCTATACGCTACAACGTAATACTATATAAAGTTATACGTTATACTAATATGAAATATAACGTTAAGCATTATAACGTTATACCATATAACGGTTTACGTTATGACGTAATACTATACAACGTTATACGTGATACTGATATGGTATACAACGTTATACGTTATAACGTATTACTATATAACATTATACGTTATACTGATATGCTATACAACGCTATACGTTACAACGTAATACCATATAACGTTATACGTCATAACGTAATACTATATAACGTTATACGATATAACATACACTATATATCGTTATACGTTATACTAATGTATTATAGAAAGTTAATCACTATAACGAAATACTATATAACGTTATAGGTAATACTGATATGCTACACAACGTCATACGTTATAACGTAATACTATATAACATTATACGTTATACTGATATGCTATACAACGCTATACATTATAACGCAACACTACATAACGTTAGGAGTTATAACGTGCTACCATATAACGTTATACGTTATACTGATACGCTATATAACGCTATACGTTATAACGTAATACTATATAACGTTATACGTTATACTAATATGAAATATAACGTAAAGCATTATAACGTTATACCATATAACGTTTTACGTTATAACGTAATACTATACAACGTGATACGTTACACACATATGCTATAACGTTATACGATATAACATACACTATATATCGTTATACGTTATACTAATGTATTATAGCAAGTTAATCACTATAACGTAATGCTATATAACGTTATACGTTATACTAATATGAAATATAACGTAAAGCATTATAACGTTATACCATATAACGTTTTACGTTATAACGTATAACGTTGTACAGCATATCAGTATAACGTAGAACGTTATATAGTATTACATTATGAAGTATAACGTTATACGGTATTACGTTATAACGTATAACGTTGTATAGCACATGAGTATAACGCATAACCGATTATAGTATTACGTTATAACGTTTAACGTTACAAAGTATTACGTTATAACGTTTAACGTTATATAATATATTAGTATAACGTATAACGGTATATTGCATTACATTATAAGGTATAACGTTGTGTAGCATATGTGTGTAACGTATCAAGTTCTATAGTATTACATTATAACGACTAACGTTATATAGCATATTAGTGTAACGTATAACGTTACATAGTATTACGTTATAACTTTTAACGTTATATAGTATATTAGTATAACGTATAACGTTATATAGTATTACGTTATAACGTATAATGTTGTATAGCATATCAGTATAACGTATAACGTTATATAGTATTACGTTATATGGTTTAACGTTATATAGTATATTAGTATAACGTGTAACGATATATAGTGTATGTTATAACGTATAACGTTATATAGTATTACGTTATAAGGCTTAACGTTATATAATATATTAGCATAACGTGTAACGATATATAGTGTTATGTTATAACGTATAACGTTGTATAGCATATCAGTATAACGTAAAACGTTATATAGTATTACGTTATAACGTAAAACGTTATATGGTATTAGGTTATAATGCTTAACTTTTTATAGCATATCAGTATAACCTATATCGTGATATAGTATTACGTTATAAAGCAAAACGTTACATGGTATTATGTTATAATGCTTAACGTTACATGGCATATTAGTATAACGTATAACGATATATAGTGCTATGTTATAACGTAATACCATATAACGTTTTACGTTATAACGTAATACTATATAACGCTATACGTTGTACTGATATGCTGTATAACGCTATACATTATAACGTAATACAATATAACGTTTTACGTTATACTGATATGCTATATAACGCTATACATTATAACGTTATACTATATAACATTATACGTTATACTTATATGCTATGTAACGTTAAGCATTATAACGTAATACTATATAACGTTATACGTTATACTAATATGATATGTAACGGTAAGCATTATAACGTAATACCATATAACGTTTTACGTTATACTCATATACTATACAACGTTATACGTTATAACGTAACACTATATGTCGTTATACGATATATTAATATGCTATATAACGTTAAACGTTATAACGTAATACCATATAACGTTTTACGTTATAACGTAATACTATATAACGCTATACGTTGTACTGATATGCTGTATAACGCTATACATTATAACGTAATACAATATAACGTTTTACGTTATACTGATATGCTATATAACGCTATAAATTATAACGTTATACTATATAACATTATACGTTATACTAATATGCTATGTAACGTTAAGCATAATAACGTAATCCCATATAACGTTTTACGTTATAACGTAAAACTATATAACGTTTCAAGTTATACTGATATGCTATACAACGTTATACGTTACAACATACACTATGTATCGTTATACGTCATACCAATATGCTATATAAAGTTAAGCATTATAACGTAATACCATATAACGTTTTACGTTATAACGTAATACTATATAACGTTATACGTTATACTGATATGCTATACAACGCTATACGTTATAAAGTAATACTACATAACGTTATACGTTATACTAATATGCTATATAACGTTAAGCATTATAACATAATACCATATAACGTTATACGTTATACTGATATGCTATATGACGCTATACATTATAACGTTATACTATATAACATTATACGTTATACTAATATGCTATGTAACGTTAAGCATTATAACGTAATACTATATAACGTTATACGTTATACCGATATGCTATACAACGCTATACGTTATAAAGTAATACTACATAACGTTATACGTTATACTAATATGCAATATAACGTTAAACGTTACAAAGTAATACTATATAACCGTATACGTTATACTGATATGCTATACAGTGTTATACGTTATATCATAACACTAAATATAGTTATACGTTACACTAATATGCTATAGAACGTTATACGTTATAACGTAATACTCTATAACGTGATACGTTATACTCATATGCTATACAACGCTATACGTTATAAAGTAATACTACATAACGTTATACGTTATACTAATATGCTATATAACGTTAAACGTTATAATGTAGTACCATATAGCGTGTTACGTTATAACGAAATACTATATCGCGTTATACGTTATACTGATATGCTATATAATGTTAAGCATTGTAACGTAATACCATATAACGTTTTACGTTATAACGTGATACTATATAACGTTTTACGTTATACTGATATGCTATATAACGCTATACGTTATAAAGTAATACTATATAACATTATACGTTATACTGATATGCTATACAACGTTATACGTTATAACATAACACTATACATAGTTATACGCTGCACTAATATGCTATGTAACCTTATACGTTATAACATAATACTATATAACGTGATACGTTACACACATATGCGATACAACGTCTTACGTTATAACATAGCACTATATATCGTTATACGTTATACTAATATGCCATGTAACGTTAAGCATTATAACATAATACCATGTAACGTTTTGCTTTATAACGTAATACTATATCACGATATAGGTTATACTGATATGCTATAAAAAGTTAAGCATTATAACCTAATACCATATAACGTTTTACGTTATAACGTAATACTATATAACGTTTTACGTTATACTGATATGCTATACAACGTTATACGTTATAACATAACACTATATATCGTTACACGTTATGCTAATATATTATATAACGTTAAGCCTTATAACGTAATACTATATAACGTTATACGTTATAACATACACTATATATCGTTATACGTTATACTAATATACTATATAACGTTAAACCATATAACGTAATACTATATAACGTTATACGTTATACTGATATGCTATACAACATTATACGTTATAACGTAATACTATATAACGTTATACGTTATACTAATATACTATATAACGTTAAAAGTTATAACGTAATACTATGTAACGTTATACGTTACACTAATATGCTATATAACGTTAGTCGTTATAATGCAATACTATAGAACTTGATACGTTACACACATATGCTACACAACGTTATACCTTATAATGTAATGCAATATACCGTTATACGTTATACTAATATATTATATAACGTTAAACGTTATAACGTAATACTTTGTAACGTTAAACGTTATAACGTAATACTATAATCGGTTATGCGTTATACTCATGTGCTATACAACGTTATACGTTATAACGTAATACCGTATAACGTTATACTTCATAATGTAATACTATATAACGTTCTACGTTATACTGATATGCTGTACAACGTTATACGTTATAACGTAATACCATATAACGTTTTACGTTATAACGTAATACTATATAACGCTATACGTTGTACTGATATGCTGTATAACGCTATACATTATAACGTAATACAATATAACGTTTTACGTTATACTGATATGCTATATAACGCTATACATTATAACGTTATACTATATAACATTATACGTTATACTTATATGCTATGTAACGTTAAGCATTATAACGTAATACTATATAACGTTATACGTTATACTAATATGCTATGTAACGTTAAGCATTATAACGTAATACTATATAACGTTATACGTTATACCGATATGCTATACAACGCTATACGTTATAAAGTAATACTACATAACGTTATACGTTATACTAATATGCAATATAACGTTAAACGTTACAAAGTAATACTATATAACCGTATACGTTATACTGATATGCTATACAGTGTTATACGTTATATCATAACACTAAATATAGTTATACGTTACACTAATATGCTATAGAACGTTATACGTTATAACGTAATACTCTATAACGTGATACGTTATACTCATATGCTATACAACGCTATACGTTATAAAGTAATACTACATAACGTTATACGTTATACTAATATGCTATATAACGTTAAACGTTATAAGGTAGTACCATATAGCGTGTTACGTTATAACGAAATACTATATCGCGTTATACGTTATACTGATATGCTATATAATGTTAAGCATTGTAACGTAATACCATATAACGTTTTACGTTATAACGTGATACTATATAACGTTTTACGTTATACTGATATGCTATATAACGCTATACGTTATAAAGTAATACTATATAACATTATACGTTATACTGATATGCTATACAACGTTATACGTTATAACATAACACTATACATAGTTATACGCTGCACTAATATGCTATGTAACCTTATACGTTATAACATAATACTATATAACGTGATACGTTACACACATATGCGATACAACGTCTTACGTTATAACATAGCACTATATATCGTTATACGTTATACTAATATGCCATGTAACGTTAAGCATTATAACATAATACCATGTAACGTTTTGCTTTATAACGTAATACTATATCACGATATAGGTTATACTGATATGCTATAAAAAGTTAAGCATTATAACCTAATACCATATAACGTTTTACGTTATAACGTAATACTATATAACGTTTTACGTTATACTGATATGCTATACAACGTTATACGTTATAACATAACACTATATATCGTTACACGTTATGCTAATATATTATATAACGTTAAGCCTTATAACGTAATACTATATAACGTTATACGTTATAACATACACTATATATCGTTATACGTTATACTAATATACTATATAACGTTAAACCATATAACGTAATACTATATAACGTTATACGTTATACTGATATGCTATACAACATTATACGTTATAACGTAATACTATATAACGTTATACGTTATACTAATATACTATATAACGTTAAAAGTTATAACGTAATACTATGTAACGTTATACGTTACACTAATATGCTATATAACGTTAGTCGTTATAATGTAATACTATAGAACTTGATACGTTACACACATATGCTACACAACGTTATACCTTATAATGTAATGCAATATACCGTTATACGTTATACTAATATATTATATAACGTTAAACGTTATTACGTAATACTTTGTAACGTTAAACGTTATAACGTAATACTATAATCGGTTATGCGTTATACTCATGTGCTATACAACGTTATACGTTATAACGTAATACCGTATAACGTTATACTTCATAATGTAATACTATATAACGTTCTACGTTATACTGATATGCTGTACAACGTTATACGTTATAACGTAATACCATATAACGTTTTACGTTATAACGTAATACTATATAACGCTATACGTTGTACTGATATGCTGTATAACGCTATACATTATAACGTAATACAATATAACGTTTTACGTTATACTGATATGCTATATAACGCTATACATTATAACGTTATACTATATAACATTATACGTTATACTTATATGCTATGTAACGTTAAGCATTATAACGTAATACTATATAACGTTATACGTTATACTAATATGATATGTAACGGTAAGCATTATAACGTAATACCATATAACGTTTTACGTTATACTCATATACTATACAACGTTATACGTTATAACGTAACACTATATGTCGTTATACGATATATTAATATGCTATATAACGTTAAACGTTATAACGTAATACCATATAACGTTTTACGTTATAACGTAATACTATATAACGCTATACGTTGTACTGATATGCTGTATAACGCTATACATTATAACGTAATACAATATAACGTTTTACGTTATACTGATATGCTATATAACGCTATAAATTATAACGTTATACTATATAACATTATACGTTATACTAATATGCTATGTAACGTTAAGCATTATAACGTAATCCCATATAACGTTTTACGTTATAACGTAAAACTATATAACGTTTCAAGTTATACTGATATGCTATACAACGTTATACGTTACAACATACACTATGTATCGTTATACGTCATACCAATATGCTATATAAAGTTAAGCATTATAACGTAATACCATATAACGTTTTACGTTATAACGTAATACTATATAGCGTTATACGTTATAACATACACTATATATCGTTATACGTTACACAAATATGCTATAAAACGTTTGTCGTTATAACGTAATACTATATATTGTGATACGCTACACACATATGCTATGCAACGTTATACGTTATAACGTAATACTATATATCGTTGTACGTTATACTGATATGCTGTACAACGCTATACATTATACGTAACGTAATACTATATAACGTTATACGTTATAACGTAATACCATATAACGTTCTACGTTATAACGTTATACTATATAACTTGATACGCTACATACATATGCTATAGAACGTTATACGTTATATCGTAATACTATATATCGTTGTACGTTATACTGATATGCTGTACAACACTATACATTATAACGTAATACTATATATCGTTGTACGTTATACTGATATGCTATATAACGTTAGTCGTTATGACGTAATACCATATAACGTTATACGTTATAACGTAATACCATATAACGTTCTACGTTATAACGTTATACTATATAACTTGATACGCTACATACATATGCTATACAACGATATACGTTATAACATAACACAATATATCGTTACACGTTATACTAACATATTGTATAACGTTAAGCCTCATAACGTAATACTATATAACGTTATACGTTATAACATACACTATATTTCGTTATACGTTATACTAATATACTATGTAACGTTAAACGTTAATCGTAATACCATATAACGTTATACGTTTTACTGATATGCTATATAACGCTATACGTTATAACGTAATACTATATAACGTTGTACGTTATACTAATATGCTATATAACGTTACACGTTATAAAGTAATTCTATATAACGTTATACGTTGTACCCATATGCTATACAACGATATACGTTATAACATAACACTAAATATCGTTACACGTTATACTAATATATTATATAACATTAGTCGTTATAACGTAATACCATATAACGTTTACGTTATAACGTTATACTATGTAACGTTGTACGTTATAACGTAATACTATATAACGTTATACGTTATACTCATGTGCTATACAACGTTATACGTTACAACGTACACTATATATCGTTATACGTTACACTAATATGCTGTATAACGCTATACGTTATAAACTAATACTATATACCGTTATACGTTATACTCATATGCTATACAACGATATACGTTATAACATAACACTATATATCGTTATACGTTACACAAATATGCTATAAACTTTAGTCGTTATAACGTAATTCTATATATTGTGATACGCTACACGCATATGCTATGCAACGTTATACGTTTTAACATACACTATACATCGTTATACGTTATACTAATATGCTATATAACGTTATACGTTATACTGATATGCTATACAACATTATACGTTATAGCGTAATACTATATAGCGTTATACGTTATACTGATTTGCTGTATAACGCTATACATTATAACGTAATACTATGTAACGTTTCACGTTATACTAATATGCTTTGTAACGTTAAGCATTATAAGGTAATACCATATAACGTTTTACGTTATAACGTAATACTATATAACGTTATGCGTTATACTCATGTGATATACAACGTTATACGTTATAACATACACTCTATATCGTTATACGCTATAGTAATATGCTATATAACGTTAAGCCTCATAACGTAATACTATATAACGTTATACGTTATAACATACACTATATTTCGTTATACGTTATACTAATATACTATATAACGTTACACGTTATATCGTAATACTATATAACGTTATAAGTTATACTGATATGCTATACAACACTATACGTTATAACATACACTATATATCGTTATACGTTATACTAATATGCTATATAACGTCAATCATTATAACGTAATAGCATATAACGTCTTACGTTATTACGTATTACTATATATCGTTATACGTTATACTAATATGCTATATAACGTTAAACGTTATAACGTAATAACATATAACGTTTTACGTTATAACGTAATACCATATAACGATATACGTTTTACTGATATGCTATATAACGCTATACATTATAACATACACTATATATCGTTATACGTTATACTAATATGCTATATAACGTTAAGCATTATAACGTAATACCATATAACGTCTTAAGTTATAACGTAATACTATATAACGTTATAAGTTATACTCATGTGCTATACAACGTTTTACGTTATAGCATACACTATATATCGTTATACGTTATACTAATATGCTATATAACGTTAAGCATTATAACGTAATACCATATAACGTTTTACGTTATAACTTAATACTATATAACGTTATACGTTACCCTAATATGCTATATAACGTTAGTCATTATAACGTAATACTATATAACGTGATACGTTACACACATATGCTATACAACGTTATACGTTGTAACATACACTATACATCGTCATACGTTATACTAATATGCTATATAACGTTATACGTTACCCTAACATGCTATATAACGTTAGTCGTTATAACGTAATACTATATACCGTTATGCGTTATACTCATATGCTATACAACGTTATACGTTATAACATAACACTATATATCGTTATACGTTACACTAATATGCTATATAACGTTAGTCGTTATAACGTAATACTATATAACGTTGTACGTTATACTGATATGCTATGCAACCTTATGCGTTATTATGTAATACTATAGAACGTTATACGTTATACTGACATGTTATATAACGCTATACGTTATAAACTAATACCATATACCGTTATACGTTATACTCATATGCTATACAACGATATACGTTATAACATAACACTATATATCGTTATACGTTACACAAATATGCTATAAAACGTTAGTCGTTATAACGTAATACTATATAACGTTTACGTTATAACGTTATACTATGTAACGTTGTACGTTATAACGTAATACTATATAACGTTATACGTTATACTCATGTGCTATACAACGTTATACGTTACAACGTACACTATATATCGTTATACGTTACACTAATATGCTGTATAACGCTATACGTTATAAACTAATACTATATACCGTTATACGTTATACTCATATGCTATACAACGATATACGTTATAACATAACACTATATATCGTTATACGTTACACAAATATGCTATAAACTTTAGACGTTATAACGTAATTCTATATATTGTGATACGCTACACGCATATGCTATGCAACGTTATACGTTTTAACATACACTATACATCGTTATACGTTATACTAATATGCTATATAACGTTATACGTTATACTGATATGCTATACAACATTATACGTTATAGCGTAATACTATATAGCGTTATACGTTATACTGATTTGCTGTATAACGCTATACATTATAACGTAATACTATGTAACGTTTCACGTTATACTAATATGCTTTGTAACGTTAAGCATTATAAGGTAATACCATATAACGTTTTACGTTATAACGTAATACTATATAACGTTATGCGTTATACTCATGTGCTATACAACGTTATACGTTATAACATACACTCTATATCGTTATACGCTATAGTAATATGCTATATAACGTTAAGCCTCATAACGTAATACTATATAACGTTATACGTTATAACATACACTATATTTCGTTATACGTTATACTAATATACTATATAACGTTACACGTTATATCGTAATACTATATAACGTTATAAGTTATACTGATATGCTATACAACACTATACGTTATAACATACACTATATATCGTTATACGTTATACTAATATGCTATATAACGTCAATCATTATAACGTAATAGCATATAACGTCTTACGTTATTACGTATTACTATATATCGTTATACGTTATACTAATATGCTATATAACGTTAAACGTTATAACGTAATAACATATAACGTTTTACGTTATAACGTAATACCATATAACGATATACGTTTTACTGATATGCTATATAACGCTATACATTATAACATACACTATATATCGTTATACGTTATACTAATATGCTATATAACGTCAATCATTATAACGTAATAGCATATAACGTTTTACGTTATTACGTAATACTATATATCGTTATACGTTATACTAATATGCTATATAACGTTATACGTTACCCTAATATGCTATGTAACGTTAGTCGTTATAAGGTAATACTATATAACGTGATACGTTACACACATATGCTGTACAACGTTATACGTTGTAACATACACTATATATCGTTATACGTTATACTAATATGCTATATAACGTTAAGCATTATAACGTAATACCATATAACGTCTTAAGTTATAACGTAATACTATATAACGTTATAAGTTATACTCATGTGCTATACAACGTTTTACGTTATAGCATACACTATATATCGTTATACGTTATACTAATATGCTATATAACGTTAAGCATTATAACGTAATACCATATAACGTTTTACGTTATAACTTAATACTATATAACGTTATACGTTACCCTAATATGCTATATAACGTTAGTCATTATAACGTAATACTATATAACGTGATACGTTACACACATATGCTATACAACGTTATACGTTGTAACATACACTATACATCGTCATACGTTATACTAATATGCTATATAACGTTATACGTTACCCTAACATGCTATATAACGTTAGTCGTTATAACGTAATACTATATACCGTTATGCGTTATACTCATATGCTATACAACGTTATACGTTATAACATAACACTATATATCGTTATACGTTACACTAATATGCTATATAACGTTAGTCGTTATAACGTAATACTATATAACGTTGTACGTTATACTGATATGCTATGCAACCTTATGCGTTATTATGTAATACTATAGAACGTTATACGTTATACTGACATGTTATATAACGCTATACGTTATAAACTAATACCATATACCGTTATACGTTATACTCATATGCTATACAACGATATACGTTATAACATAACACTATATATCGTTATACGTTACACAAATATGTTATTAAACGTTAGTCGTTATAACGTAATACTATATATTGTGATACGCTACACACATATGCTATGCAACGTTATACGTTATAACGTAATACTATATATCGTTGTACGTTATACTGATATGCTGTACAACACTATACATTATAACGTAATACTATATAACGTTATACGTTATACTGATTTGCTGTATAACGCTATACATTATAACGTAATACTATGTAACGTTTCACGTTATACTAATATGCTTTGTAACGTTAAGCATTATAAGGTAATACCATATAACGTTTTACGTTATAACGTAATACTATATAACGTTATACGTTACCCTAATATGCTATATAACGTTAGTCGTTATAAAGTAATACTATATAACGTGATACGTTACACACATATGCTACACAACGTTATACGTTGTAACATACACTATACATCGTTATACGTTATACTAATATGCTATATAACGTTAAGCATTATAACGTAATACCATATAACGTTTTACGTTATAACTTAATACTATATTACGTTATACATTACCCTAATATGCTATATAACGTTAGTCGTTATAACGTAATACTATATAACGTGATACGTTACACACATATGCTATACAACTTTATACGTTGTAACGATATGGTGTATAACGTTAGTCGGTATAACGTAATACTATATAACGTGATACGATACACAAGTATGCTATACAACGCTATACGTTATAACATAACACAATATATCGTTACACGTTATACTAACATATTGTATAACGTTAAGCCTCATAACGTAATACTATATAACGTTATACGTTATAACATACACTATATTTCGTTATACGTTATACTAATATACTATATAACGTTAAACGTTATAACGTAATAACATATAACGTTTTACGTTATAACGTAATACCATATAACGATATACGTTTTACTGATATGCTATATAACGCTACACATTATAACATACACTATATATCGTTATACGTTATACTAATATGCTATATAACGTCAATCATTATAACGTAATAGCATATAACGTTTTACGTTATTACGTAATACTATATATCGTTATACGTTATACTAATATGCTATATAACGTTATACGTTACCCTAATATGCTATATAACGTTAGTCGTTATAAGGTAATACTATATAACGTGATACGTTACACACATATGCTGTACAACGTTATACGTTGTAACATACACTATATATCGTTATACGTTATACTAATATGCTATATAACGTTAAGCATTATAACGTAATACCATATAACGTCTTAAGTTATAACGTAATACTATATAACGTTATAAGTTATACTCATGTGCTATACAACGTTTTACGTTATAGCATACACTATATATCGTTATACGTTATACTAATATGCTATATAACGTTAAGCATTATAACGTAATACCATATAACGTTTTACGTTATAACTTAATACTATATAACGTTATACGTTACCCTAATATGCTATATAACGTTAGTCATTATAACGTAATACTATATAACGTGATACGTTACACACATATGCTATACAACTTTATACGTTGTAACATACACTATACATCGTCATACGTTATACTAATATGCTATATAACGTTATACGTTACCCTAACATGCTATATAACGTTAGTCGTTATAACGTAATACTATATACCGTTATGCGTTATACTCATATGCTATACAACGTTATACGTTATAACATAACACTATATATCGTTATACGTTACACTAATATGCTATATAACGTTAGTCGTTATAACGTAATACTATATAACGTTGTACGTTATACTGATATGCTATGCAACCTTATGCGTTATTATGTAATACTATAGAACGTTATACGTTATACTGACATGTTATATAACGCTATACGTTATAAACTAATACCATATACCGTTATACGTTATACTCATATGCTATACAACGATATACGTTATAACATAACACTATATATCGTTATACGTTACACAAATATGCTATAAAACGTTAGTCGTTATAACGTAATACTATATATTGTGATACGCTACACACATATGCTATGCAACGTTATACGTTATAACGTAATACTATATATCGTTGTACGTTATACTGATATGCTGTACAACACTATACATTATAACGTAATACTATATAACGTTATACGTTATACTGATATGCTATATAACGTTAGTCGTTATGACGTAATACCATATAACGTTATACGTTATAACGTAATACCATATAACGTTCTACGTTATAACGTTATACTATATAACTTGATACGCTACATACATATGCTATACAACGATATACGTTATAACATAACACAATATATCGTTACACGTTATACTAACATATTGTATAACGTTAAGCCTCATAACGTAATACTATATAACGTTATACGTTATAACATACACTATATTTCGTTATACGTTATACTGATATGCTATATAACGTTAAGCATTATAACGTAATACCATATAACGTTTTACGTTATAACGTAATACTATATAACGTTATACGTTAAACTGATATGCTATACAACATTATACGTTATAACGTAATACTATATAGCGTTATACGTTATACTGATTTGCTGTATAACGCTATACATTATAACGTAATACTATGTAACGTTTCACGTTATACTAATATGCTTTGTAACGTTAAGCATTATAAGGTAATACCATATAACGTTTTACGTTATAACGTAATACTATATAACGTTATACGTTACCCTAATATGCTATATAACGTTAGTCGTTATAAAGTAATACTATATAACGTGATACGTTACACACATATGCTACACAACGTTATACGTTGTAACATACACTATACATCGTTATACGTTATACTAATATGCTATATAACGTTAAGCATTATAACGTAATACCATATAACGTTTTACGTTATAACTTAATACTATATTACGTTATACGTTACCCTAATATGCTATATAACGTTAGTCGTTATAACGTAATACTATATAACGTGATACGTTACACACATATGCTATACAACTTTATACGTTGTAACGATATGGTGTATAACGTTAGTCGGTATAACGTAATACTATATAACGTGATACGATACACAAGTATGCTATACAACGCTATACGTTATAACATAACACAATATATCGTTACACGTTATACTAACATATTGTATAACGTTAAGCCTCATAACGTAATACTATATAACGTTATACGTTATAACATACACTATATTTCGTTACACGTTATACTAATATACTATATAACGTTAAACGTTATATCGTAATACTATATAACGTTATAAGATATACTGATATGCTATACAACACTATACGTTATAACATACACTATATATCGTTGTACGTTATACTAATATGCTATATAACGGTAAGCATTATAACGTAATACCATATAACGCCTTAAGTTATAACGTAATACTATATAACGTTATAAGTTATACTCATGTGCTATACAACGTTTTACGTTATAGCATACACTATATATCGTTATACGTTATACTAATATGCTATATAACGTCAATCATTATAACGTAATAGCATATAACGTTTTACGTTCTTACGTAATACTATATTTCGTTATACGTTATACTAATGTGCTATATAACGTTAAACGTTATAACGTAATAACATATAACGTTTTACGTTATAACGTAATACCATATATCGTTATAAGTTATACTAATATGCTATATAACGTCAAGCATTATAACGTAATACCATATAACGTTTTACGTTATAACGTAATACTATATAACGTTATACGTTACCCTAATATGCTATATAACGTTAGTCGTTATAACGTAATACTATATAACGTGATACGTTACACACATATGCTACACAACGTTATACGTTGTAACATACACTATACATCGTTATACGTTATACTAATATGCTATATATCGTTATACGTTACCCTAATATGCTATATAACGTTAGTCGTTATAAGGTAATACTATATAACGTGATACGTTACACACATATGCTGTACAACGTTATACGTTGTAACATACACTATATATCGTTATACGTTATACTAATATGCTATATAACGTTAAGCCTCATAACGTAATACTATATAACGTTATACGTTATAACATACACTATATTTCGTTATACGTTATACTAATATACTATATAACGTTACACGTTATATCGTAATACTATATAACGTTATAAGTTATACTGATATGCTATACAACACTATACGTTATAACATACACTATATATCGTTATACGTTATACTAATATGCTATATAACGTCAATCATTATAACGTAATAGCATATAACGTCTTACGTTATTACGTATTACTATATATCGTTATACGTTATACTAATATGCTATATAACGTTAAACGTTATAACGTAATAACATATAACGTTTTACGTTATAAGGTAATACTATATAACGTGATACGTTACACACATATGCTGTACAACGTTATACGTTGTAACATACACTATATATCGTTATACGTTATACTAATATGCTATATAACGTTAAGCATTATAACGTAATACCATATAACGTCTTAAGTTATAACGTAATACTATATAACGTTATAAGTTATACTCATGTGCTATACAACGTTTAACGTTATAGCATACACTATATATCGTTATACGCTATACTAATATGCTATATAACGTTAAGCATTATAACGTAATACCATATAACGTTTTACGTTATAACTTAATACTATATAACGTTATACGTTACCCTAATATGCTATATAACGTTAGTCATTATAACGTAATACTATATAACGTGATACGTTACCCTAATATGCTATATAACGTTAGTCGTTATAACGTAATACTATATAACGTGATACGTTACACACATATGCTATACAACGTTATACGTTGTAACATACACTATACATCGTTATACGTTATACTAATATGCTATATAACGTTATACGTTACCCTAATATGCTATATAACGTTAGTCGTTATAACGTAATACTATATACCGTTATGCGTTATACTCATATGCTATACAACGTTATACGTTATAACATAACACTATATATCGTTATACGTTACACTAATATGCTATATAACGTTAGTCGTTATAACGTAATACTATATAACGTTGTACGTTATACTGATATGCTATGCAAGCTTATGCGTTATTATGTAATACTATAGAACGTTATACGTTATACTGACATGTTATATAACGCTATACGTTATAAACTAATACCATATACCGTTATACGTTATACTCATATGCTATACAACGATATACGTTATAACATAACACTATATATCGTTATACGTTACACAAATATGCTATAAAACGTTAGTCGTTATAACGTAATACTATATATTGTGATACGCTACACACATATGCTATGCAACGTTATACGTTATAACGTAATACTATATATCGTTGTACGTTATACTGATATGCTGTACAACGCTATACATTATACGTAACGTAATACTATATAACGTTATACGTTATAACGTAATACCATATAACGTTCTACGTTATAACGTTATACTATATAACTTGATACGCTACATACATAT
This sequence comes from Bombus sylvestris, assembly GCA_911622165.2. Taxonomy (NCBI): domain Eukaryota; kingdom Metazoa; phylum Arthropoda; class Insecta; order Hymenoptera; family Apidae; genus Bombus; species Bombus sylvestris. The sequence continues at coordinate 1,333,785 of CAJVRE020000112.1, read as the reverse complement.
GCTATACAACGATATACGTTATAACATAACACAATATATCGTTACACGTTATACTAATATATTATATAACATTAGTCGTTATAACGTAATACCATATAACGTTTACGTTATAACGTTATACTATGTAACGTTGTACGTTATAACTTACAGTATATATCGTTATACGAAATACTAATATAACATATAACGTTAAGCATTATAACGGAATACCATATAACTCTTTACGATATAACGTAATACTATGTAACGTTAAACGCTATAACGTAATACTATATAACGTTATTATTTATACTGATATGCTGTACAATGTTATGAGCTTTAACGGAACACTATATGCCGTTATACGTTATACTAATATGCTATATAACGTTAAACGCTATAACGTAATACTATATAACGTTATACGTTGCACCCATATGCTATACAACGATATACGTTATAACATAACACTATATACCGTTATACGTTATACTAATATGCTATTTAACGTTAAGCATTATAACGTAACACCATATATCCTTTTACGATATAACGTAATGCTATACAACGTTATACGTTATACTCATGTGCTATACAACGTTATTCGTTATAACATACACTATATATCGTTATACGTTACACTAATATGCTATATAACGTTAAGCATTATAACGTAATACCATATAACGTTTTACGTTATAACGTAATACTATATAACGTTACACGTTAAACTGATATGCTATACAACATTATACGTTATAACGTAATACTATATAGCGTTATACGTTATACTGATTTGCTGTATAACGCTATACATTATAACGTAATACTATGTAACGTTTCACGTTATACTAATATGCTTTGTAACGTTAAGCATTATAAGGTAATACCATATAACGTTTTACGTTATAACGTAATACTATATAACGTTATGCGTTATACTCATGTGCTATACAACGTTATACGTTATAACATACACTATATATCGTTATACGCTATACTAATATGCTATATAACGTTAAGCCCCATAACGTAATACTATATAACGTTATACGTTATAACATACACTATATTTCGTTATACGTTATACTAATATACTATATAACGTTACACGTTATATCGTAATGCTATATAACGTTATAAGTTATACTGATATGCTATACAACACTATACGTTATAACATACACTATATAGCGTTATACGTTATACTGATTTGCTGTATAACGCTATACATTATAACGTAATACTATGTAACGTTTCACGTTATACTAATATGCTTTGTAACGTTAAGCATTATAACGTAATAACATATAACGTTTTACGTTATAACGTAATACCATATAACGATATACGTTTTACTGATATGCTATATAACGCTATACATTATAACATACACTATATATCGTTATACGTTATACTAATATGCTATATAACGTCAATCATTATAACGTAATAGCATATAACGTTTTACGTTATTACGTAATACTATATATCGTTATACGTTATGCTAATATGCTATATAACGTTAAGCATTATAACGTAATACCATATAACGTTTTACGTTATACTGATATGCTGTACAACGTTATACGTTTTAACGTGATACTATATAACGTTATACGTTATACTCATGTGCTATACAACGTTATATGTTACAACATACACTATATATCGTTATAAGCTATACTAATATGCTATATAACTTTAAGCATTATAACGTAATACAATATAACGTTTTACGTTATAACGTAATACTATATAACGTTATACGTTATACTGATATGCTATACAACGTTATACGTTATAATGTATTACTATAGAACGCTATACGTTATACTGTCATGTTATATAACGCTATACGTTATAAAGTAATACTATATACCGTTACGCGTTATACTCATATGCATTACAACGTTATACGTTATAACATAACACTATATATCGTTATACGTTACACTAATATGCTATAAAACGTTAGTCGTTATAACGTAATACTATATATTGTGATACGCTACACACATATGCTATGCTACGTTATACGTTATAACGTAATACTATATATCGTTGTACGTTATAACGTTGTACTCTGTAACGTTGTACGTTATAACACACAGTACATATCGTTATACGTAATACTAATATAATATATGACGTTAAGCATTGTAAGGTAATACCATATAACGTTTTACGTTATAACGTAATACTGTATAACGTTATACGTTATACTCATGTGCTATACAACGTTATACGTTACAACATACACTATATAACGTTATACGTTATACTAATATGCTATATAAGGTTAAGCATTAACGTAATACCATATAACGTTTTACGTTATAACGTAATACTATATAACGATATACGTTATACTGATATGCTATACAACGTTATACGTTATAATGTAATACTATAGAACGCTATACGTTATACTGTCATGTTATATAACGCTATACGTTATAAAGTAATACTATATACCGTTATACGTTACACACATATGCTATCCAACGGTAAACTTTATGACGTAATACCATATAACGTTTTACGTTATACTGATATGCTGTACAACGTTATACGTTTTAACGTGATACTATATAACGTTATACGTTATACTCATGTGCTATACAACGTTATATGTTACAACATACACTATATATCGTTATAAGCTATACTAATATGCTATATAACTTTAAGCATTATAACGTAATACAATATAACGTTTTAGGTTAAAACGTAATGCTATATAACGTTATACGTTATACTGATATCCTATACAACGTTATACGCTATAACGTAATACTATAAAACGTTGTACGTCATACTCATATGCTGTACAACGCTATACATTATAACCTAATACTACCTAACGTTACGCGTTATACTGATATGCTATATAACGTTAGTCGTTATAACGTAATACTATATACCATTATACGTTATACTCATATGCTATACAACGATATACGTTATAACATAACACTATATATCGTTATACGTTACACAAATATGCTATAAAACGTCAGTCGTTATAACGTAATACTATATATTGTGATACGCTACACGCATATGCTATGCAACGTTACTCGATATCACGTAATTCTGTATAACGTTACACGTTATACTGATATGCGATATAACGTTAAACGTTATAACGTAATACCATATAACGTTTTACGTTATAACGTAATACTGTATAACGTTATACGTTATACTGATATGCTATACATCATTATACGTTATAACGTAATACTATATAACGTTATACGTTATACTCATGTGCTATACAACGTTATATGTTACAACATACACTATATATCGTTATACGTTAGACTAATATGCTATATAACGTAAAGCATTATAACGTAATACCATATAACGTTTTACGTTATAACGTAATACTACACAACGTTATACGTTATACTGATATGCTATACAGCATTATACGTTATAACGTAATACTATATAACGTTATACGTTATACTGATGTGCTGTATAACGCTATACATTATAACATCATACTATATAACGTTATACGTTATACTCATGTGCTATACAACGTTATACGTTACAACGTACACTATATATCGTTATACGTTACACTAATATGCTGTATAACGCTATACGTTATAAACTAATACTATATACCGTTATACGTTATACTCATATGCTATACAACGATATACGTTTTAACATAACACTATATATCGTTATACGTTACACAAATATGCTATAAACGTTAGTCGTTATAACGTAATTCTATATATTGTGATACGCTACACGCATATGCTATGCAACGTTATACGTTATAACGTAATACTGTATATCGTTGTACGTTATACTGATATGCTGTACAACGCTATACATTATAACGTAATACTATATAACGTTATACGTTATACTGATATGCTATATAACGTTAGTCGTTATGACGTAATACTATATAACGTTATACGTTATAACGTAATACCATATAACGTTCTACGTTATAACGTAATACTATATAACTTGATACGCTACATACATATGCTATACAACGTTATACGTTATAACATAACACCACATGCCGTTATACGTTATACTAATATGCTATATAACGTTAAACGTTAACGTAATACCATATAACGTTATACCTTATACCGATATGCTATATGACGCTATTCGTTATAACGTAATACCACATAAGGCTATACGTTATAACGTAATACCATATAATGTTATACGTTATACTGATATGTTATACAACGTTATACGTTATAACGTAATACTATATAACGTGATACGTTATACTGATATGCTATACAACGTTATACGTTATAATGTAATACTATATAACGTTATACGTTATACTGACATGTTATATATCGCTATACGTTATAAAGTAATACTATATACCGTTATACGTTACACACATATGCAAACCAACGTTAAACGTTATAACGTAATACCATATAACGTTTTACGTTATACTGATATGCTGTACAACGCTATACATTATAACGTAATACTATTTAACGTTATACGTTATACTAATATGCTATATAACGTTAGTCGTTATAACGTAATACTATATAACGTTAAACGTTATGCTGATATGCTATACAACGTTATACGTTATATCGTAATACTATATAACGTGATACGTTGTACTCATGTGCTATACAACGTTATACCTTATAACATACACTACATATCGTTATACGTTATACTGATATGCTATACAACGTTATACGTTATAATGTAATACTATATAACGTTATACGTTATACTGACATGTTATATATCGCTATACGTTATAAAGTAATACTATATACCGTTATACGTTACACACATATGCAAACCAACGTTAAACGTTATAACGTAATACCATATAACGTTTTACGTTATACTGATATGCTGTACAACGCTATACATTATAACGTAATACTATTTGACGTTATACGTTATGCTGATATGCTATATATCGTTAGTCGTTATGACGTAATACTATATAACGTTATACGTTATACTGATATACTGTACAACGTTATACGCTATAACGTAATACCATATAACGTTTTACGTTATACTGATATGCTGTACAACGTTAAACGTTATAACGTAGTACTATATATTGTGATACGTTACACACATATGCTATGCAACGTTATACGTTATAACGTTATACTATATAACTTGATACGCTACACACATATGCTATACAACGTTATACGTTATAACATAACACCATATGCCGTCATACGTTATACTAATATGCTACATAACGTTAAGCATTGTAACATAATACCATATAACGTTTTACGTTACAACGTAATACTATATAACGTGATACGTTATGCTCATATGCTATACAACGTTATACGTTATAACATAACACTATATATCGTTACACGTTATACTAATATATTATATAACGTTAATCCTTATAACGTAATACTATATAACGTGATACGTTACACACATTTGCCATACAACGTTATACGTTATAACATAACACTATATGCCGTTACACGTTATACTAATATATTATATAACGTTAATCCTTATAACGTAATACTATATAACGTTATGCATTATAACATTCACTATATATCGTTATACGTTATACCAGTATGCTATATAACGTAAAGGATTGTAACATAATACCATATAACGTCTTACCTCATAACGTAATACTATATAACGTTATACGTTATACTGATATTCTTTACAACATTATACGTTATAGCGTAATACTATATATCGTTATACGTTACACTAATATGCTATATAACGTTAGTCGTTATATCGTAGTTCTATATAACGTTATACGTTATAACGTAATACTATATAACGTGATACGTTACACACATATGCTATACACGTTATACGTTATGACATAACACTATATGTCGTTACACGTTATACTAATATATTATATAACGTTAATCCTTATAACGTAATACTACATAACGTTATACATTATAACATACACTATATATCGTTATACGTTATACTAATATACTATATAACGTTAAACGTTATAACGTAATACTATATAACATTATACGCTATAACATACACTATATATCGTTATACGTTATACCAGTATGCTATATAACGTTAAGAATTGTAACATAATACCATATAACGTTTTACCTCATAACGTAATACTATATAACGTTATACGTTATACTGATATTCTTTACAACATTATACGTTATGGCGTAATACTATATATCGTTATACGTTACACTAATATGCTATATAACGTTAGTTGTTATAACGTAGTTCTATATAACGGTATACGTTATAACGTAATACTATATAACGTGGTACGTTATACTCATTTGCTATACAAAATTATACGTTATAACATAACTCTATATACCGTTATACGTTACGCTAATATATTATATAACGTTAAGCCATATAACGTAATACTATATAACGTTATACGTTATACTAATATATTATATAACGTTAATCCTTATAACGTAATACTATATAACGTTATACGTTATATCATACACTATATATCGTTATACGTTATACTAATATACTATATAACGTTAAACGTTATAACGTAATACTATATAACGTTATACGTCTACTGATATGCTATATAACTTTAAGCATTATAACGTAATACATTTCAACGTTATACATTATAACATACACTATATATCGTTTACGTTATACTAATATACTATTTAACGTTAAACGTTATAACGTAATACTATATAACGTTATACATTATACTGATATGCTATATAACTTTAAGCATTATAACGTAATACATTTCAACGTTATACGTTATAACATAACACTATATATCGTTATACGTTACACTAATATGCTATATAACGTTAGTCGTTATAACGTAATATCATATAACGTTTTACGTTATAACGTAATACTATATAACGTGATACGTTATACTCATACGCTATACAACGTTATACGTTATAACATAACTCTATATACCGTTATACGTTACGCTAATATATTATATAACGTTAAGCCATATAACGTAATACTATATAACGCTATACGTTATAACATACACTATATATCGTTATACGTTATACTAATATACTATATAACGTTAAACGTTATAACGTAATACTATATAACGTTATACGTCTACTGATATGCCATATAACTTTAAGCATTATAACGTAATACATTTCAACGTTATACGTTATAACATAACACTATGTATCGTTATACGTTACACTAATATGCTTTATAACGTTAGTCGTTATAACGTAATGCCATATAACGTTTTACGTTATAACGTAATACTATATAACGTGATACGTTATACTCATACGCTATACAACGTTATACGTTATAACATAACACTATATACCGTTATACGTTACGCTAATATATTATATAACCTTAAGCCGTATAACGTAATACTATATAACGTTTTACGTTATACTGATATGCTATATAACGTTAGTCGTTATAACGAAATACTATATATCGTTATACGTTATACTCATATGCTGTATAACTTTAAGCCTTATTACGTAATAATATATAACGTTATACTGATATGCTATATAACGCTATACATTACAACGTAATGCTATATAACATTATATGTTATAACATACACTATATATCGTTATACGTTATACTAATATGCTATATAACGTTAATTATTGTAACATAATACCATAAAACGTTTTACCTTATAACGTAATACTATATAACATTATACGTTATAGGAATATGCTATGTAACGTTAAGCATTATAACGTAATACCATATAACGTTTTTCGTTATAACGTAATACTATATAGCGTTATACGTTATACTAATATGCTATATATCGTTAGTCGTTATAACGTGATGTTATATAACGTGATACGTTACACTAATGTGCTATATAACGTTAGTTGTTATAACGTAATACTATATAACGTTACACGTTATACTCATGTGCTATACAACGTTATACGTTATAACATACAGTCTATATCGTTTTACGTTATAACGTAATACTATATAACGTTATACGTTATACTGACATGCTGTATAACGCTATACATTATAACGTAATACTATATATCGTTACACGTTATACTAATATATTGTATAACGTTAATCCTTATAACGTAATACTATATAACGTGATACGTTTCACACATATGCCATACAACGTTATACGTTGTAACATACACTATATATCGTTATACGTTATACTAATATGCTATATAACGTTAAGCATTATAACGGCATACCATATAACGTTTTACGTTATAACGTAATACTATATAACGTTATATGTTATACTGATATGCTGTATAACGCAAAACCTTATACCGTAATAGTATATAACGTTATACGTTATACTAATATGCTATATAACGATAAGCACTATAACGTAATACCATATAACGTTTCACGTTATAACGTAATACTATATAACGTGATACATTATACTGTAATGCTATACATCGTTATACGTTATAACGTAATACTATATATCGTTATACGTTATACTGATATGCTATATAACGACAAGCATTATAACGTAATACCATATAACGTTTTACGTTATAACGTAATACTATATAATGTTATACGTTATACTGATATGCTATACAACATGATACGATATAACGTAATACTATATAACGTTATACGTTTTACTGATATGCTATATAACGCTGTACGTTATGGAGTAATACTATATAACGTTATACGTTTTACTGATATGCTATATAACGCTATACGTTATAAAGTAATACTATATAACGTTATACGTTATAGTGATATGCTGTACAATGTTATACGTTATAACATACGCTATATATCGTTATACGTTATACTAATATGCTATATAACGTTAAGCATTATAACGTAATACCATATAACGTTTTACGTTATAACTTAATACTATATAACGTTATACGTTACCCTAATATGCTATATAACGTTAGTCGTTATAACGTAATACTATATAACGTGATACGTTACACACATATGCTATACAACGTTATAAGTTGTAACATACACTATATATCGTTATACGTTATACTAATATGCTATATAACGTTATACGTTACCCTAATATGCTATATAACGTTAGTCGTTATAACGTAATACAGTATAACGTGATACGTTACACACATATGCTGTACAACGTTATACGTTGTAACATACACTAAATATCGTTATACGTTATACTAATATGCTATTTAACGTTAAGCATTACCACGTAATACCATATAACGTTTTACGTTATAACGTAATACTATATAACGTTATATGCTATACTGATATGCTGTATAACGCTATACCTTATACCGTAATACTATATAACGTTATACGTTATACTAATATGCTATGTAACGTTAAGCATTATAACGTAATACCATATAACGTTTTACGTTATAACGTAATACTATATAACGTTATACGTTATACTGATAAGCTGTATAACTCTATACATTGTAACGTAATACTATATAGCGTTATACGCTATACTAATATGCTATGTAACGTTAAGCATTATAACGTAATACCATAAAACGTTTTACGTTATAACGTATTACTATATGACGTTATACGTTATACTAATATGCTATAGAACGTTATACGTTATACCGTAATACCATATAACGTTTTACGTTATAACTTAATACTATATAACGTTATACGTTATACTGACATGCTGTATAACGCTATACATTATAACGTAATACTATATAACGTTTTACGTTATACTAATATGCTATTTAACGTTAAGCATTATAACGTAATACCATATATCCTTTTACGTTATAACGTAATGCTATATAACGTTATACGTTATACTCATGTGCTATACAACGTTATACGTTATAACATACACTATATATCGTTATACCTTACACTAATATGCTATATAACGTTAAGCATTATAACGTAATACCATATAACGTTTTACGTTATAACGTAATACTATATAACGTTATACCATATACTGATATGCTATACAACATTAAACGATATAACGTATTACTATATAACGTTATACGTTATACTGATATACTGTATAACGCTATTGATTATAACGTAATACTATATAACGTTATACGTTATACTAATATGCTATTTAACGTTAAGCATTATAACGTAATACCTTAAAACCTTTTACGTTATAACGTAATGCTATATAACGTTATACGTTATACTCATGTGCTATACCACGTGATGCGTTATAACATACACTATATGTCGTTATACGTTACACTAATATGCTATATAACGTTAAGCATTATAACGTAATACCATATAACGTTTTACGTCATAACGTAATACTATATAACGTTATACGTCATACTCATGTGCTATACAATGTTATACGTTATAACATACACTATATATCGTTATACGTTACACTAATATGCTATATAACGTTAAGCATTATAACGTAATACCATATAACGTTTTACGTTATACTAATATGCTTTGTAACGTTAAGCATTATAACGTAATACCATATAACGTTTTACGTTATAACGTAATGCTATATAACGTTATACGTTATACTGATATGCTATACAACGTTATACGCTATATTAATACTATAAAACGTTGTACGTTATACTCATATGCTGTACAACGCTATAAATTAGAACCTAATACTATATAACGTTACGCGTTATACTGATATGCTATATAACGTTAGTCGTTATAACGTAATACTATATAACGTTATACGTTATACTGATATGCTGTACAACGATATACGTTATAACGTTATACCATATAACTTGATACGCTACACACATATGCTATACAACGTTATACGTTATAACATAACACCATATGCCGTTATACGTTATACTAATATGCTATATAACGTTAAACGTTAACGTAATACCATATAACGTTTTACGTTATAACGTAATACTATATAACGTCATACGTTATACTCATATGCTATACAACGTTATGCGTTATAACATAACACTATATGCCGTTATACGTTATACTAATATGCTATATAACGTTAAACATTAACGTAATACCATATAACGTTTTACGTTATAACGTAATACTATATAACGTTATACGTTATACAGATATGCTGTACAACGTTATACGTTATAACGTAATACTGTATATCGTGATACGTTACACACATATGCTATGCAACGTTATACGTTATAACGTAATACTATATATCGTTGTATGTTATACTGATATGCTGTACAACGCTATACATTATAACGTAATACTATATAACGTTATACGTTATACTCATGTGCTATACAACGTTATATGTTACAACATACACTATATATCGTTATACGTTATACTAATATGCTATATAACGTAAAGCATTATAACGTAATACCATATAACGTTTTACGTTATAACGTAATACTACACAACGTTATACGTTATACTGATATGCTATACAGCATTATACGTTATAACGTAATACTATATAACGTTATACGTTATACTGATGTGCTGTATAACGCTATACATTATAACGTAATACTATACAACGTTATGTGTTATACTCATATGCTATACAACGTTATACGTTATAACATAACACTATATATCGTTATACGTTACACTAATATGCTATATAACGTTAGTCGTTATAACGTAATACTATATAACGTTATACGTTATACTGATATGCTGTAGAACGTTATACGTTATAACGTAATACTATATATCGTGATACGTTACACACATATGCTATCCAACGTTAAACTTTTTGACGTTATACTATTTAAAGTTATACGGTATACTGATATGCTATACAACATTATACGTTATAACGTAATACTATATAACGTTATACGTTATAACGTAATACTATATAACGTTATACGTTCTGCTGATATGCTATACAACGTTATACGTTATAATGTAATACTATAGAACGCTATACGTTATACTGTCATGTTATATAACGCTATACGTTATAAAGTAATACTATATACCGTTATGCGTCATACTCATATGCTATACAAAGTTATACGTTATAACATAACACTATATATCGTTATACGTTACACTAATATGCTATATAACGTTAGTCGTTATATCGTAATACTATATAACGTTATACGTTATACTGATATGCTGTACAACGTTATACGTTATAACGTAATACTATATATCGTGATACGTTACACACATATGCTATGCAACGTTATAAGTTATAACGTAATACTATATATCGTTGTACGTTATACTGATATGCTGTACAACGCTATACATTATAACGTAATACTATATAACGTTATACGTTATACTGATATGCTATATAACGTTAGTCGTTATGACGTAATACTATATAACGTTATACGTTGTAACGTAATACCATATAACGTTCTACGTTATAACGTTATACTATATAACTTAATACGCTACACACATATGCTATACAACGTTATACGTTATAACATAACACCATATGCCGTTATACGTTATACTAATATGCTATATAACGTTAAACGTTAACGTAATACCATATAACGTTTTACGTTATAACGTAATACCATATAACGATAAAGGTTATAACGTAGTACCGTATAGCGTTATAAGTCTTAACGTGATACTACATAACGTTACAGGATATCACGTAATTCTGTATAACGTTATACGTTATACTGATATGCTATACATCATTATACGTTATAACGTAATACTATATAACGTTATACGTTATACTCATGTGCTATACAACGTTATATGTTACAACATACACTATATATCGTTATACGTTAGACTAATATGCTATATAACGTAAAGCATTATAACGTAATACCATATAACGTTTTACGTTATAACGTAATACTACACAACGTTATACGTTATACTGATATGCTATACAGCATTATACGTTATAACTTAATACTATATAACGTTATACGTTATACTGATGTGCTGTATAACGCTATACATTATAACATCATACTATATAACGTTATACGTTATACTCATGTGCTATACAACGTTATACGTTACAACGTACACTATATATCGTTATACGTTACACTAATATGCTATATAACGCTATACGTTATAAACTAATACTATATACCGTTATACGTTATACTCATATGCTATACAACGATATACGTTATAACATAACACTATATATCGTTATACGTTACACAAATATGCTATAAAACGTTAGTCGTTATAACGTAATACTATATATTGTGATACGCTACACGCATATGCTATGCAACGTTATACGTTATAACGTAATACCATATATCGTTTTACGTTATACTGATATGCTGTACAACGCTATACATTATAACGTAATACTATATAACGTTATACGTTATACTGATATGCTATGTAACGTTAGTCGTTAGGACGTAATACTATATAACGTTATACGTTATACTGATATACTGTACAACGTTATACGTTATAACGTAATACCATATAACGTTTTACGTTATTGATATGCTGTACAACGTTATACGTTATAACGTAATACTATATACTGTTATGTGTAGTATGCTGGACTGAAAAGGACTAATATGGCGAATTAGAGGATTGCAGAAAAATTGCAAACATTTTCCAAAATCTATTAATCTCATTTTATTTCTTCGAAAGTCTACAAAACTGTTAATTAACATTAAGCAAATATACAAAATCTTCACGTTCGGAATAATGGAGCGAATATTTGAAACGGTACTATGAAATCTATAAGTTAAAATGCATACATTGCATACATACACAAATAAACACGTGCATACGTTACACACATACACACATGCATACAAATTTTCCTCAAACTACAAGACAGACATTCAAAGTACATAATGTTTTATGTAAATCGAAATATTTTCGAAAATAAAAAATACCGAATCAAACACTCTTCCAACATATTCCGAACGCTCGTCATTACTTATATTACTAAGAAAAAAAAAAAAAAAAAAAAAAAGAAAGAAATTGTAAAGGGGAACGCATTGTTCCCGATACGATTTACAAACCAAACCAATGAACGGTGTTACAGACTAGAGAACATGGGGTCCCCAATGGTGCGGTACGCTTCAGCATCCTCGTGAACACCAACTCCCTCCGCCTGTCCCAATGCCATCTGAAACGGTCAAACTGCAAGTAAAAAATAACCAGATATTAATGCGATTTCTATTTCGGCAGCACCGACGTATTGCACGGTGTTCCATAATCGCTTGAGATTCCATATAGTTGTTGTTGAAATCTCTACGCATTTGGTAGATAAAAAGTTGCGAGAAATCATCCTCTTGTCAAAGTAGTCACACACTCTTCTAGGTCTTCCAAACCTGATCGCTTGCATTTCTCCCATTACTTCAGCTTTGTAATGGTGCTTTTATTTCTGACAACTTAGATATGCAATTGTCAAAACTGCTCAGTTCAGGACACAATTCAGGATCTTTCCAGGGATTGTTCTGCTGAGACATGTCTTCATCATCGCGGAGTTCATAATTTGTATAATTTGCCTCCTTCAATAATTGTTTTCTAAGTCGCTGGCAATTATAAATCTCCAAGTGTTTGCCTCGCGCGTAATTCACGTCCAACTTTGACAAGAGTACACCTCAGTAATGCTAAAATCCGTAAATCGCGTCTGCGGTTTCGCCGACACTCTAATTGTTTACGGCGGATTCTACGAATCCATCCTACTAACCATTTGGTACTATTTGGCTTGGCGTCAATATCTCCAACTCTCTCTTCATACTTCTCCATGATGACGGCTTGGCAGTTTTCTTAATTTATTGAAATACAAATGTCCTCTTTTTTGAGGTTAACACAGTACCGATGATACGATATTCACGTTTTCTTACAGATTTCTCGAGTATTTCACTTAATTATTGAATAAGTAATAAGTATACCAACCCGTATTTCTCTTGCGTTTTGTTGTAATCCAAAATAGTACAGGTTCACAAAACTCCACACACAAAATATTTGAAACTATCGAGTAACGCACGATGTTCACCGCTCCAAGGCTACACAGCAAATGCCTACACTGACCCTCTAATGGCGGCTATATATACCCCCACCCTTGCCTTTCTCTAGCAGTCCTCCGCCCGAACATAAGAAAATAGTTCCTTATAAAATCTTACATTATTATAATTTTTCAAAAATACTTTGTTAAATCCACTCAATTTTTTAAAGTATTTGCGACAATTTTAATGCAAAACTTTACACACTTTTTACATTATATTAAAATTGCGGTTAATTTCTAACCAATCGCGTGCGCCAGTTTGCACGACGTCATTTCCGGTGCGGATATTCTCTAATGGCGCCAAATCTCTTCACACATTATATAGGACGTGAATTAATGTTGATCTATTAGACAGAATGAAAATCTGATGTATCATTTATGATACATTTTAATTTTTGAATTTTTGTTTTATTTTAATTTTTGTTGAATTTTATCGGTATAATAAATATTAACAAACGGTCGATTCATTTTAATATCTTTATCTCTGCTTAAAAATAATATTTTTATCAATTCTACTACTAACTAATAATACTAATTTCCTAATAACTAGCGATACTACTAACAATTCTTAAATTTTATGATCAAAGTCAAGTTTCAGATATTTTTAAAACATACGGCAATCCTTAAAAATTTATTAGACATGTACAATCTACGAGCATTTTTTAACTATTAGAGTTGTAATATTAGTACTTCGATATTTTACTTTCTTTATTAGTAACGTTATTATCATGTACTCACACAGCTTTTGTTTTCATGCAGCTTAAATCTTACGCTTCTTGATATTTAATATGTATGATTTTCTATGACCATCTTATTGATTGTTATCGTGGTCAGCAGTAAGAAACTGATGGTATATATAAGGACCTTCCTTCCTCATTTGCTTGCTTTGCTGAATTCTAAAAAATTGGTATCGCTAACCTTTACGGTGACATGATCCTGTTGGTTTGCTATTTTTTTTTTTTTTTTTTTTTACATGTATGCATATTGTGCTGAATTAAATGTTCGTGAGCCGCACAAAGTATATTTATGTGTCTGCCGCCAATACGTCTTACTGCATCTTTGCAAAATCCTGCATTTATAACCTCCTTTCAACCCCACGAAGTCTTACGTCGGTAGCCTCCTATTTGTCCTACAAAGTCCCGCGTCGGTAGTCTCCTCGTGGTCCTACAAAATCCTACCTTGGTAGCCTCCTCTGAATAGCACGAACTCACATATTGGTAACTCCCTTCTCCGGATAGCAGGTAATAAATAACAGCAACGCCCATTTCCCTCACTTTCTGAACGAGGGTTGTCCCCGACGAATCCGATGATCTCGTGCCCTGAGACGCACCCCATCACAGTCTTCCTCTGCAGCGTCACGGTGACGGAGAGACACACTCTCGTGTGATCTCGTCCGCGAGTAAAACAACGTCTTTACGATCAGTGGATATTTCACGTTTTAGCAAAGAGCCCGACTTAGGCTTTGGAGGGAGGTGTATTCGTTGTCCCGTTGAACGCGGATTCGTCGTTGAACTTGGGATCATTGTCATTAGTATCTCGAGTATCTGGCTACCTACCACGGTTACTTGTCAAATTCTGTAATGATCATATTTGTACTAGTAGATATCTTCTCTATTACGTAACAACGATGGCTGATTCCAGTGACATATTCATTACACGCCCCTAACACTAATCATAATGTTAACCCGACATAGAGAGTTATCTCTCGTACCGCCCAAGTCATGGATTATCTTTAAAAGTTGCACTCTAATACCGATCCTTTACCATATGCCAAATTGATCTTGCTATTCATGAATGATATTTCGTAAAAAAAAAAAATAAAAAAAGAAAAAAAGAACCCAACTTTTGCATAATTTTGGCGATAAATGTTACAATTTTCTGTTTGCCATGAAAGAAATCATGTCGAATTTTATACTTTTTGCTACAAAAATATTTACATTTTACTAACGGTAAGTATATAGCAAGTATATTCCGGAAATGTACATCTGAAGCATATTATAAAAATCTGAAATTAAAAAATGAATTACCGATTCATTCTTTTTTCTTTCTAACGCAAGAAATATATTGTTAAACGATTCTTCTTACTTTAAATCTGTTGTATATCTTCATATTCAAAATCTTCAATTGTTGCAACGCATAGATGATCGTCATTAAGTTAGTCAATTTCAAATCTGTTTCCAAGTCATTTCATCGCTCATATTAAAATAATTGTATTCTTCTTCGTTAGAAAATACAGAAAGAGCTATTCATCCAATAGCGCATGGAATTGCATACAACCAAGACATCAAATTAGACGAAATAGTGAAGATTACAACATACCATAGTTGTTTTACTTCATGTTTCGATGTTCATACAAATGAACTTGTAATCAGATTCTTTCTATAAGATTTCGTGTGTTCAAAAAAAAAAAAAAAAAAAAAAAAAAAAAAAGAATGAAGCATGATATAAGGACTCGCATTCATATATAGTTTCAATAAACCAATTCCGTTGGCACCGAGATTACTTTGAAATACGACAGTTCTAAATAGTCTAATTGTCGTACACGCATAAATTTCCACAATATACAGATTTGTTGACCGTTCAATCGAAAACGATACATACTGAATCATTTTCTCATTTATCTATCCATGGAAAACGTTGATCGAAATGTTGATGAAGGTAAAATAGTAATTCATTTTGTCCTTCCATTTGGAAAGTGATTTTCTGGATCGTTTGATATTACTTTCTGAAATATATTCATAATTTCCACAATTCAAAAAACACTTACTAATCGTTTTTTCACATTCACGCGTAATTTGTCCTTCGACCTGAATACCCTAACTTTATAAAAAAATATATGTTTTGCTTATATTTACTACCATTATTCTATATATTTGGAATATTTTTGCATCAATAGTTTGCATGCAAATGCAACTGCGTGCGAATTTTATGTGCGTAATGAATCCGTCAAATAATTATATTAAATTTGCAATTTTGAGTCTGAAAAACATTCGACTTCAATGATTATACTTTGATTTTTACCTGCCGGAAAACTGATGGAACAAAAATTTGTTGCGTCTATCATGTACTTACGTAATTAAAACGTAAGACAAAACTTTTATAAATATAAAAATTTTCATAAAAATTTTGACGCAACGCATTTGAACATTTTATGACGCATTGTATTAATATCACGTTGTTCCTCTTTTTTTTGTGAATATAATAAAAGCAATGACATTTAAACGATACATACATGTTTAGATGCCTCCCACAATATGGCTTTCCCATGGAGCAGGAGGCTTGTTATAAAATTCACGTCATAAATGTAATTTCCTTCAACTTCCTAAAGCAAAAATTATAAGCGTCGACCCAGAAATGACCAACATACAGCAGAAACACTTAAATAATACAAATTTCATATTTGGGTATTACATATTTCTAAGAATTTAACACTACCATGCTCGTTACCATGCTTCAAATGACTTTATATTGGAATTATTTGTATGGTATGCCCATTTCCTTATCACCCTTTATTTTCCTTTTGCTTCCGTAGAGGAGTGACAAGACCATTTGTATCCTCCCTGTCTTTGTCCATTATACATCCTACACATTTTCACAAATAACAAAAAATAGCAAGGACAAATATAGCTTCAACGTATACAGTCATCACAATGAAATGTGAATCATCTCTTGCAGATCTAAAATATTAAACGCGAAACGATCATCTTAATTTAGGATAGATTATAACAGACACACAATCTGCTAGTTTCTTCCTTTCTTAGCAATGATCCGTTCCATTGTCAAACAAGTACTTCCTTCGGTAGCTGGATGAATTGCAGATTTATATTGTATTATGCTTATCATTATACCGCAAGTACTTTGAGTTACTGAAATTGCAGAACCATTTCCTCTTATTGAATGCAAAACATGCAGCACGAACACGTTTTCCATTATCAAAATATCACACACAAACGTCTCATCCATTGTATCAAAGTGATAAGAGACAGACGCAGCACCAGTCCTGTAGTAGCTCATAATACAACAAGTCGCACCAATTTCTCGATTTTCCCCAATTTATATTCAATGTTCGTAATAATCATCCTTCATATAGAATAGTTACCTTTATCCAAAGCATACCACCTCTCTCTCCCTCTCTTTAAATATATGACCTTTCTCATCTTAATCAATGTCTCCCAAAAACGAATTTAATAGAAAGTATACGACGACATCTATAACTATTCAGTTAGAAACTGCCTGTAGTTGTTTAGCTGTACACGACGAGTACAATTATTTCGGGTACTCCTGCGGTACAAAACAGACACCCAAACGGGTTCATATTTCAACAGAAAAACATTTAAAAAAATAGTTATAAATGCATGATACTTAATACCGCACTTGGCATCACGTATAAGTAAAAATAAATTTCTTCAAACAAATTTCAAGTTAAATCTTTAGCTTGTGTAATTATATCAAACTTGTTCGATTAACAACGTGCTATTTACGTCATGTTTTGACAACTGACTCATCGATGATGTATTTCCTTGGAACTGAAAAAGGAACGTGCATAATTTTGTCCTCCATCAACGCTCAAAATATTATCCATTCAATCTTAAAATACGCTGCTTTCCTACTATCGGTATGTAAAAGATTTCTCACTCACAGTATCCATCAATCCGTAATTTGTATAAATATTATTGCAGCTTCTCGCGTCACTTGAACTGTAATATAAACCAGTCTTTTATTTCCGTTACACCTCTGCATACCATTTGTCGGGAACAATACATCTTATTCGTTAATCTAATAACATGTAAACTTCTTCATTTGTTCTAAGATCGATCAATGGATAAGTGAAGAGAATATTGAAATCTGTGAAAATAAGTATCCAGTAATACGACTTCCGAACAGACATATTCATTGCAATGCTTGTCAAATTTCATAGTAATTTCCTATCCATATTAAACATATTTCATATATGTTCATGTCTGTTATTTTGATTAGTTGTGCTACTTGCAGTAATACGCAATTCTGGATCATGCAGATTCAACAAAGATGCATTCAATTTACTCCATACCTCAAAAGGCTACTATCATCTTAATTCAAATGGGAAGACACAGAGCTGTGACAGTATTCAGCTTGCTCAACTTTGAACAAGGCATATTGATAAGCCAGAGTAACTCACGTACAACTTGGCGGTACAAGCGTTGGAAAAACTTTTCTGGACCTGAGGAAACACATTTGCACAGATAACGAACAAAAGGGATTAGAGCTCACCGAATAAGACTTGCTACAATTTGCTGTAGTTTGTCACAATAAGCCTACGTGTATCGCGCGTCAGACGATTTTGGAATTGGTTGATGCTTGGATGTTCAAGATAAGGAAGCACGAAGTGATCAGACGTTTATGTACAACGTGATCATGGTACGACTCATCGTCAGCCAGAAAACTTTACGCACGATTTTCTAAAAACAAAGACTTTTCCCCTTTATTTATCCCATACCAATCCTCTCTCGTCACTCCTTATCTCATACACAGACAGGCCAAACAATGTCGCCGATCACGGCCAACAGTCTGGACACATGTGCGGACCTCTTGCCTGCGACAGAATTTTGTTATGTGTAGTATGCTGGACTGAAAAGGACTAATATGGCGAATTAGAGGATTGCAGAAAAATTGCAAACATTTTCCAAAATCTATTAATCTCATTTTATTTCTTCGAAAGTCTACAAAACTGTTAATTAACATTAAGCAAATATACAAAATCTTCACGTTCGGAATAATGGAGCGAATATTTGAAACGGTACTATGAAATCTATAAGTTAAAATGCATACATTGCATACATACACAAATAAACACGTGCATACGTTACACACATACACACATGCATACAAATTTTCTTCAAACTACAAGACAGACATTCAAAGTACATAATGTTTTATGTAAATCGAAATATTTTCGAAAATAAAAAATACCGAATCAAACACTCTTCCAACATATTCCGAACGCTCGTCATTACTTATATTACTAAGAAAAAAAAAAAAAAAAAAAAAAAAGAAATTGTAAAGGGGAACGCATTGTTCCCGATACGATTTACAAACCAAACCAATGAACGGTGTTACAGACTAGAGAACCTGGGGTCCCCAATGGTGCGGTACGCTTCAGCATCCTCGTGAACACCAACTCCCTCCGCCTGTCCCAATGCCATCTGAAACGGTCAAACTGCAAGTAAAAAATAACCAGATATTAATGCGATTTCTATTTCGGCAGCACCGACGTATTGCACGGTGTTCCATAATCGCTTGAGATTCCATATAGTTGTTGTTGAAATCTCTACGCATTTGGTAGATAAAAAGTTGCGAGAAATCATCCTCTTGTCAAAGTAGTCACACACTCTTCTAGGTCTTCCAAACCTGATCGCTTGCATTTCTCCCATTACTTCAGCGTTGTAATGGTGCTTTTATTTCTGACAACTTAGATATGCAATTGTCAAAACTGCTCAGTTCAGGACACAATTCAGGATCTTTCCAGGGATTGTTCTGCTGAGACATGTCTTCATCATCGCGGAGTTCATAATTTGTATAATTTGCCTCCTTCAATAATTGTTTTCTAAGTCGCTGGCAATTATAAATCTCCAAGTGTTTGCCTCGCGCGTAATTCACGTCCAACTTTGACAAGAGTACACCTCAGTAATGCTAAAATCCGTAAATCGCGTCTGCGGTTTCGCCGACACTCTAATTGTTTACGGCGGATTCTACGAATCCATCCTACTAACCATTTGGTACTATTTGGCTTGGCGTCAATATCTCCAACTCTCTCTTCATACTTCTCCATGATGACGGCTTGGCAGTTTTCTTAATTTATTGAAATACAAATGTCCTCTTTTTTGAGGTTAACACAGTACCGATGATACGATATTCACGTTTTCTTACAGATTTCTCGAGTATTTCACTTAATTATTGAATAAGTAATAAGTATACCAACCCGTATTTCTCTTGCGTTTTGTTGTAATCCAAAATAGTACAGGTTCACAAAACTCCACACACAAAATATTTGAAACTATCGAGTAACGCACGATGTTCACCGCTCCAAGGCTACACAGCAAATGCCTACACTGACCCTCTAATGGCG
Organism: Bombus sylvestris; assembly: GCA_911622165.2. NCBI lineage: Eukaryota > Metazoa > Arthropoda > Insecta > Hymenoptera > Apidae > Bombus > Bombus sylvestris. The sequence goes on along the minus strand of CAJVRE020000112.1, from coordinate 1,311,745 downwards.
GCTATATATACCCCCACCCTTGCCTTTCTCTAGCAGTCCTCCGCCCGAACATAAGAAAATAGTTCCTTATAAAATCTTACATTATTACAATTTTTCAAAAATACTTTGTTAAATCCACTCAATTTTTTAAAGTATTTGCGACAATTTTAATGCAAAACTTTACACACTTTTTACATTATATTAAAATTGCGGTTAATTTCTAACCAATCGCGTGCGCCAGTTTGCACGACGTCATTTCCGGTGCGGATATTCTCTAATGGCGCCAAATCTCTTCACACATTATATAGGACGTGAATTAATGTTGATCTATTAGACAAAATGAAAATCTGATATATCATTTATGATACATTTTAATTTTTGAATTTTTTTTTTATTCTAATTTTTGTTGAATTTTATCGGTATAATAAATATTAACAAACGGTCGATTCATTTTAATATCTTTATCTTTGCTTAAAAATAATATTTTTATCAATTCTACTACTAACTAATAATACTAATTACTAATAACTAGCGATACTACTAACAATTCTTAAATTTTATGATCAAAGTCAAGTTTCAGATATTTTTAAAACATACGGCAATCCTTAAAAATTTATTAGACATGTACAATCTACGAGCATTTTTTAACTATTAGAGTTGTAATATTAGTACTTCGATATTTTACTTTCTTTATTAGTAACGTTATTATCATGTACTCACACAGCTTTTGTTTTCATGCAGCTTAAATCTTACGCTTCTTGATATTTAATATGTATGATTTTCTATGACCATCTTATTGATTGTTATCGTGGTCAGCAGTAAGAAACTGATGGTATATATAAGGACCTTCCTTCCTCATTTGCTTGCTTTGCTGAATTCTAAAAAATTGGTATCGCTAACCTTTACGGTGACATGATCCTGTTGGTTTGCTATTTTTTTTTTTTTTTTTTTACATGTATGCATATTGTGCTGAATTAAATGTTCGTGAGCCGCACAAAGTATATTTATGTGTCTGCCGCCAATACGTCTTACTGCATCTTTGCAAAATCCTGCATTTATAACCTCCTTTCAACCCCACGAAGTCTTACGTCGGTAGCCTCCTATTTGTCCTACAAAGTCCCGCGTCGGTAGTCTCCTCGTGGTCCTACAAAATCCTACCTTGGTAGCCTCCTCTGAATAGCACGAACTCACATATTGGTAACTCCCTTCTCCGGATAGCAGGTAATAAATAACAGCAACGCCCATTTCCCTCACTTTCTGAACGAGGGTTGTCCCCGACGAATCCGATGATCTCGTGCCCTGAGACGCACCCCATCACAGTCTTCCTCTGCAGCGTCACGGTGACGGAGAGACACACTCTCGTGTGATCTCGTCCGCGAGTAAAACAACGTCTTTACGATCAGTGGATATTTCACGTTTTAGCAAAGAGCCCGACTTAGACTTTGGAGGGAGGTGTATTCGTTGTCCCGTTGAACGCGGATTCGTCGTTGAACTTGGGATCATTGTCATTAGTATCTCGAGTATCTGGCTACCTACCACGGTTACTTGTCAAATTCTGTAATGATCATATTTGTACTAGTAGATATCTTCTCTATTACGTAACAACGATGGCTGATTCCAGTGACATATTCATTACACGCCCCTAACACTAATCATAATGTTAACCCGACATAGAGAGTTATCTCTCGTACCGCCCAAGTCATGGATTATCTTTAAAAGTTGCACTCTAATACCGATCCTTTACCATATGCCAAATTGATCTTGCTATTCATGAATGATATTTCGTAAAAAAAAAAAAGAAAAAAAGAAAAAAAGAATCCCTTTTGCATAATTTTGGCGATAAATGTTACAATTTTCTGTTTGCCATGAAAGAAATCATGTCGAATTTTATACTTTTTGCTACAAAAATATTTACATTTTACTAACGGTAAGTATATAGCAAGTATATTCCGGAAATGTACATCTGAAGCATATTATAAAAATCTGAAATTAAAAAATGAATTACCGATTCATTCTTTTTTCTTTCTAACGCAAGAAATATATTGTTAAACGATTCTTCTTACTTTAAATCTGTTGTATATCTTCATATTCAAAATCTTCAATTGTTGCAACGCATAGATGATCGTCATTAAGTTAGTCAATTTCAAATCTGTTTCCAAGTCATTTCATCGCTCATATTAAAATAATTGTATTCTTCTTCGTTAGAAAATACAGAAAGAGCTATTCATCCAATAGCGCATGGAATTGCATACAACCAAGACATCAAATTAGACGAAATAGTGAAGATTACAACATACCATAGTTGTTTTACTTCATGTTTCGATGTTCATACAAATGAACTTGTAATCAGATTCTTTCTATAAGATTTCGTGTGTTCAAAAAAAAAAAAAAAAAAAAAAAAAAAAAGAATGAAGCATGATATAAGGACTCGCATTCATATATAGTTTCAATAAACCAATTCCGTTGGCACCGAGATTACTTTGAAATACGACAGTTCTAAATAGTCTAATTGTCGTACACGCATAAATTTCCACAATATACAGATTTGTTGACCGTTCAATCGAAAACGATACATACTGAATCATTTTCTCATTTATCTATCCATGGAAAACGTTGATCGAAATGTTGATGAAGGTAAAATAGTAATTCATTTTGTCCTTCCATTTGGAAAGTGATTTTCTGGATCGTTTGATATTACTTTCTGAAATATATTCATAATTTCCACAATTCAAAAAACACTTACTAATCGTTTTTTCACATTCACGCGTAATTTGTCCTTCGACCTGAATACCCTTACTTTATAAAAAAATATATGTTTTTGCTTAGGAGAGTGAAGGAAAAGCGTTAGAGAGGACAGAGGAAGGTGTGGAACACCAAAAGAAAAAGTAGAGGTTAGGTGAGAAAAGGCACAGAGGCAAGTTAGAAAGAAAGAAGACAGATGGCAGCAAGAGGAAGACCGAGGACGGTGGGGAAGGCGGGAGAAAAGGCCGAACAAAGAAACACAATGGAGAGATATACAGGGGCGGAGGAGGACAAAACGAAGAGGGAGGGAAATACCGCAGAGGGGGAGGAGAGTATAATACGGAAAGAGGGGGGGGCTGGAAATGTTGGATGAGTTAGTAGCGATGATGAAAAAGGAGAGGAAGGAGGAGAGAGAGAGATGGGAGAAAGAAAGAGAAGAAGAGAGGAAATGGTGGAGGAAAGAGAGAGAGAGATGGGAGAAAGAAAGAGAAGAAGAGAGGAAATGGTGGAGGAAAGAGAGAGAGGAGGAGAGAAGGAGAGAGGAGAAGGAGAGAGAAGAAGAGAGGGAGAGGTGGAAGAGAGAAAGAGAGGAGGAATGGGAGAAATGGGAGAAAGCGTGGGAGAAGTGGAGAGCTGAGAAGAAAGAGCTGCAGAGTAGTATTAAGAGGTTAGAAGAGGAGAGAGAAAGGGCGGAAAGAGAGAAAAGGAGGAAAAATGTGGTAATAAGAGGTGTGAATTGGAGGGAGGATTGCAACGAAGAAACGGTAGAACAGTTCATAAAGGAAAACCTGAAGATAGAGGTAGGGGTAGAGAAAGCTAGGAGGATAAGGGGGGGAGGAAAGGACGGAATGATGATTGCAACGATAAATTCCTGGGAGAAAAAATTGGAGGTAATGAGAGTAAAGAGCAAGTTGGGGAGGGGGATTTACATAGACGATGACTTAACGAGGAGCGAGAGAGAGGTGCAACAAAAGCTAAGAGAAATGGCGAGAGTAAGAAGGGAGAAGGGGGAGCGGGTAAGAGTAGGATATAGGAAGTTGAAAATAGGGGACAGCTGGTTCAGGTGGAATGAAAGGGAGGGGAAGCTGGAGGAGGAGGGTAGGAGGGTGAGGAAAGCATGAGTAGAAAGGAAAGAGGGGGCGGGGGATGGGAAGGGGTTAAGGCTGTGCTTTTGGAACGTTGCGGGGATAATGAATAAGGATAGGGAAGTGTGGGATTACCTGGAGAGGTTTGACATAGTTGGACTCACCGAAACCTGGACAGAGGAGAGTAAGTGGGAAAGAATAAAGTACAGAGTACCTAAGGCGACGGACTGGAGATGTAGAGCTGCAAGAAGAGAGGGGAAAAAAGGAAGAGCAAGGGGGGGGATAATAACGGGACTAAACAAAAATCTGAAGGAAGTAGAATACAGAGAACTAAGTGATGATATAGTGGAAAGGATGATAGAATACAAAGGGAAGATTTACAGAATAATGGTGGTATATAACAGAGATACCAAAGGATCATGGGAGAAAATAGAGCAAAGAGTAGACGAAAGGGAGGAGGGAGTGTTGATAATAGGAGGAGACTGGAATGCGAGAACGGGGGAGGAAGGAGGTCCGATAAGGGAGGATTTAGGGAAGGGAAGAAATAGGAGATCTAAAGACAAAAAGATAAACGGGGAAGGAAGAACGCTACTTAAGTACCTGGACGAGAGGGGGTGGGTGATTATCAACGGAAGAGACGAAGAAGGAGAGGAGTGGACATACGTAGGGGAAAGAGGAAAATCGGTAATCGATTACGTGATCGGGAACCAGGAGGCGACAGAGGAAATAGTAGTCATGAAGGTAGGGAGAAGAGTTGAGTCGGACCACATGCCGCTGGAAGTAGAAATAGAGGGGCCAGAGATACAAAAGGGGGAGGATAGAGAGGAGGAAGAGAAGGAGAGAAGGGAATGGACGAGCGAGAGTGTAGGGAGATATTTAGAGGAGTGCAAAGACTGGGAATGTGAAGGAAGGACAGTAGAGGAGATATGGACAGAGATTAAGAAAAAGGTGAACGAGGCAGTACCCAAGAAGAGAGTGAGGGTAAAGAAGTGGAACCTTGGGGAAAGGTTGTGGCATGATAAGGAGTGGAAGGAGAGGAAAAGGGAAGTGAGAAGGACGATGACAAGGTTTAGGAAAGGAAAATGTAGCAGGGAGGAGCTCATGGAGGAGAAAAAGAAGTTCAAACAATGGTGCAGGCAAAGAAAGGAAAAACAGGAAGAAGAAGAAATGGAGAAAATTAGTAAGATCAGAACAGAGCAAGAAGCCTGGAGGTACATAAATAAATATAGGAGAAGGAGGGAAGAGGTCGATGAAGGGATAACCGGAGAAGAATGGAGAAATCACTTCATGGGATTGTTAGAAGGCACAGAAGATAAGGAGCAGAGAAGAACAGAAGAACGGAGAGGGGAAGAGGGAGTGAAGGAGGAAAGAGAAGATAACATAGAGAAGGAGGAGGTATTTTACCAGATAAGAAACCTAAAGGAGAAGAAGGCGGCAGGGGAAGATGGGCTGGAGAACGAGATATGGAAATTTGTACCGAAGGAAGTGGGGGAAGTGTTTTGGAGAATGCTAAGGAGAGTGTGGAATGGAGAGGGGATACCGGAAGACTGGAGAAAAGGAATGGTATGCCCTATCTACAAGAAAGGGGACAAAGGAGCCGCGAGGAGCTACAGAGGTATAACCCTAATGGATACGGCATACAAGATTTATGCAGGGATACTAGATGAGCGGTTGAAGAGGGAGGTTGAGGATAAGTTGGGGGAAAGTCAGTTTGGGTTCAGGAAGGGGAGAGGTGTGATGGATGCTGTCTACGTGATGAATCACGTCATAGACAAGCAACTGAGCGGAGAGAGAGGGAAGCTCTTTGCATGTTTTGCGGACTTGAAGGCAGCCTTTGACAGAGTCAACAGGGAAAAACTGATGGAGAAGATGAGAAGAATGGGAGTGGAGGAGACACTGGTTAGCAGGATCGAAGAGCTGTACGAAGAAACGAGGAATGTGGTCAGGACGAGAGGAGGCACCTCAAGGGAATTCTGGACGGTGAGGGGAGTGAGGCAAGGATGTCCGCTGAGCCCGACGTTGTTCAACATCTATGTGGCAGGGCTAGAAGAGGAACTAAGGAAAGGGCAAGTGGGAGGCATAGCGATAGGAGACAGGAAGGTGTGGTCACTTTCCTATGCTGACGACATCGTATTAATGGCGGATAGGGAGGAGGAACTGAGAGGAATGTTGAGGAGGTTCAGGAAATTCCTAGGGGAAGCGGAGCTGGAACTAAATGTGGAAAAGACGAAGGTCTTAGTTTTTGAGAAGAGAAGAAACAGCAGAAAACAAAGAGAATGGAGATGGGGTGACCAAGAAATCGAAGAAGTGGAGGAGATGAGGTACTTGGGATACATCCTACAGAAGAATGGAAGTGACGACAAACATCTACAGGACAGGAAAAAGAGGGCGACGATAGCAATGAAGAAGACCTGGAGTGTGGGAGAAAGGATTTTCAAAGGGGATTACAGGAGGCGAATGAGGATGTTTGGGGCATTGGTAGAAAGCGTGGCGTTGTTCGGAGCAGAAGTGTGGGGATGGAACAGAGAAGAAAGGTTGGACAGCATAAAAAGGAGATACGTTAAATGGATACTAGGCTTGGACATAACAACACCAAATTACATACTGGCAGAGGAGTGCAAGATAGAGGAGATAGGGAATAAGGCACTAGAAAGGGCGGCAAGGTATGAAGAAAAAGCATCAGAGTCGAGGAAGGAGCTAGTAAAGGAGTGTATAAAAGAGAGAGAAAGGAGTTGGGGAAAAGGCCAGGAAGGGAAAAGAGCAAGGAAAAGAAAGAAGAGAATTGAGGAGGTAAGAGAGGGGAGGACACAAGGGGATAGAGAAGGGGGACAAGAAAGGTTGACCGCGGCCCAGATTGTAGAAGAAAGAAGGAGGAGGGAAGCAGAGGAAAGGGAAAGGAGAATAGGGGAGTCAAGGTACAACAGTTATTATAAAGTAATAGCAGAGGAAGGCCTACCAAGATACCTGGAAGGAAAGATGAGAGGGAAGGACAGGAGCGTGCTCGCGAGATTCAGATGCGGAAATGAGACCAGAGAGAGAGATTACTGGAAGGTGGAGGAGGAAAGAAGTTGCAGATTGTGTAACAGAGGAGAAGAGGATCTGAAACATGTCCTAGAGGAATGCGAGATTACAGGAGGAGCGAGGGACATGTCAGAGACGCTAAGGGAAACGGGAGAAGGGCTGACGGTACTCAAAGCAGTGCTAGAGAGCAGAAGGGCGAGGGAGCAAAAGGGGGAAGAAGGGAAAGAGAGAGACCAAAGAGGGAACCAAAGACAGTAGGGCAGGCAATAGTAGAGTTAAGAGAGAACATGTGCATATACTAGGTTTAGAGGATATAGATTGTTAAGTATGTAAATAGCAGAAATGTAGAACCGGAGGTCGTCCAAAACCGAAAGGTAATGGACTAAATCTTAATAAATAAAAAAATAAATATATGTTTTGCTTATATTTACTACCATTATTCTATATATTTGGAATATTTTTGCATCAATAGTTTGCATGCAAATGCAACTGCGTGCGAATTTTATGTGCGTAATGAATCCGTCAAATAATTATATTAAATTTGCAATTTTGAGTCTGAAAAACATTCGACTTCAATGATTATACTTTGATTTTTACCTGCCGGAAAACTGATGGAACAAAAATTTGTTGCGTCTATCATGTACTTACATAATTAAAACGTAAGACAAAACTTTTATAAATATAAAAATTTTCATAAAAATTTTGACGCAACGCATTTGAACATTTTATGACGCATTGTATTAATATCACGTTGTTCCTCTTTTTTTTGTGAATATAATAAAAGCAATGACATTTAAACGATACATACATGTTTAGATGCCTCCCACAATATGGCTTTCCCATGGAGCAGGAGGCTTGTTATAAAATTCACGTCATAAATGTAATTTCCTTCAACTTCCTAAAGCAAAAATTATAAGCGTCGACCCAGAAATGACCAACATACAGCAGAAACACTTAAATAATACAAATTTCATATTTGGGTATTACATATTTCTAAGAATTTAACACTACCATGCTCGTTACCATGCTTCAAATGACTTTATATTGGAATTATTTGTATGGTATGCCCATTTCCTTATCACCCTTTATTTTCCTTTTGCTTCCGTAGAGGAGTGACAAGACCATTTGTATCCTCCCTGTCTTTGTCCATTATACATCCTACACATTTTCACAAATAACAAAAAATAGCAAGGACAAATATAGCTTCAACGTATACAGTCATCACAATGAAATGTGAATCATCTCTTGCAGATCTAAAATATTAAACGCGAAACGATCATCTTAATTTAGGATAGATTATAACAGACACACAATCTGCTAGTTTCTTCCTTTCTTAGCAATGATCCGTTCCATTGTCAAACAAGTACTTCCTTCGGTAGCTGGATGAATTGCAGATTTATATTGTATTATGCTTATCATTATACCGCAAGTACTTTGAGTTACTGAAATTGCAGAACCATTTCCTCTTATTGAATGCAAAACATGCAGCACGAACACGTTTTCCATTATCAAAATATCACACACAAACGTCTCATCCATTGTATCAAAGTGATAAGAGACAGACGCAGCACCAGTCCTGTAGTAGCTCATAATACAACAAGTCGCACCAATTTCTCGATTTTCCCCAATTTATATTCAATGTTCGTAATAATCATCCTTCATATAGAATAGTTACCTTTATCCAAAGCATACCACCTCTCTCTCCCTCTCTTTAAATATATGACCTTTCTCATCTTAATCAATGTCTCCCAAAAACGAATTTAATAGAAAGTATACGACGACATCTATAACTATTCAGTTAGAAACTGCCTGTAGTTGTTTAGCTGTACACGACGAGTACAATTATTTCGGGTACTCCTGCGGTACAAAACAGACACCCAAACGGGTTCATATTTCAACAGAAAAACATTTAAAAAAATAGTTATAAATGCATGATACTTAATACCGCACTTGGCATCACGTATAAGTAAAAATAAATTTCTTCAAACAAATTTCAAGTTAAATCTTTAGCTTGTGTAATTATATCAAACTTGTTCGATTAACAACGTGCTATTTACGTCATGTTTTGACAACTGACTCATCGATGATGTATTTCCTTGGAACTGAAAAAGGAACGTGCATAATTTTGTCCTCCATCAACGCTCAAAATATTATCCATTCAATCTTAAAATACGCTGCTTTCCTACTATCGGTATGTAAAAGATTTCTCACTCACAGTATCCATCAATCCGTAATTTGTATAAATATTATTGCAGCTTCTCGCGTCACTTGAACTGTAATATAAACCAGTCTTTTATTTCCGTTACACCTCTGCATACCATTTGTCGGGAACAATACATCTTATTCGTTAATCTAATAACATGTAAACTTCTTCATTTGTTCTAAGATCGATCAATGGATAAGTGAAGAGAATATTGAAATCTGTGAAAATAAGTATCCAGTAATACGACTTCCGAACCGACATATTCATTGCAATGCTTGTCAAATTTCATAGTAATTTCCTATCCATATTAAACATATTTCATATATGTTCATGTCTGTTATTTTGATTAGTTGTGCTACTTGCAGTAATACGCAATTCTGGATCATGCAGATTCAACAAAGATGCATTCAATTTACTCCATACCTCAAAAGGCTACTATCATCTTAATTCAAATGGGAAGACACAGAGCTGTGACAGTATTCAGCTTGCTCAACTTTGAACAAGGCATATTGATAAGCCAGAGTAACTCACGTACAACTTGGCGGTACAAGCGTTGGAAAAACTTTTCTGGACCTGAGGAAACACATTTGCACAGATAACGAACAAAAGGGATTAGAGCTCACCGAATAAGACTTGCTACAATTTGCTGTAGTTTGTCACAATAAGCCTACGTGTATCGCGCGTCAGACGATTTTGGAATTGGTTGATGCTTGGATGTTCAAGATAAGGAAGCACGAAGTGATCAGACGTTTATGTACAACGTGATCATGGTACGACTCATCGTCAGCCAGAAAACTTTACGCACGATTTTCTAAAAACAAAGACTTTTCCCCTTTATTTATCCCATACCAATCCTCTCTCGTCACTCCTTATCTCATACACAGACAGGCCAAACAATGTCGCCGATCACGGCCAACAGTCTGGACACATGTGCGGACCTCTTGCCTGCGACAGAATTTTGTTATGTGTAGTATGCTGGACTGAAAAGGACTAATATGGCGAATTAGAGGATTGCAGAAAAATTGCAAACATTTTCCAAAATCTATTAATCTCATTTTATTTCTTCGAAAGTCTACAAAACTGTTAATTAACATTAAGCAAATATACAAAATCTTCACGTTCGGAATAATGGAGCGAATATTTGAAACGGTACTATGAAATCTATAAGTTAAAATGCATACATTGCATACATACACAAATAAACACGTGCATACGTTACACACATACACACATGCATACAAATTTTCTTCAAACTACAAGACAGACATTCAAAGTACATAATGTTTTATGTAAATCGAAATATTTTCGAAAATAAAAAATACCGAATCAAACACTCTTCCAACATATTCCGAACGCTCGTCATTACTTATATTACTAAGAAAAAAAAAAAAAAAAAAAAAAAAAAAGAAATTGTAAAGGGGAACGCATTGTTCCCGATACGATTTACAAACCAAACCAATGAACGGTGTTACAGACTAGAGAACATGGGGTCCCCAATGGTGCGGTACGCTTCAGCATCCTCGTGAACACCAACTCCCTCCGCCTGTCCCAATGCCATCTCAAACGGTCAAACTGCAAGTAAAAAATAACCAGATATTAATGCGATTTCTATTTCGGCAGCACCGACGTATTGCACGGTGTTCCATAATCGCTTGAGATTCCATATAGTTGTTGTTGAAATCTCTACGCATTTGGTAGATAAAAAGTGGCGAGAAATCATCCTCTTGTCAAAGTAGTCACACACTCTTCTAGGTCTTCCAAACCTGATCGCTTGCATTTCTCCCATTACTTCAGCGTTGTAATGGTGCTTTTATTTCTGACAACTTAGATATGCAATTGTCAAAACTGCTCAGTTCAGGACACAATTCAGGATCTTTCCAGGGATTGTTCTGCTGAGACATGTCTTCATCATCGCGGAGTTCATAATTTGTATAATTTGCCTCCTTCAATAATTGTTTTCTAAGTCGCTGGCAATTATAAATCTCCAAGTGTTTGCCTCGCGCGTAATTCACGTCCAACTTTGACAAGAGTACACCTCAGTAATGCTAAAATCCGTAAATCGCGTCTGCGGTTTCGCCGACACTCTAATTGTTTACGGCGGATTCTACGAATCCATCCTACTAACCATTTGGTACTATTTGGCTTGGCGTCAATATCTCCAACTCTCTCGTCATACTTCTCCATGATGACGGCTTGGCAGTTTTCTTAATTTATTGAAATACAAATGTCCTCTTTTTTGAGGTTAACACAGTACCGATGATACGATATTCACGTTTTCTTACAGATTTCTCGAGTATTTCACTTAATTATTGAATAAGTAATAAGTATACCAACCCGTATTTCTCTTGCGTTTTGTTGTAATCCAAAATAGTACAGGTTCACAAAACTCCACACACAAAATATTTGAAACTATCGAGTAACGCACGATGTTCACCGCTCCAAGGCTACACAGCAAATGCCTACACTGACCCTCTAATGGCGGCTATATATACCCCCACCCTTGCCTTTCTCTAGCAGTCCTCCGCCCGAACATAAGAAAATAGTTCCTTATAAAATCTTACATTATTATAATTTTTCAAAAATACTTTGTTAAATCCACTCAATTTTTTAAAGTATTTGCGACAATTTTAATGCAAAACTTTACACACTTTTTACATTATATTAAAATTGCGGTTAATTTCTAACCAATCGCGTGCGCCAGTTTGCACGACGTCATTTCCGGTGCGGATATTCTCTAATGGCGCCAAATCTCTTCACACATTATATAGGACGTGAATTAATGTTGATCTATTAGACAGAATGAAAATCTGATGTATCATTTATGATACATTTTAATTTTTGAATTTTTTTTTTATTTTAATTTTTGTTGAATTTTATCGGTATAATAAATATTAACAAACGGTCGATTCATTTTAATATCTTTATCTTTGCTTAAAAATAATATTTTTATCAATTCTACTACTAACTAATAATACTAATTACTAATAACTAGCGATACTACTAACAATTCTTAAATTTTATGATCAAAGTCAAGTTTCAGATATTTTTAAAACATACGGCAATCCTTAAAAATTTATTAGACATGTACAATCTATGAGCATTTTTTAACTATTAGAGTTGTAATATTAGTACTTCGATATTTTACTTTCTTTATTAGTAACGTTATTATCATGTACTCACACAGCTTTTGTTTTCATGCAGCTTAAATCTTACGCTTCTTGATATTTAATATGTATGATTTTCTATGACCATCTTATTGATTGTTATCGTGGTCAGCAGTAAGAAACTGATGGTATATATAAGGACCTTCCTTCCTCATTTGCTTGCTTTGCTGAATTCTAAAAAATTGGTATCGCTAACCTTTACGGTGACATGATCCTGTTGGTTTGCTATTTTTTTTTTTTTTTTTTTTTACATGTATGCATATTGTGCTGAATTAAATGTTCGTGAGCCGCACAAAGTATATTTATGTGTCTGCCGCCAATACGTCTTACTGCATCTTTGCAAAATCCTGCATTTATAACCTCCTTTCAACCCCACGAAGTCTTACGTCGGTAGCCTCCTATTTGTCCTACAAAGTCCCGCGTCGGTAGTCTCCTCGTGGTCCTACAAAATCCTACCTTGGTAGCCTCCTCTGAATAGCACGAACTCACATATTGGTAACTCCCTTCTCCGGATAGCAGGTAATAAATAACAGCAACGCCCATTTCCCTCACTTTCTGAACGAGGGTTGTCCCCGACGAATCCGATGATCTCGTGCCCTGAGACGCACCCCATCACAGTCTTCCTCTGCAGCGTCACGGTGACGGAGAGACACACTCTCGTGTGATCTCGTCCGCGAGTAAAACAACGTCTTTACGATCAGTGGATATTTCACGTTTTAGCAAAGAGCCCGACTTAGACTTTGGAGGGAGGTGTATTCGTTGTCCCGTTGAACGCGGATTCGTCGTTGAACTTGGGATCATTGTCATTAGTATCTCGAGTATCTGGCTACCTACCACGGTTACTTGTCAAATTCTGTAATGATCATATTTGTACTAGTAGATATCTTCTCTATTACGTAACAACGATGGCTGATTCCAGTGACATATTCATTACACGCCCCTAACACTAATCATAATGTTAACCCGACATAGAGAGTTATCTCTCGTACCGCCCAAGTCATGGATTATCTTTAAAAGTTGCACTCTAATACCGATCCTTTACCATATGCCAAATTGATCTTGCTATTCATGAATGATATTTCGTAAAAAAAAAAAAGAAAAAAAGAAAAAAAGAATCCCTTTTGCATAATTTTGGCGATAAATGTTACAATTTTCTGTTTGCCATGAAAGAAATCATGTCGAATTTTATACTTTTTGCTACAAAAATATTTACATTTTACTAACGGTAAGTATATAGCAAGTATATTCCGGAAATGTACATCTGAAGCATATTATAAAAATCTGAAATTAAAAAATGAATTACCGATTCATTCTTTTTTCTTTCTAACGCAAGAAATATATTGTTAAACGATTCTTCTTACTTTAAATCTGTTGTATATCTTCATATTCAAAATCTTCAATTGTTGCAACGCATAGATGATCGTCATTAAGTTAGTCAATTTCAAATCTGTTTCCAAGTCATTTCATCGCTCATATTAAAATAATTGTATTCTTCTTCGTTAGAAAATACAGAAAGAGCTATTCATCCAATAGCGCATGGAATTGCATACAACCAAGACATCAAATTAGACGAAATAGTGAAGATTACAACATACCATAGTTGTTTTACTTCATGTTTCGATGTTCATACAAATGAACTTGTAATCAGATTCTTTCTATAAGATTTCGTGTGTTCAAAAAAAAAAAAAAAAAAAAAAAAAAAAAGAATGAAGCATGATATAAGGACTCGCATTCATATATAGTTTCAATAAACCAATTCCGTTGGCACCGAGATTACTTTGAAATACGACAGTTCTAAATAGTCTAATTGTCGTACACGCATAAATTTCCACAATATACAGATTTGTTGACCGTTCAATCGAAAACGATACATACTGAATCATTTTCTCATTTATCTATCCATGGAAAACGTTGATCGAAATGTTGATGAAGGTAAAATAGTAATTCATTTTGTCCTTCCATTTGGAAAGTGATTTTCTGGATCGTTTGATATTACTTTCTGAAATATATTCATAATTTCCACAATTCAAAAAACACTTACTAATCGTTTTTTCACATTCACGCGTAATTTGTCCTTCGACCTGAATACCCTTACTTTATAAAAAAATATATGTTTTGCTTATATTTACTACCATTATTCTATATATTTGGAATATTTTTGCATCAATAGTTTGCATGCAAATGCAACTGCGTGCGAATTTTATGTGCGTAATGAATCCGTCAAATAATTATATTAAATTTGCAATTTTGAGTCTGAAAAACATTCGACTTCAATGATTATACTTTGATTTTTACCTGCCGGAAAACTGATGGAACAAAAATTTGTTGCGTCTATCATGTACTTACGTAATTAAAACGTAAGACAAAACTTTTATAAATATAAAAATTTTCATAAAAATTTTGACGCAACGCATTTGAACATTTTATGACGCATTGTATTAATATCACGTTGTTCCTCTTTTTTTTGTGAATATAATAAAAGCAATGACATTTAAACGATACATACATGTTTAGATGCCTCCCACAATATGGCTTTCCCATGGAGCAGGAGGCTTGTTATAAAATTCACGTCATAAATATAATTTCCTTCAACTTCCTAAAGCAAAAATTATAAGCGTCGACCCAGAAATGACCAACATACAGCAGAAACACTTAAATAATACAAATTTCATATTTGGGTATTACATATTTCTAAGAATTTAACACTACCATGCTCGTTACCATGCTTCAAATGACTTTATATTGGAATTATTTGTATGGTATGCCCATTTCCTTATCACCCTTTATTTTCCTTTTGCTTCCGTAGAGGAGTGACAAGACCATTTGTATCCTCCCTGTCTTTGTCCATTATACATCCTACACATTTTCACAAATAACAAAAAATAGCAAGGACAAATATAGCTTCAACGTATACAGTCATCACAATGAAATGTGAATCATCTCTTGCAGATCTAAAATATTAAACGCGAAACGATCATCTTAATTTAGGATAGATTATAACAGACACACAATCTGCTAGTTTCTTCCTTTCTTAGCAATGATCCGTTCCATTGTCAAACAAGTACTTCCTTCGGTAGCTGGATGAATTGCAGATTTATATTGTATTATGCTTATCATTATACCGCAAGTACTTTGAGTTACTGAAATTGCAGAACCATTTCCTCTTATTGAATGCAAAACATGCAGCACGAACACGTTTTCCATTATCAAAATATCACACACAAACGTCTCATCCATTGTATCAAAGTGATAAGAGACAGACGCAGCACCAGTCCTGTAGTAGCTCATAATACAACAAGTCGCACCAATTTCTCGATTTTCCCCAATTTATATTCAATGTTCGTAATAATCATCCTTCATATAGAATAGTTACCTTTATCCAAAGCATACCACCTCTCTCTCCCTCTCTTTAAATATATGACCTTTCTCATCTTAATCAATGTCTCCCAAAAACGAATTTAATAGAAAGTATACGACGACATCTATAACTATTCAGTTAGAAACTGCCTGTAGTTGTTTAGCTGTACACGACGAGTACAATTATTTCGGGTACTCCTGCGGTACAAAACAGACACCCAAACGGGTTCATATTTCAACAGAAAAACATTTAAAAAAATAGTTATAAATGCATGATACTTAATACCGCACTTGGCATCACGTATAAGTAAAAATAAATTTCTTCAAACAAATTTCAAGTTAAATCTTTAGCTTGTGTAATTATATCAAACTTGTTCGATTAACAACGTGCTATTTACGTCATGTTTTGACAACTGACTCATCGATGATGTATTTCCTTGGAACTGAAAAAGGAACGTGCATAATTTTGTCCTCCATCAACGCTCAAAATATTATCCATTCAATCTTAAAATACGCTGCTTTCCTACTATCGGTATGTAAAAGATTTCTCACTCACAGTATCCATCAATCCGTAATTTGTATAAATATTATTGCAGCTTCTCGCGTCACTTGAACTGTAATATAAACCAGTCTTTTATTTCCGTTACACCTCTGCATACCATTTGTCGGGAACAATACATCTTATTCGTTAATCTAATAACATGTAAACTTCTTCATTTGTTCTAAGATCGATCAATGGATAAGTGAAGAGAATATTGAAATCTGTGAAAATAAGTATCCAGTAATACGACTTCCGAACCGACATATTCATTGCAATGCTTGTCAAATTTCATAGTAATTTCCTATCCATATTAAACATATTTCATATATGTTCATGTCTGTTATTTTGATTAGTTGTGCTACTTGCAGTAATACGCAATTCTGGATCATGCAGATTCAACAAAGATGCATTCAATTTACTCCATACCTCAAAAGGCTACTATCATCTTAATTCAAATGGGAAGACACAGAGCTGTGACAGTATTCAGCTTGCTCAACTTTGAACAAGGCATATTGATAAGCCAGAGTAACTCACGTACAACTTGGCGGTACAAGCGTTGGAAAAACTTTTCTGGACCTGAGGAAACACATTTGCACAGATAACGAACAAAAGGGATTAGAGCTCACCGAATAAGACTTGCTACAATTTGCTGTAGTTTGTCACAATAAGCCTACGTGTATCGCGCGTCAGACGATTTTGGAATTGGTTGATGCTTGGATGTTCAAGATAAGGAAGCACGAAGTGATCAGACGTTTATGTACAACGTGATCATGGTACGACTCATCGTCAGCCAGAAAACTTTACGCACGATTTTCTAAAAACAAAGACTTTTCCCCTTTATTTATCCCATACCAATCCTCTCTCGTCACTCCTTATCTCATACACAGACAGGCCAAACAATGTCGCCGATCACGGCCAACAGTCTGGACACATGTGCGGACCTCTTGCCTGCGACAGAATTTTGTTATGTGTAGTATGCTGGACTGAAAAGGACTAATATGGCGAATTAGAGGATTGCAGAAAAATTGCAAACATTTTCCAAAATCTATTAATCTCATTTTATTTCTTCGAAAGTCTACAAAACTGTTAATTAACATTAAGCAAATATACAAAATCTTCACGTTCGGAATAATGGAGCGAATATTTGAAACGGTACTATGAAATCTATAAGTTAAAATGCATACATTGCATACATACACAAATAAACACGTGCATACGTTACACACATACACACATGCATACAAATTTTCTTCAAACTACAAGACAGACATTCAAAGTACATAATGTTTTATGTAAATCGAAATATTTTCGAAAATAAAAAATACCGAATCAAACACTCTTCCAACATATTCCGAACGCTCGTCATTACTTATATTACTAAGAAAAAAAAAAAAAAAAAAAAAAAAAAAGAAATTGTAAAGGGGAACGCATTGTTCCCGATACGATTTACAAACCAAACCAATGAACGGTGTTACAGACTAGAGAACATGGGGTCCCCAATGGTGCGGTACGCTTCAGCATCCTCGTGAACACCAACTCCCTCCGCCTGTCCCAATGCCATCTCAAACGGTCAAACTGCAAGTAAAAAATAACCAGATATTAATGCGATTTCTATTTCGGCAGCACCGACGTATTGCACGGTGTTCCATAATCGCTTGAGATTCCATATAGTTGTTGTTGAAATCTCTACGCATTTGGTAGATAAAAAGTGGCGAGAAATCATCCTCTTGTCAAAGTAGTCACACACTCTTCTAGGTCTTCCAAACCTGATCGCTTGCATTTCTCCCATTACTTCAGCGTTGTAATGGTGCTTTTATTTCTGACAACTTAGATATGCAATTGTCAAAACTGCTCAGTTCAGGACACAATTCAGGATCTTTCCAGGGATTGTTCTGCTGAGACATGTCTTCATCATCGCGGAGTTCATAATTTGTATAATTTGCCTCCTTCAATAATTGTTTTCTAAGTCGCTGGCAATTATAAATCTCCAAGTGTTTGCCTCGCGCGTAATTCACGTCCAACTTTGACAAGAGTACACCTCAGTAATGCTAAAATCCGTAAATCGCGTCTGCGGTTTCGCCGACACTCTAATTGTTTACGGCGGATTCTACGAATCCATCCTACTAACCATTTGGTACTATTTGGCTTGGCGTCAATATCTCCAACTCTCTCGTCATACTTCTCCATGATGACGGCTTGGCAGTTTTCTTAATTTATTGAAATACAAATGTCCTCTTTTTTGAGGTTAACACAGTACCGATGATACGATATTCACGTTTTCTTACAGATTTCTCGAGTATTTCACTTAATTATTGAATAAGTAATAAGTATACCAACCCGTATTTCTCTTGCGTTTTGTTGTAATCCAAAATAGTACAGGTTCACAAAACTCCACACACAAAATATTTGAAACTATCGAGTAACGCACGATGTTCACCGCTCCAAGGCTACACAGCAAATGCCTACACTGACCCTCTAATGGCGGCTATATATACCCCCACCCTTGCCTTTCTCTAGCAGTCCTCCGCCCGAACATAAGAAAATAGTTCCTTATAAAATCTTACATTATTATAATTTTTCAAAAATACTTTGTTAAATCCACTCAATTTTTTAAAGTATTTGCGACAATTTTAATGCAAAACTTTACACACTTTTTACATTATATTAAAATTGCGGTTAATTTCTAACCAATCGCGTGCGCCAGTTTGCACGACGTCATTTCCGGTGCGGATATTCTCTAATGGCGCCAAATCTCTTCACACATTATATAGGACGTGAATTAATGTTGATCTATTAGACAGAATGAAAATCTGATGTATCATTTATGATACATTTTAATTTTTGAATTTTTTTTTTATTTTAATTTTTGTTGAATTTTATCGGTATAATAAATATTAACAAACGGTCGATTCATTTTAATATCTTTATCTTTGCTTAAAAATAATATTTTTATCAATTCTACTACTAACTAATAATACTAATTACTAATAACTAGCGATACTACTAACAATTCTTAAATTTTATGATCAAAGTCAAGTTTCAGATATTTTTAAAACATACGGCAATCCTTAAAAATTTATTAGACATGTACAATCTATGAGCATTTTTTAACTATTAGAGTTGTAATATTAGTACTTCGATATTTTACTTTCTTTATTAGTAACGTTATTATCATGTACTCACACAGCTTTTGTTTTCATGCAGCTTAAATCTTACGCTTCTTGATATTTAATATGTATGATTTTCTATGACCATCTTATTGATTGTTATCGTGGTCAGCAGTAAGAAACTGATGGTATATATAAGGACCTTCCTTCCTCATTTGCTTGCTTTGCTGAATTCTAAAAAATTGGTATCGCTAACCTTTACGGTGACATGATCCTGTTGGTTTGCTATTTTTTTTTTTTTTTTTTTTTACATGTATGCATATTGTGCTGAATTAAATGTTCGTGAGCCGCACAAAGTATATTTATGTGTCTGCCGCCAATACGTCTTACTGCATCTTTGCAAAATCCTGCATTTATAACCTCCTTTCAACCCCACGAAGTCTTACGTCGGTAGCCTCCTATTTGTCCTACAAAGTCCCGCGTCGGTAGTCTCCTCGTGGTCCTACAAAATCCTACCTTGGTAGCCTCCTCTGAATAGCACGAACTCACATATTGGTAACTCCCTTCTCCGGATAGCAGGTAATAAATAACAGCAACGCCCATTTCCCTCACTTTCTGAACGAGGGTTGTCCCCGACGAATCCGATGATCTCGTGCCCTGAGACGCACCCCATCACAGTCTTCCTCTGCAGCGTCACGGTGACGGAGAGACACACTCTCGTGTGATCTCGTCCGCGAGTAAAACAACGTCTTTACGATCAGTGGATATTTCACGTTTTAGCAAAGAGCCCGACTTAGACTTTGGAGGGAGGTGTATTCGTTGTCCCGTTGAACGCGGATTCGTCGTTGAACTTGGGATCATTGTCATTAGTATCTCGAGTATCTGGCTACCTACCACGGTTACTTGTCAAATTCTGTAATGATCATATTTGTACTAGTAGATATCTTCTCTATTACGTAACAACGATGGCTGATTCCAGTGACATATTCATTACACGCCCCTAACACTAATCATAATGTTAACCCGACATAGAGAGTTATCTCTCGTACCGCCCAAGTCATGGATTATCTTTAAAAGTTGCACTCTAATACCGATCCTTTACCATATGCCAAATTGATCTTGCTATTCATGAATGATATTTCGTAAAAAAAAAAAAGAAAAAAAGAAAAAAAGAATCCCTTTTGCATAATTTTGGCGATAAATGTTACAATTTTCTGTTTGCCATGAAAGAAATCATGTCGAATTTTATACTTTTTGCTACAAAAATATTTACATTTTACTAACGGTAAGTATATAGCAAGTATATTCCGGAAATGTACATCTGAAGCATATTATAAAAATCTGAAATTAAAAAATGAATTACCGATTCATTCTTTTTTCTTTCTAACGCAAGAAATATATTGTTAAACGATTCTTCTTACTTTAAATCTGTTGTATATCTTCATATTCAAAATCTTCAATTGTTGCAACGCATAGATGATCGTCATTAAGTTAGTCAATTTCAAATCTGTTTCCAAGTCATTTCATCGCTCATATTAAAATAATTGTATTCTTCTTCGTTAGAAAATACAGAAAGAGCTATTCATCCAATAGCGCATGGAATTGCATACAACCAAGACATCAAATTAGACGAAATAGTGAAGATTACAACATACCATAGTTGTTTTACTTCATGTTTCGATGTTCATACAAATGAACTTGTAATCAGATTCTTTCTATAAGATTTCGTGTGTTCAAAAAAAAAAAAAAAAAAAAAAAAGAATGAAGCATGATATAAGGACTCGCATTCATATATAGTTTCAATAAACCAATTCCGTTGGCACCGAGATTACTTTGAAATACGACAGTTCTAAATAGTCTAATTGTCGTACACGCATAAATTTCCACAATATACAGATTTGTTGACCGTTCAATCGAAAACGATACATACTGAATCATTTTCTCATTTATCTATCCATGGAAAACGTTGATCGAAATGTTGATGAAGGTAAAATAGTAATTCATTTTGTCCTTCCATTTGGAAAGTGATTTTCTGGATCGTTTGATATTACTTTCTGAAATATATTCATAATTTCCACAATTCAAAAAACACTTACTAATCGTTTTTTCACATTCACGCGTAATTTGTCCTTCGACCTGAATACCCTTACTTTATAAAAAAATATATGTTTTGCTTATATTTACTACCATTATTCTATATATTTGGAATATTTTTGCATCAATAGTTTGCATGCAAATGCAACTGCGTGCGAATTTTATGTGCGTAATGAATCCGTCAAATAATTATATTAAATTTGCAATTTTGAGTCTGAAAAACATTCGACTTCAATGATTATACTTTGATTTTTACCTGCCGGAAAACTGATGGAACAAAAATTTGTTGCGTCTATCATGTACTTACGTAATTAAAACGTAAGACAAAACTTTTATAAATATAAAAATTTTCATAAAAATTTTGACGCAACGCATTTGAACATTTTATGACGCATTGTATTAATATCACGTTGTTCCTCTTTTTTTTGTGAATATAATAAAAGCAATGACATTTAAACGATACATACATGTTTAGATGCCTCCCACAATATGGCTTTCCCATGGAGCAGGAGGCTTGTTATAAAATTCACGTCATAAATGTAATTTCCTTCAACTTCCTAAAGCAAAAATTATAAGCGTCGACCCAGAAATGACCAACATACAGCAGAAACACTTAAATAATACAAATTTCATATTTGGGTATTACATATTTCTAAGAATTTAACACTACCATGCTCGTTACCATGCTTCAAATGACTTTATATTGGAATTATTTGTATGGTATGCCCATTTCCTTATCACCCTTTATTTTCCTTTTGCTTCCGTAGAGGAGTGACAAGACCATTTGTATCCTCCCTGTCTTTGTCCATTATACATCCTACACATTTTCACAAATAACAAAAAATAGCAAGGACAAATATAGCTTCAACGTATACAGTCATCACAATGAAATGTGAATCATCTCTTGCAGATCTAAAATATTAAACGCGAAACGATCATCTTAATTTAGGATAGATTATAACAGACACACAATCTGCTAGTTTCTTCCTTTCTTAGCAATGATCCGTTCCATTGTCAAACAAGTACTTCCTTCGGTAGCTGGATGAATTGCAGATTTATATTGTATTATGCTTATCATTATACCGCAAGTACTTTGAGTTACTGAAATTGCAGAACCATTTCCTCTTATTGAATGCAAAACATGCAGCACGAACACGTTTTCCATTATCAAAATATCACACACAAACGTCTCATCCATTGTATCAAAGTGATAAGAGACAGACGCAGCACCAGTCCTGTAGTAGCTCATAATACAACAAGTCGCACCAATTTCTCGATTTTCCCCAATTTATATTCAATGTTCGTAATAATCATCCTTCATATAGAATAGTTACCTTTATCCAAAGCATACCACCTCTCTCTCCCTCTCTTTAAATATATGACCTTTCTCATCTTAATCAATGTCTCCCAAAAACGAATTTAATAGAAAGTATACGACGACATCTATAACTATTCAGTTAGAAACTGCCTGTAGTTGTTTAGCTGTACACGACGAGTACAATTATTTCGGGTACTCCTGCGGTACAAAACAGACACCCAAACGGGTTCATATTTCAACAGAAAAACATTTAAAAAAATAGTTATAAATGCATGATACTTAATACCGCACTTGGCATCACGTATAAGTAAAAATAAATTTCTTCAAACAAATTTCAAGTTAAATCTTTAGCTTGTGTAATTATATCAAACTTGTTCGATTAACAACGTGCTATTTACGTCATGTTTTGACAACTGACTCATCGATGATGTATTTCCTTGGAACTGAAAAAGGAACGTGCATAATTTTGTCCTCCATCAACGCTCAAAATATTATCCATTCAATCTTAAAATACGCTGCTTTCCTACTATCGGTATGTAAAAGATTTCTCACTCACAGTATCCATCAATCCGTAATTTGTATAAATATTATTGCAGCTTCTCGCGTCACTTGAACTGTAATATAAACCAGTCTTTTATTTCCGTTACACCTCTGCATACCATTTGTCGGGAACAATACATCTTATTCGTTAATCTAATAACATGTAAACTTCTTCATTTGTTCTAAGATCGATCAATGGATAAGTGAAGAGAATATTGAAATCTGTGAAAATAAGTATCCAGTAATACGACTTCCGAACCGACATATTCATTGCAATGCTTGTCAAATTTCATAGTAATTTCCTATCCATATTAAACATATTTCATATATGTTCATGTCTGTTATTTTGATTAGTTGTGCTACTTGCAGTAATACGCAATTCTGGATCATGCAGATTCAACAAAGATGCATTCAATTTACTCCATACCTCAAAAGGCTACTATCATCTTAATTCAAATGGGAAGACACAGAGCTGTGACAGTATTCAGCTTGCTCAACTTTGAACAAGGCATATTGATAAGCCAGAGTAACTCACGTACAACTTGGCGGTACAAGCGTTGGAAAAACTTTTCTGGACCTGAGGAAACACATTTGCACAGATAACGAACAAAAGGGATTAGAGCTCACCGAATAAGACTTGCTACAATTTGCTGTAGTTTGTCACAATAAGCCTACGTGTATCGCGCGTCAGACGATTTTGGAATTGGTTGATGCTTGGATGTTCAAGATAAGGAAGCACGAAGTGATCAGACGTTTATGTACAACGTGATCATGGTACGACTCATCGTCAGCCAGAAAACTTTACGCACGATTTTCTAAAAACAAAGACTTTTCCCCTTTATTTATCCCATACCAATCCTCTCTCGTCACTCCTTATCTCATACACAGACAGGCCAAACAATGTCGCCGATCACGGCCAACAGTCTGGACACATGTGCGGACCTCTTGCCTGCGACAGAATTTTGTTATGTGTAGTATGCTGGACTGAAAAGGACTAATATGGCGAATTAGAGGATTGCAGAAAAATTGCAAACATTTTCCAAAATCTATTAATCTCATTTTATTTCTTCGAAAGTCTACAAAACTGTTAATTAACATTAAGCAAATATACAAAATCTTCACGTTCGGAATAATGGAGCGAATATTTGAAACGGTACTATGAAATCTATAAGTTAAAATGCATACATTGCATACATACACAAATAAACACGTGCATACGTTACACACATACACACATGCATACAAATTTTCTTCAAACTACAAGACAGACATTCAAAGTACATAATGTTTTATGTAAATCGAAATATTTTCGAAAATAAAAAATACCGAATCAAACACTCTTCCAACATATTCCGAACGCTCGTCATTACTTATATTACTAAGAAAAAAAAAAAAAAAAAAAAAAAAAAAAGAAATTGTAAAGGGGAACGCATTGTTCCCGATACGATTTACAAACCAAACCAAACCAATGAACGGTGTTACAGACTAGAGAACATGGGGTCCCCAATGGTGCGGTACGCTTCAGCATCCTCGTGAACACCAACTCCCTCCGCCTGTCCCAATGCCATCTCAAACGGTCAAACTGCAAGTAAAAAATAACCAGATATTAATGCGATTTCTATTTCGGCAGCACCGACGTATTGCACGGTGTTCCATAATCGCTTGAGATTCCATATAGTTGTTGTTGAAATCTCTACGCATTTGGTAGATAAAAAGTGGCGAGAAATCATCCTCTTGTCAAAGTAGTCACACACTCTTCTAGGTCTTCCAAACCTGATCGCTTGCATTTCTCCCATTACTTCAGCGTTGTAATGGTGCTTTTATTTCTGACAACTTAGATATGCAATTGTCAAAACTGCTCAGTTCAGGACACAATTCAGGATCTTTCCAGGGATTGTTCTGCTGAGACATGTCTTCATCATCGCGGAGTTCATAATTTGTATAATTTGCCTCCTTCAATAATTGTTTTCTAAGTCGCTGGCAATTATAAATCTCCAAGTGTTTGCCTCGCGCGTAATTCACGTCCAACTTTGACAAGAGTACACCTCAGTAATGCTAAAATCCGTAAATCGCGTCTGCGGTTTCGCCGACACTCTAATTGTTTACGGCGGATTCTACGAATCCATCCTACTAACCATTTGGTACTATTTGGCTTGGCGTCAATATCTCCAACTCTCTCGTCATACTTCTCCATGATGACGGCTTGGCAGTTTTCTTAATTTATTGAAATACAAATGTCCTCTTTTTTGAGGTTAACACAGTACCGATGATACGATATTCACGTTTTCTTACAGATTTCTCGAGTATTTCACTTAATTATTGAATAAGTAATAAGTATACCAACCCGTATTTCTCTTGCGTTTTGTTGTAATCCAAAATAGTACAGGTTCACAAAACTCCACACACAAAATATTTGAAACTATCGAGTAACGCACGATGTTCACCGCTCCAAGGCTACACAGCAAATGCCTACACTGACCCTCTAATGGCGGCTATATATACCCCCACCCTTGCCTTTCTCTAGCAGTCCTCCGCCCGAACATAAGAAAATAGTTCCTTATAAAATCTTACATTATTATAATTTTTCAAAAATACTTTGTTAAATCCACTCAATTTTTTAAAGTATTTGCGACAATTTTAATGCAAAACTTTACACACTTTTTACATTATATTAAAATTGCGGTTAATTTCTAACCAATCGCGTGCGCCAGTTTGCACGACGTCATTTCCGGTGCGGATATTCTCTAATGGCGCCAAATCTCTTCACACATTATATAGGACGTGAATTAATGTTGATCTATTAGACAGAATGAAAATCTGATGTATCATTTATGATACATTTTAATTTTTGAATTTTTTTTTTATTTTAATTTTTGTTGAATTTTATCGGTATAATAAATATTAACAAACGGTCGATTCATTTTAATATCTTTATCTTTGCTTAAAAATAATATTTTTATCAATTCTACTACTAACTAATAATACTAATTACTAATAACTAGCGATACTACTAACAATTCTTAAATTTTATGATCAAAGTCAAGTTTCAGATATTTTTAAAACATACGGCAATCCTTAAAAATTTATTAGACATGTACAATCTATGAGCATTTTTTAACTATTAGAGTTGTAATATTAGTACTTCGATATTTTACTTTCTTTATTAGTAACGTTATTATCATGTACTCACACAGCTTTTGTTTTCATGCAGCTTAAATCTTACGCTTCTTGATATTTAATATGTATGATTTTCTATGACCATCTTATTGATTGTTATCGTGGTCAGCAGTAAGAAACTGATGGTATATATAAGGACCTTCCATCCTCATTTGCTTGCTTTGCTGAATTCTAAAAAATTGGTATCGCTAACCTTTACGGTGACATGATCCTGTTGGTTTGCTATTTTTTTTTTTTTTTTTTTTTTACATGTATGCATATTGTGCTGAATTAAATGTTCGTGAGCCGCACAAAGTATATTTATGTGTCTGCCGCCAATACGTCTTACTGCATCTTTGCAAAATCCTGCATTTATAACCTCCTTTCAACCCCACGAAGTCTTACGTCGGTAGCCTCCTATTTGTCCTACAAAGTCCCGCGTCGGTAGTCTCCTCGTGGTCCTACAAAATCCTACCTTGGTAGCCTCCTCTGAATAGCACGAACTCACATATTGGTAACTCCCTTCTCCGGATAGCAGGTAATAAATAACAGCAACGCCCATTTCCCTCACTTTCTGAACGAGGGTTGTCCCCGACGAATCCGATGATCTCGTGCCCTGAGACGCACCCCATCACAGTCTTCCTCTGCAGCGTCACGGTGACGGAGAGACACACTCTCGTGTGATCTCGTCCGCGAGTAAAACAACGTCTTTACGATCAGTGGATATTTCACGTTTTAGCAAAGAGCCCGACTTAGACTTTGGAGGGAGGTGTATTCGTTGTCCCGTTGAACGCGGATTCGTCGTTGAACTTGGGATCATTGTCATTAGTATCTCGAGTATCTGGCTACCTACCACGGTTACTTGTCAAATTCTGTAATGATCATATTTGTACTAGTAGATATCTTCTCTATTACGTAACAACGATGGCTGATTCCAGTGACATATTCATTACACGCCCCTAACACTAATCATAATGTTAACCCGACATAGAGAGTTATCTCTCGTACCGCCCAAGTCATGGATTATCTTTAAAAGTTGCACTCTAATACCGATCCTTTACCATATGCCAAATTGATCTTGCTATTCATGAATGATATTTCGTAAAAAAAAAAAAGAAAAAAAGAAAAAAAGAATCCCTTTTGCATAATTTTGGCGATAAATGTTACAATTTTCTGTTTGCCATGAAAGAAATCATGTCGAATTTTATACTTTTTGCTACAAAAATATTTACATTTTACTAACGGTAAGTATATAGCAAGTATATTCCGGAAATGTACATCTGAAGCATATTATAAAAATCTGAAATTAAAAAATGAATTACCGATTCATTCTTTTTTCTTTCTAACGCAAGAAATATATTGTTAAACGATTCTTCTTACTTTAAATCTGTTGTATATCTTCATATTCAAAATCTTCAATTGTTGCAACGCATAGATGATCGTCATTAAGTTAGTCAATTTCAAATCTGTTTCCAAGTCATTTCATCGCTCATATTAAAATAATTGTATTCTTCTTCGTTAGAAAATACAGAAAGAGCTATTCATCCAATAGCGCATGGAATTGCATACAACCAAGACATCAAATTAGACGAAATAGTGAAGATTACAACATACCATAGTTGTTTTACTTCATGTTTCGATGTTCATACAAATGAACTTGTAATCAGATTCTTTCTATAAGATTTCGTGTGTTCAAAAAAAAAAAAAAAAAAAAAAAGAATGAAGCATGATATAAGGACTCGCATTCATATATAGTTTCAATAAACCAATTCCGTTGGCACCGAGATTACTTTGAAATACGACAGTTCTAAATAGTCTAATTGTCGTACACGCATAAATTTCCACAATATACAGATTTGTTGACCGTTCAATCGAAAACGATACATACTGAATCATTTTCTCATTTATCTATCCATGGAAAACGTTGATCGAAATGTTGATGAAGGTAAAATAGTAATTCATTTTGTCCTTCCATTTGGAAAGTGATTTTCTGGATCGTTTGATATTACTTTCTGAAATATATTCATAATTTCCACAATTCAAAAAACACTTACTAATCGTTTTTTCACATTCACGCGTAATTTGTCCTTCGACCTGAATACCCTTACTTTATAAAAAAATATATGTTTTGCTTATATTTACTACCATTATTCTATATATTTGGAATATTTTTGCATCAATAGTTTGCATGCAAATGCAACTGCGTGCGAATTTTATGTGCGTAATGAATCCGTCAAATAATTATATTAAATTTGCAATTTTGAGTCTGAAAAACATTCGACTTCAATGATTATACTTTGATTTTTACCTGCCGGAAAACTGATGGAACAAAAATTTGTTGCGTCTATCATGTACTTACGTAATTAAAACGTAAGACAAAACTTTTATAAATATAAAAATTTTCATAAAAATTTTGACGCAACGCATTTGAACATTTTATGACGCATTGTATTAATATCACGTTGTTCCTCTTTTTTTTGTGAATATAATAAAAGCAATGACATTTAAACGATACATACATGTTTAGATGCCTCCCACAATATGGCTTTCCCATGGAGCAGGAGGCTTGTTATAAAATTCACGTCATAAATATAATTTCCTTCAACTTCCTAAAGCAAAAATTATAAGCGTCGACCCAGAAATGACCAACATACAGCAGAAACACTTAAATAATACAAATTTCATATTTGGGTATTACATATTTCTAAGAATTTAACACTACCATGCTCGTTACCATGCTTCAAATGACTTTATATTGGAATTATTTGTATGGTATGCCCATTTCCTTATCACCCTTTATTTTCCTTTTGCTTCCGTAGAGGAGTGACAAGACCATTTGTATCCTCCCTGTCTTTGTCCATTATACATCCTACACATTTTCACAAATAACAAAAAATAGCAAGGACAAATATAGCTTCAACGTATACAGTCATCACAATGAAATGTGAATCATCTCTTGCAGATCTAAAATATTAAACGCGAAACGATCATCTTAATTTAGGATAGATTATAACAGACACACAATCTGCTAGTTTCTTCCTTTCTTAGCAATGATCCGTTCCATTGTCAAACAAGTACTTCCTTCGGTAGCTGGATGAATTGCAGATTTATATTGTATTATGCTTATCATTATACCGCAAGTACTTTGAGTTACTGAAATTGCAGAACCATTTCCTCTTATTGAATGCAAAACATGCAGCACGAACACGTTTTCCATTATCAAAATATCACACACAAACGTCTCATCCATTGTATCAAAGTGATAAGAGACAGACGCAGCACCAGTCCTGTAGTAGCTCATAATACAACAAGTCGCACCAATTTCTCGATTTTCCCCAATTTATATTCAATGTTCGTAATAATCATCCTTCATATAGAATAGTTACCTTTATCCAAAGCATACCACCTCTCTCTCCCTCTCTTTAAATATATGACCTTTCTCATCTTAATCAATGTCTCCCAAAAACGAATTTAATAGAAAGTATACGACGACATCTATAACTATTCAGTTAGAAACTGCCTGTAGTTGTTTAGCTGTACACGACGAGTACAATTATTTCGGGTACTCCTGCGGTACAAAACAGACACCCAAACGGGTTCATATTTCAACAGAAAAACATTTAAAAAAATAGTTATAAATGCATGATACTTAATACCGCACTTGGCATCACGTATAAGTAAAAATAAATTTCTTCAAACAAATTTCAAGTTAAATCTTTAGCTTGTGTAATTATATCAAACTTGTTCGATTAACAACGTGCTATTTACGTCATGTTTTGACAACTGACTCATCGATGATGTATTTCCTTGGAACTGAAAAAGGAACGTGCATAATTTTGTCCTCCATCAACGCTCAAAATATTATCCATTCAATCTTAAAATACGCTGCTTTCCTACTATCGGTATGTAAAAGATTTCTCACTCACAGTATCCATCAATCCGTAATTTGTATAAATATTATTGCAGCTTCTCGCGTCACTTGAACTGTAATATAAACCAGTCTTTTATTTCCGTTACACCTCTGCATACCATTTGTCGGGAACAATACATCTTATTCGTTAATCTAATAACATGTAAACTTCTTCATTTGTTCTAAGATCGATCAATGGATAAGTGAAGAGAATATTGAAATCTGTGAAAATAAGTATCCAGTAATACGACTTCCGAACCGACATATTCATTGCAATGCTTGTCAAATTTCATAGTAATTTCCTATCCATATTAAACATATTTCATATATGTTCATGTCTGTTATTTTGATTAGTTGTGCTACTTGCAGTAATACGCAATTCTGGATCATGCAGATTCAACAAAGATGCATTCAATTTACTCCATACCTCAAAAGGCTACTATCATCTTAATTCAAATGGGAAGACACAGAGCTGTGACAGTATTCAGCTTGCTCAACTTTGAACAAGGCATATTGATAAGCCAGAGTAACTCACGTACAACTTGGCGGTACAAGCGTTGGAAAAACTTTTCTGGACCTGAGGAAACACATTTGCACAGATAACGAACAAAAGGGATTAGAGCTCACCGAATAAGACTTGCTACAATTTGCTGTAGTTTGTCACAATAAGCCTACGTGTATCGCGCGTCAGACGATTTTGGAATTGGTTGATGCTTGGATGTTCAAGATAAGGAAGCACGAAGTGATCAGACGTTTATGTACAACGTGATCATGGTACGACTCATCGTCAGCCAGAAAACTTTACGCACGATTTTCTAAAAACAAAGACTTTTCCCCTTTATTTATCCCATACCAATCCTCTCTCGTCACTCCTTATCTCATACACAGACAGGCCAAACAATGTCGCCGATCACGGCCAACAGTCTGGACACATGTGCGGACCTCTTGCCTGCGACAGAATTTTGTTATGTGTAGTATGCTGGACTGAAAAGGACTAATATGGCGAATTAGAGGATTGCAGAAAAATTGCAAACATTTTCCAAAATCTATTAATCTCATTTTATTTCTTCGAAAGTCTACAAAACTGTTAATTAACATTAAGCAAATATACAAAATCTTCACGTTCGGAATAATGGAGCGAATATTTGAAACGGTACTATGAAATCTATAAGTTAAAATGCATACATTGCATACATACACAAATAAACACGTGCATACGTTACACACATACACACATGCATACAAATTTTCTTCAAACTACAAGACAGACATTCAAAGTACATAATGTTTTATGTAAATCGAAATATTTTCGAAAATAAAAAATACCGAATCAAACACTCTTCCAACATATTCCGAACGCTCGTCATTACTTATATTACTAAGAAAAAAAAAAAAAAAAAAAAAAAAAAAGAAATTGTAAAGGGGAACGCATTGTTCCCGATACGATTTACAAACCAAACCAATGAACGGTGTTACAGACTAGAGAACATGGGGTCCCCAATGGTGCGGTACGCTTCAGCATCCTCGTGAACACCAACTCCCTCCGCCTGTCCCAATGCCATCTCAAACGGTCAAACTGCAAGTAAAAAATAACCAGATATTAATGCGATTTCTATTTCGGCAGCACCGACGTATTGCACGGTGTTCCATAATCGCTTGAGATTCCATATAGTTGTTGTTGAAATCTCTACGCATTTGGTAGATAAAAAGTGGCGAGAAATCATCCTCTTGTCAAAGTAGTCACACACTCTTCTAGGTCTTCCAAACCTGATCGCTTGCATTTCTCCCATTACTTCAGCGTTGTAATGGTGCTTTTATTTCTGACAACTTAGATATGCAATTGTCAAAACTGCTCAGTTCAGGACACAATTCAGGATCTTTCCAGGGATTGTTCTGCTGAGACATGTCTTCATCATCGCGGAGTTCATAATTTGTATAATTTGCCTCCTTCAATAATTGTTTTCTAAGTCGCTGGCAATTATAAATCTCCAAGTGTTTGCCTCGCGCGTAATTCACGTCCAACTTTGACAAGAGTACACCTCAGTAATGCTAAAATCCGTAAATCGCGTCTGCGGTTTCGCCGACACTCTAATTGTTTACGGCGGATTCTACGAATCCATCCTACTAACCATTTGGTACTATTTGGCTTGGCGTCAATATCTCCAACTCTCTCGTCATACTTCTCCATGATGACGGCTTGGCAGTT
Organism: Bombus sylvestris; assembly: GCA_911622165.2. Taxonomy (NCBI): domain Eukaryota; kingdom Metazoa; phylum Arthropoda; class Insecta; order Hymenoptera; family Apidae; genus Bombus; species Bombus sylvestris. The sequence continues at coordinate 1,279,322 of CAJVRE020000112.1, read as the reverse complement.
TTCTTAATTTATTGAAATACAAATGTCCTCTTTTTTGAGGTTAACACAGTACCGATGATACGATATTCACGTTTTCTTACAGATTTCTCGAGTATTTCACTTAATTATTGAATAAGTAATAAGTATACCAACCCGTATTTCTCTTGCGTTTTGTTGTAATCCAAAATAGTACAGGTTCACAAAACTCCACACACAAAATATTTGAAACTATCGAGTAACGCACGATGTTCACCGCTCCAAGGCTACACAGCAAATGCCTACACTGACCCTCTAATGGCGGCTATATATACCCCCACCCTTGCCTTTCTCTAGCAGTCCTCCGCCCGAACATAAGAAAATAGTTCCTTATAAAATCTTACATTATTATAATTTTTCAAAAATACTTTGTTAAATCCACTCAATTTTTTAAAGTATTTGCGACAATTTTAATGCAAAACTTTACACACTTTTTACATTATATTAAAATTGCGGTTAATTTCTAACCAATCGCGTGCGCCAGTTTGCACGACGTCATTTCCGGTGCGGATATTCTCTAATGGCGCCAAATCTCTTCACACATTATATAGGACGTGAATTAATGTTGATCTATTAGACAGAATGAAAATCTGATGTATCATTTATGATACATTTTAATTTTTGAATTTTTTTTTTATTTTAATTTTTGTTGAATTTTATCGGTATAATAAATATTAACAAACGGTCGATTCATTTTAATATCTTTATCTTTGCTTAAAAATAATATTTTTATCAATTCTACTACTAACTAATAATACTAATTACTAATAACTAGCGATACTACTAACAATTCTTAAATTTTATGATCAAAGTCAAGTTTCAGATATTTTTAAAACATACGGCAATCCTTAAAAATTTATTAGACATGTACAATCTATGAGCATTTTTTAACTATTAGAGTTGTAATATTAGTACTTCGATATTTTACTTTCTTTATTAGTAACGTTATTATCATGTACTCACACAGCTTTTGTTTTCATGCAGCTTAAATCTTACGCTTCTTGATATTTAATATGTATGATTTTCTATGACCATCTTATTGATTGTTATCGTGGTCAGCAGTAAGAAACTGATGGTATATATAAGGACCTTCCTTCCTCATTTGCTTGCTTTGCTGAATTCTAAAAAATTGGTATCGCTAACCTTTACGGTGACATGATCCTGTTGGTTTGCTATTTTTTTTTTTTTTTTTTTTTACATGTATGCATATTGTGCTGAATTAAATGTTCGTGAGCCGCACAAAGTATATTTATGTGTCTGCCGCCAATACGTCTTACTGCATCTTTGCAAAATCCTGCATTTATAACCTCCTTTCAACCCCACGAAGTCTTACGTCGGTAGCCTCCTATTTGTCCTACAAAGTCCCGCGTCGGTAGTCTCCTCGTGGTCCTACAAAATCCTACCTTGGTAGCCTCCTCTGAATAGCACGAACTCACATATTGGTAACTCCCTTCTCCGGATAGCAGGTAATAAATAACAGCAACGCCCATTTCCCTCACTTTCTGAACGAGGGTTGTCCCCGACGAATCCGATGATCTCGTGCCCTGAGACGCACCCCATCACAGTCTTCCTCTGCAGCGTCACGGTGACGGAGAGACACACTCTCGTGTGATCTCGTCCGCGAGTAAAACAACGTCTTTACGATCAGTGGATATTTCACGTTTTAGCAAAGAGCCCGACTTAGACTTTGGAGGGAGGTGTATTCGTTGTCCCGTTGAACGCGGATTCGTCGTTGAACTTGGGATCATTGTCATTAGTATCTCGAGTATCTGGCTACCTACCACGGTTACTTGTCAAATTCTGTAATGATCATATTTGTACTAGTAGATATCTTCTCTATTACGTAACAACGATGGCTGATTCCAGTGACATATTCATTACACGCCCCTAACACTAATCATAATGTTAACCCGACATAGAGAGTTATCTCTCGTACCGCCCAAGTCATGGATTATCTTTAAAAGTTGCACTCTAATACCGATCCTTTACCATATGCCAAATTGATCTTGCTATTCATGAATGATATTTCGTAAAAAAAAAAAAGAAAAAAAGAAAAAAAGAATCCCTTTTGCATAATTTTGGCGATAAATGTTACAATTTTCTGTTTGCCATGAAAGAAATCATGTCGAATTTTATACTTTTTGCTACAAAAATATTTACATTTTACTAACGGTAAGTATATAGCAAGTATATTCCGGAAATGTACATCTGAAGCATATTATAAAAATCTGAAATTAAAAAATGAATTACCGATTCATTCTTTTTTCTTTCTAACGCAAGAAATATATTGTTAAACGATTCTTCTTACTTTAAATCTGTTGTATATCTTCATATTCAAAATCTTCAATTGTTGCAACGCATAGATGATCGTCATTAAGTTAGTCAATTTCAAATCTGTTTCCAAGTCATTTCATCGCTCATATTAAAATAATTGTATTCTTCTTCGTTAGAAAATACAGAAAGAGCTATTCATCCAATAGCGCATGGAATTGCATACAACCAAGACATCAAATTAGACGAAATAGTGAAGATTACAACATACCATAGTTGTTTTACTTCATGTTTCGATGTTCATAAAAATGAACTTGTAATCAGATTCTTTCTAAAAAATTTAGTGTGTTCAAAAAAAAAAAAAAAAAAAAAAAAGAATGAAGCATGATATAAGGACTCGCATTCATATATAGTTTCAATAAACCAATTCCGTTGGCACCGAGATTACTTTGAAATACGACAGTTCTAAATAGTCTAATTGTCGTACACGCATAAATTTCCACAATATACAGATTTGTTGACCGTTCAATCGAAAACGATACATACTGAATCATTTTCTCATTTATCTATCCATGGAAAACGTTGATCGAAATGTTGATGAAGGTAAAATAGTAATTCATTTTGTCCTTCCATTTGGAAAGTGATTTTCTGGATCGTTTGATATTACTTTCTGAAATATATTCATAATTTCCACAATTCAAAAAACACTTACTAATCGTTTTTTCACATTCACGCGTAATTTGTCCTTCGACCTGAATACCCTTACTTTATAAAAAAATATATGTTTTGCTTATATTTACTACCATTATTCTATATATTTGGAATATTTTTGCATCAATAGTTTGCATGCAAATGCAACTGCGTGCGAATTTTATGTGCGTAATGAATCCGTCAAATAATTATATTAAATTTGCAATTTTGAGTCTGAAAAACATTCGACTTCAATGATTATACTTTGATTTTTACCTGCCGGAAAACTGATGGAACAAAAATTTGTTGCGTCTATCATGTACTTACGTAATTAAAACGTAAGACAAAACTTTTATAAATATAAAAATTTTCATAAAAATTTTGACGCAACGCATTTGAACATTTTATGACGCATTGTATTAATATCACGTTGTTCCTCTTTTTTTTGTGAATATAATAAAAGCAATGACATTTAAACGATACATACATGTTTAGATGCCTCCCACAATATGGCTTTCCCATGGAGCAGGAGGCTTGTTATAAAATTCACGTCATAAATGTAATTTCCTTCAACTTCCTAAAGCAAAAATTATAAGCGTCGACCCAGAAATGACCAACATACAGCAGAAACACTTAAATAATACAAATTTCATATTTGGGTATTACATATTTCTAAGAATTTAACACTACCATGCTCGTTACCATGCTTCAAATGACTTTATATTGGAATTATTTGTATGGTATGCCCATTTCCTTATCACCCTTTATTTTCCTTTTGCTTCCGTAGAGGAGTGACAAGACCATTTGTATCCTCCCTGTCTTTGTCCATTATACATCCTACACATTTTCACAAATAACAAAAAATAGCAAGGACAAATATAGCTTCAACGTATACAGTCATCACAATGAAATGTGAATCATCTCTTGCAGATCTAAAATATTAAACGCGAAACGATCATCTTAATTTAGGATAGATTATAACAGACACACAATCTGCTAGTTTCTTCCTTTCTTAGCAATGATCCGTTCCATTGTCAAACAAGTACTTCCTTCGGTAGCTGGATGAATTGCAGATTTATATTGTATTATGCTTATCATTATACCGCAAGTACTTTGAGTTACTGAAATTGCAGAACCATTTCCTCTTATTGAATGCAAAACATGCAGCACGAACACGTTTTCCATTATCAAAATATCACACACAAACGTCTCATCCATTGTATCAAAGTGATAAGAGACAGACGCAGCACCAGTCCTGTAGTAGCTCATAATACAACAAGTCGCACCAATTTCTCGATTTTCCCCAATTTATATTCAATGTTCGTAATAATCATCCTTCATATAGAATAGTTACCTTTATCCAAAGCATACCACCTCTCTCTCCCTCTCTTTAAATATATGACCTTTCTCATCTTAATCAATGTCTCCCAAAAACGAATTTAATAGAAAGTATACGACGACATCTATAACTATTCAGTTAGAAACTGCCTGTAGTTGTTTAGCTGTACACGACGAGTACAATTATTTCGGGTACTCCTGCGGTACAAAACAGACACCCAAACGGGTTCATATTTCAACAGAAAAACATTTAAAAAAATAGTTATAAATGCATGATACTTAATACCGCACTTGGCATCACGTATAAGTAAAAATAAATTTCTTCAAACAAATTTCAAGTTAAATCTTTAGCTTGTGTAATTATATCAAACTTGTTCGATTAACAACGTGCTATTTACGTCATGTTTTGACAACTGACTCATCGATGATGTATTTCCTTGGAACTGAAAAAGGAACGTGCATAATTTTGTCCTCCATCAACGCTCAAAATATTATCCATTCAATCTTAAAATACGCTGCTTTCCTACTATCGGTATGTAAAAGATTTCTCACTCACAGTATCCATCAATCCGTAATTTGTATAAATATTATTGCAGCTTCTCGCGTCACTTGAACTGTAATATAAACCAGTCTTTTATTTCCGTTACACCTCTGCATACCATTTGTCGGGAACAATACATCTTATTCGTTAATCTAATAACATGTAAACTTCTTCATTTGTTCTAAGATCGATCAATGGATAAGTGAAGAGAATATTGAAATCTGTGAAAATAAGTATCCAGTAATACGACTTCCGAACCGACATATTCATTGCAATGCTTGTCAAATTTCATAGTAATTTCCTATCCATATTAAACATATTTCATATATGTTCATGTCTGTTATTTTGATTAGTTGTGCTACTTGCAGTAATACGCAATTCTGGATCATGCAGATTCAACAAAGATGCATTCAATTTACTCCATACCTCAAAAGGCTACTATCATCTTAATTCAAATGGGAAGACACAGAGCTGTGACAGTATTCAGCTTGCTCAACTTTGAACAAGGCATATTGATAAGCCAGAGTAACTCACGTACAACTTGGCGGTACAAGCGTTGGAAAAACTTTTCTGGACCTGAGGAAACACATTTGCACAGATAACGAACAAAAGGGATTAGAGCTCACCGAATAAGACTTGCTACAATTTGCTGTAGTTTGTCACAATAAGCCTACGTGTATCGCGCGTCAGACGATTTTGGAATTGGTTGATGCTTGGATGTTCAAGATAAGGAAGCACGAAGTGATCAGACGTTTATGTACAACGTGATCATGGTACGACTCATCGTCAGCCAGAAAACTTTACGCACGATTTTCTAAAAACAAAGACTTTTCCCCTTTATTTATCCCATACCAATCCTCTCTCGTCACTCCTTATCTCATACACAGACAGGCCAAACAATGTCGCCGATCACGGCCAACAGTCTGGACACATGTGCGGACCTCTTGCCTGCGACAGAATTTTGTTATGTGTAGTATGCTGGACTGAAAAGGACTAATATGGCGAATTAGAGGATTGCAGAAAAATTGCAAACATTTTCCAAAATCTATTAATCTCATTTTATTTCTTCGAAAGTCTACAAAACTGTTAATTAACATTAAACAAATATACAAAATCTTCACGTTCGGAATAATGGAGCGAATATTTGAAACGGTACTATGAAATCTATAAGTTAAAATGCATACATTGCATACATACACAAATAAACACGTGCATACGTTACACACATACACACATGCATACAAATTTTCTTCAAACTACAAGACAGACATTCAAAGTACATAATGTTTTATGTAAATCGAAATATTTTCGAAAATAAAAAATACCGAATCAAACACTCTTCCAACATATTCCGAACGCTCGTCATTACTTATATTACTAAGAAAAAAAAAAAAAAAAAAAAAAAAGAAATTGTAAAGGGGAACGCATTGTTCCCGATACGATTTACAAACCAAACCAATGAACGGTGTTACAGACTAGAGAACCTGGGGTCCCCAATGGTGCGGTACGCTTCAGCATCCTCGTGAACACCAACTCCCTCCGCCTGTCCCAATGCCATCTGAAACGGTCAAACTGCAAGTAAAAAATAACCAGATATTAATGCGATTTCTATTTCGGCAGCACCGACGTATTGCACGGTGTTCCATAATCGCTTGAGATTCCATATAGTTGTTGTTGAAATCTCTACGCATTTGGTAGATAAAAAGTTGCGAGAAATCATCCTCTTGTCAAAGTAGTCACACACTCTTCTAGGTCTTCCAAACCTGATCGCTTGCATTTCTCCCATTACTTCAGCGTTGTAATGGTGCTTTTATTTCTGACAACTTAGATATGCAATTGTCAAAACTGCTCAGTTCAGGACACAATTCAGGATCTTTCCAGGGATTGTTCTGCTGAGACATGTCTTCATCATCGCGGAGTTCATAATTTGTATAATTTGCCTCCTTCAATAATTGTTTTCTAAGTCGCTGGCAATTATAAATCTCCAAGTGTTTGCCTCGCGCGTAATTCACGTCCAACTTTGACAAGAGTACACCTCAGTAATGCTAAAATCCGTAAATCGCGTCTGCGGTTTCGCCGACACTCTAATTGTTTACGGCGGATTCTACGAATCCATCCTACTAACCATTTGGTACTATTTGGCTTGGCGTCAATATCTCCAACTCTCTCTTCATACTTCTCCATGATGACGGCTTGGCAGTTTTCTTAATTTATTGAAATACAAATGTCCTCTTTTTTGAGGTTAACACAGTACCGATGATACGATATTCACGTTTTCTTACAGATTTCTCGAGTATTTCACTTAATTATTGAATAAGTAATAAGTATACCAACCCGTATTTCTCTTGCGTTTTGTTGTAATCCAAAATAGTACAGGTTCACAAAACTCCACACACAAAATATTTGAAACTATCGAGTAACGCACGATGTTCACCGCTCCAAGGCTACACAGCAAATGCCTACACTGACCCTCTAATGGCGGCTATATATACCCCCACCCTTGCCTTTCTCTAGCAGTCCTCCGCCCGAACATAAGAAAATAGTTCCTTATAAAATCTTACATTATTACAATTTTTCAAAAATACTTTGTTAAATCCACTCAATTTTTTAAAGTATTTGCGACAATTTTAATGCAAAACTTTACACACTTTTTACATTATATTAAAATTGCGGTTAATTTCTAACCAATCGCGTGCGCCAGTTTGCACGACGTCATTTCCGGTGCGGATATTCTCTAATGGCGCCAAATCTCTTCACACATTATATAGGACGTGAATTAATGTTGATCTATTAGACAAAATGAAAATCTGATATATCATTTATGATACATTTTAATTTTTGAATTTTTTTTTTATTCTAATTTTTGTTGAATTTTATCGGTATAATAAATATTAACAAACGGTCGATTCATTTTAATATCTTTATCTTTGCTTAAAAATAATATTTTTATCAATTCTACTACTAACTAATAATACTAATTACTAATAACTAGCGATACTACTAACAATTCTTAAATTTTATGATCAAAGTCAAGTTTCAGATATTTTTAAAACATACGGCAATCCTTAAAAATTTATTAGACATGTACAATCTACGAGCATTTTTTAACTATTAGAGTTGTAATATTAGTACTTCGATATTTTACTTTCTTTATTAGTAACGTTATTATCATGTACTCACACAGCTTTTGTTTTCATGCAGCTTAAATCTTACGCTTCTTGATATTTAATATGTATGATTTTCTATGACCATCTTATTGATTGTTATCGTGGTCAGCAGTAAGAAACTGATGGTATATATAAGGACCTTCCTTCCTCATTTGCTTGCTTTGCTGAATTCTAAAAAATTGGTATCGCTAACCTTTACGGTGACATGATCCTGTTGGTTTGCTATTTTTTTTTTTTTTTTTTTTACATGTATGCATATTGTGCTGAATTAAATGTTCGTGAGCCGCACAAAGTATATTTATGTGTCTGCCGCCAATACGTCTTACTGCATCTTTGCAAAATCCTGCATTTATAACCTCCTTTCAACCCCACGAAGTCTTACGTCGGTAGCCTCCTATTTGTCCTACAAAGTCCCGCGTCGGTAGTCTCCTCGTGGTCCTACAAAATCCTACCTTGGTAGCCTCCTCTGAATAGCACGAACTCACATATTGGTAACTCCCTTCTCCGGATAGCAGGTAATAAATAACAGCAACGCCCATTTCCCTCACTTTCTGAACGAGGGTTGTCCCCGACGAATCCGATGATCTCGTGCCCTGAGACGCACCCCATCACAGTCTTCCTCTGCAGCGTCACGGTGACGGAGAGACACACTCTCGTGTGATCTCGTCCGCGAGTAAAACAACGTCTTTACGATCAGTGGATATTTCACGTTTTAGCAAAGAGCCCGACTTAGACTTTGGAGGGAGGTGTATTCGTTGTCCCGTTGAACGCGGATTCGTCGTTGAACTTGGGATCATTGTCATTAGTATCTCGAGTATCTGGCTACCTACCACGGTTACTTGTCAAATTCTGTAATGATCATATTTGTACTAGTAGATATCTTCTCTATTACGTAACAACGATGGCTGATTCCAGTGACATATTCATTACACGCCCCTAACACTAATCATAATGTTAACCCGACATAGAGAGTTATCTCTCGTACCGCCCAAGTCATGGATTATCTTTAAAAGTTGCACTCTAATACCGATCCTTTACCATATGCCAAATTGATCTTGCTATTCATGAATGATATTTCGTAAAAAAAAAAAAGAAAAAAAGAAAAAAAGAATCCCTTTTGCATAATTTTGGCGATAAATGTTACAATTTTCTGTTTGCCATGAAAGAAATCATGTCGAATTTTATACTTTTTGCTACAAAAATATTTACATTTTACTAACGGTAAGTATATAGCAAGTATATTCCGGAAATGTACATCTGAAGCATATTATAAAAATCTGAAATTAAAAAATGAATTACCGATTCATTCTTTTTTCTTTCTAACGCAAGAAATATATTGTTAAACGATTCTTCTTACTTTAAATCTGTTGTATATCTTCATATTCAAAATCTTCAATTGTTGCAACGCATAGATGATCGTCATTAAGTTAGTCAATTTCAAATCTGTTTCCAAGTCATTTCATCGCTCATATTAAAATAATTGTATTCTTCTTCGTTAGAAAATACAGAAAGAGCTATTCATCCAATAGCGCATGGAATTGCATACAACCAAGACATCAAATTAGACGAAATAGTGAAGATTACAACATACCATAGTTGTTTTACTTCATGTTTCGATGTTCATACAAATGAACTTGTAATCAGATTCTTTCTATAAGATTTCGTGTGTTCAAAAAAAAAAAAAAAAAAAAAAAAAAAAAGAATGAAGCATGATATAAGGACTCGCATTCATATATAGTTTCAATAAACCAATTCCGTTGGCACCGAGATTACTTTGAAATACGACAGTTCTAAATAGTCTAATTGTCGTACACGCATAAATTTCCACAATATACAGATTTGTTGACCGTTCAATCGAAAACGATACATACTGAATCATTTTCTCATTTATCTATCCATGGAAAACGTTGATCGAAATGTTGATGAAGGTAAAATAGTAATTCATTTTGTCCTTCCATTTGGAAAGTGATTTTCTGGATCGTTTGATATTACTTTCTGAAATATATTCATAATTTCCACAATTCAAAAAACACTTACTAATCGTTTTTTCACATTCACGCGTAATTTGTCCTTCGACCTGAATACCCTTACTTTATAAAAAAATATATGTTTTTGCTTAGGAGAGTGAAGGAAAAGCGTTAGAGAGGACAGAGGAAGGTGTGGAACACCAAAAGAAAAAGTAGAGGTTAGGTGAGAAAAGGCACAGAGGCAAGTTAGAAAGAAAGAAGACAGATGGCAGCAAGAGGAAGACCGAGGACGGTGGGGAAGGCGGGAGAAAAGGCCGAACAAAGAAACACAATGGAGAGATATACAGGGGCGGAGGAGGACAAAACGAAGAGGGAGGGAAATACCGCAGAGGGGGAGGAGAGTATAATACGGAAAGAGGGGGGGCTGGAAATGTTGGATGAGTTAGTAGCGATGATGAAAAAGGAGAGGAAGGAGGAGAGAGAGAGATGGGAGAAAGAAAGAGAAGAAGAGAGGAAATGGTGGAGGAAAGAGAGAGAGAGATGGGAGAAAGAAAGAGAAGAAGAGAGGAAATGGTGGAGGAAAGAGAGAGAGGAGGAGAGAAGGAGAGAGGAGAAGGAGAGAGAAGAAGAGAGGGAGAGGTGGAAGAGAGAAAGAGAGGAGGAATGGGAGAAATGGGAGAAAGCGTGGGAGAAGTGGAGAGCTGAGAAGAAAGAGCTGCAGAGTAGTATTAAGAGGTTAGAAGAGGAGAGAGAAAGGGCGGAAAGAGAGAAAAGGAGGAAAAATGTGGTAATAAGAGGTGTGAATTGGAGGGAGGATTGCAACGAAGAAACGGTAGAACAGTTCATAAAGGAAAACCTGAAGATAGAGGTAGGGGTAGAGAAAGCTAGGAGGATAAGGGGGGGAGGAAAGGACGGAATGATGATTGCAACGATAAATTCCTGGGAGAAAAAATTGGAGGTAATGAGAGTAAAGAGCAAGTTGGGGAGGGGGATTTACATAGACGATGACTTAACGAGGAGCGAGAGAGAGGTGCAACAAAAGCTAAGAGAAATGGCGAGAGTAAGAAGGGAGAAGGGGGAGCGGGTAAGAGTAGGATATAGGAAGTTGAAAATAGGGGACAGCTGGTTCAGGTGGAATGAAAGGGAGGGGAAGCTGGAGGAGGAGGGTAGGAGGGTGAGGAAAGCATGAGTAGAAAGGAAAGAGGGGGCGGGGGATGGGAAGGGGTTAAGGCTGTGCTTTTGGAACGTTGCGGGGATAATGAATAAGGATAGGGAAGTGTGGGATTACCTGGAGAGGTTTGACATAGTTGGACTCACCGAAACCTGGACAGAGGAGAGTAAGTGGGAAAGAATAAAGTACAGAGTACCTAAGGCGACGGACTGGAGATGTAGAGCTGCAAGAAGAGAGGGGAAAAAAGGAAGAGCAAGGGGGGGGGATAATAACGGGACTAAACAAAAATCTGAAGGAAGTAGAATACAGAGAACTAAGTGATGATATAGTGGAAAGGATGATAGAATACAAAGGGAAGATTTACAGAATAATGGTGGTATATAACAGAGATACCAAAGGATCATGGGAGAAAATAGAGCAAAGAGTAGACGAAAGGGAGGAGGGAGTGTTGATAATAGGAGGAGACTGGAATGCGAGAACGGGGGAGGAAGGAGGTCCGATAAGGGAGGATTTAGGGAAGGGAAGAAATAGGAGATCTAAAGACAAAAAGATAAACGGGGAAGGAAGAACGCTACTTAAGTACCTGGACGAGAGGGGGTGGGTGATTATCAACGGAAGAGACGAAGAAGGAGAGGAGTGGACATACGTAGGGGAAAGAGGAAAATCGGTAATCGATTACGTGATCGGGAACCAGGAGGCGACAGAGGAAATAGTAGTCATGAAGGTAGGGAGAAGAGTTGAGTCGGACCACATGCCGCTGGAAGTAGAAATAGAGGGGCCAGAGATACAAAAGGGGGAGGATAGAGAGGAGGAAGAGAAGGAGAGAAGGGAATGGACGAGCGAGAGTGTAGGGAGATATTTAGAGGAGTGCAAAGACTGGGAATGTGAAGGAAGGACAGTAGAGGAGATATGGACAGAGATTAAGAAAAAGGTGAACGAGGCAGTACCCAAGAAGAGAGTGAGGGTAAAGAAGTGGAACCTTGGGGAAAGGTTGTGGCATGATAAGGAGTGGAAGGAGAGGAAAAGGGAAGTGAGAAGGACGATGACAAGGTTTAGGAAAGGAAAATGTAGCAGGGAGGAGCTCATGGAGGAGAAAAAGAAGTTCAAACAATGGTGCAGGCAAAGAAAGGAAAAACAGGAAGAAGAAGAAATGGAGAAAATTAGTAAGATCAGAACAGAGCAAGAAGCCTGGAGGTACATAAATAAATATAGGAGAAGGAGGGAAGAGGTCGATGAAGGGATAACCGGAGAAGAATGGAGAAATCACTTCATGGGATTGTTAGAAGGCACAGAAGATAAGGAGCAGAGAAGAACAGAAGAACGGAGAGGGGAAGAGGGAGTGAAGGAGGAAAGAGAAGATAACATAGAGAAGGAGGAGGTATTTTACCAGATAAGAAACCTAAAGGAGAAGAAGGCGGCAGGGGAAGATGGGCTGGAGAACGAGATATGGAAATTTGTACCGAAGGAAGTGGGGGAAGTGTTTTGGAGAATGCTAAGGAGAGTGTGGAATGGAGAGGGGATACCGGAAGACTGGAGAAAAGGAATGGTATGCCCTATCTACAAGAAAGGGGACAAAGGAGCCGCGAGGAGCTACAGAGGTATAACCCTAATGGATACGGCATACAAGATTTATGCAGGGATACTAGATGAGCGGTTGAAGAGGGAGGTTGAGGATAAGTTGGGGGAAAGTCAGTTTGGGTTCAGGAAGGGGAGAGGTGTGATGGATGCTGTCTACGTGATGAATCACGTCATAGACAAGCAACTGAGCGGAGAGAGAGGGAAGCTCTTTGCATGTTTTGCGGACTTGAAGGCAGCCTTTGACAGAGTCAACAGGGAAAAACTGATGGAGAAGATGAGAAGAATGGGAGTGGAGGAGACACTGGTTAGCAGGATCGAAGAGCTGTACGAAGAAACGAGGAATGTGGTCAGGACGAGAGGAGGCACCTCAAGGGAATTCTGGACGGTGAGGGGAGTGAGGCAAGGATGTCCGCTGAGCCCGACGTTGTTCAACATCTATGTGGCAGGGCTAGAAGAGGAACTAAGGAAAGGGCAAGTGGGAGGCATAGCGATAGGAGACAGGAAGGTGTGGTCACTTTCCTATGCTGACGACATCGTATTAATGGCGGATAGGGAGGAGGAACTGAGAGGAATGTTGAGGAGGTTCAGGAAATTCCTAGGGGAAGCGGAGCTGGAACTAAATGTGGAAAAGACGAAGGTCTTAGTTTTTGAGAAGAGAAGAAACAGCAGAAAACAAAGAGAATGGAGATGGGGTGACCAAGAAATCGAAGAAGTGGAGGAGATGAGGTACTTGGGATACATCCTACAGAAGAATGGAAGTGACGACAAACATCTACAGGACAGGAAAAAGAGGGCGACGATAGCAATGAAGAAGACCTGGAGTGTGGGAGAAAGGATTTTCAAAGGGGATTACAGGAGGCGAATGAGGATGTTTGGGGCATTGGTAGAAAGCGTGGCGTTGTTCGGAGCAGAAGTGTGGGGATGGAACAGAGAAGAAAGGTTGGACAGCATAAAAAGGAGATACGTTAAATGGATACTAGGCTTGGACATAACAACACCAAATTACATACTGGCAGAGGAGTGCAAGATAGAGGAGATAGGGAATAAGGCACTAGAAAGGGCGGCAAGGTATGAAGAAAAAGCATCAGAGTCGAGGAAGGAGCTAGTAAAGGAGTGTATAAAAGAGAGAGAAAGGAGTTGGGGAAAAGGCCAGGAAGGGAAAAGAGCAAGGAAAAGAAAGAAGAGAATTGAGGAGGTAAGAGAGGGGAGGACACAAGGGGATAGAGAAGGGGGACAAGAAAGGTTGACCGCGGCCCAGATTGTAGAAGAAAGAAGGAGGAGGGAAGCAGAGGAAAGGGAAAGGAGAATAGGGGAGTCAAGGTACAACAGTTATTATAAAGTAATAGCAGAGGAAGGCCTACCAAGATACCTGGAAGGAAAGATGAGAGGGAAGGACAGGAGCGTGCTCGCGAGATTCAGATGCGGAAATGAGACCAGAGCGAGAGATTACTGGAAGGTGGAGGAGGAAAGAAGTTGCAGATTGTGTAACAGAGGAGAAGAGGATCTGAAACATGTCCTAGAGGAATGCGAGATTACAGGAGGAGCGAGGGACATGTCAGAGACGCTAAGGGAAACGGGAGAAGGGCTGACGGTACTCAAAGCAGTGCTAGAGAGCAGAAGGGCGAGGGAGCAAAAGGGGGAAGAAGGGAAAGAGAGAGACCAAAGAGGGAACCAAAGACAGTAGGGCAGGCAATAGTAGAGTTAAGAGAGAACATGTGCATATACTAGGTTTAGAGGATATAGATTGTTAAGTATGTAAATAGCAGAAATGTAGAACCGGAGGTCGTCCAAAACCGAAAGGTAATGGACTAAATCTTAATAAATAAAAAAATAAATATATGTTTTGCTTATATTTACTACCATTATTCTATATATTTGGAATATTTTTGCATCAATAGTTTGCATGCAAATGCAACTGCGTGCGAATTTTATGTGCGTAATGAATCCGTCAAATAATTATATTAAATTTGCAATTTTGAGTCTGAAAAACATTCGACTTCAATGATTATACTTTGATTTTTACCTGCCGGAAAACTGATGGAACAAAAATTTGTTGCGTCTATCATGTACTTACGTAATTAAAACGTAAGACAAAACTTTTATAAATATAAAAATTTTCATAAAAATTTTGACGCAACGCATTTGAACATTTTATGACGCATTGTATTAATATCACGTTGTTCCTCTTTTTTTTGTGAATATAATAAAAGCAATGACATTTAAACGATACATACATGTTTAGATGCCTCCCACAATATGGCTTTCCCATGGAGCAGGAGGCTTGTTATAAAATTCACGTCATAAATGTAATTTCCTTCAACTTCCTAAAGCAAAAATTATAAGCGTCGACCCAGAAATGACCAACATACAGCAGAAACACTTAAATAATACAAATTTCATATTTGGGTATTACATATTTCTAAGAATTTAACACTACCATGCTCGTTACCATGCTTCAAATGACTTTATATTGGAATTATTTGTATGGTATGCCCATTTCCTTATCACCCTTTATTTTCCTTTTGCTTCCGTAGAGGAGTGACAAGACCATTTGTATCCTCCCTGTCTTTGTCCATTATACATCCTACACATTTTCACAAATAACAAAAAATAGCAAGGACAAATATAGCTTCAACGTATACAGTCATCACAATGAAATGTGAATCATCTCTTGCAGATCTAAAATATTAAACGCGAAACGATCATCTTAATTTAGGATAGATTATAACAGACACACAATCTGCTAGTTTCTTCCTTTCTTAGCAATGATCCGTTCCATTGTCAAACAAGTACTTCCTTCGGTAGCTGGATGAATTGCAGATTTATATTGTATTATGCTTATCATTATACCGCAAGTACTTTGAGTTACTGAAATTGCAGAACCATTTCCTCTTATTGAATGCAAAACATGCAGCACGAACACGTTTTCCATTATCAAAATATCACACACAAACGTCTCATCCATTGTATCAAAGTGATAAGAGACAGACGCAGCACCAGTCCTGTAGTAGCTCATAATACAACAAGTCGCACCAATTTCTCGATTTTCCCCAATTTATATTCAATGTTCGTAATAATCATCCTTCATATAGAATAGTTACCTTTATCCAAAGCATACCACCTCTCTCTCCCTCTCTTTAAATATATGACCTTTCTCATCTTAATCAATGTCTCCCAAAAACGAATTTAATAGAAAGTATACGACGACATCTATAACTATTCAGTTAGAAACTGCCTGTAGTTGTTTAGCTGTACACGACGAGTACAATTATTTCGGGTACTCCTGCGGTACAAAACAGACACCCAAACGGGTTCATATTTCAACAGAAAAACATTTAAAAAAATAGTTATAAATGCATGATACTTAATACCGCACTTGGCATCACGTATAAGTAAAAATAAATTTCTTCAAACAAATTTCAAGTTAAATCTTTAGCTTGTGTAATTATATCAAACTTGTTCGATTAACAACGTGCTATTTACGTCATGTTTTGACAACTGACTCATCGATGATGTATTTCCTTGGAACTGAAAAAGGAACGTGCATAATTTTGTCCTCCATCAACGCTCAAAATATTATCCATTCAATCTTAAAATACGCTGCTTTCCTACTATCGGTATGTAAAAGATTTCTCACTCACAGTATCCATCAATCCGTAATTTGTATAAATATTATTGCAGCTTCTCGCGTCACTTGAACTGTAATATAAACCAGTCTTTTATTTCCGTTACACCTCTGCATACCATTTGTCGGGAACAATACATCTTATTCGTTAATCTAATAACATGTAAACTTCTTCATTTGTTCTAAGATCGATCAATGGATAAGTGAAGAGAATATTGAAATCTGTGAAAATAAGTATCCAGTAATACGACTTCCGAACCGACATATTCATTGCAATGCTTGTCAAATTTCATAGTAATTTCCTATCCATATTAAACATATTTCATATATGTTCATGTCTGTTATTTTGATTAGTTGTGCTACTTGCAGTAATACGCAATTCTGGATCATGCAGATTCAACAAAGATGCATTCAATTTACTCCATACCTCAAAAGGCTACTATCATCTTAATTCAAATGGGAAGACACAGAGCTGTGACAGTATTCAGCTTGCTCAACTTTGAACAAGGCATATTGATAAGCCAGAGTAACTCACGTACAACTTGGCGGTACAAGCGTTGGAAAAACTTTTCTGGACCTGAGGAAACACATTTGCACAGATAACGAACAAAAGGGATTAGAGCTCACCGAATAAGACTTGCTACAATTTGCTGTAGTTTGTCACAATAAGCCTACGTGTATCGCGCGTCAGACGATTTTGGAATTAGTTGATGCTTGGATGTTCAAGATAAGGAAGGACGAAGTGATCAGACGTTTATGTACAACGTGATCATGGTACGACTCATCGTCAGCCAGAAAACTTTACGCACGATTTTCTAAAAACAAAGACTTTTCCCCTTTATTTATCCCATACCAATCCTCTCTCGTCACTCCTTATCTCATACACAGGCAGGCCAAACAATGTCGCCGATCACGGCCAACAGTCTGGACACATGTGCGGACCTCTTGCCTGCGACAGAATTTTGTTATGTGTAGTATGCTGGACTGAAAAGGACTAATATGGCGAATTAGAGGATTGCAGAAAAATTGCAAACATTTTCCAAAATCAATTGATCTCATTTTATTTCTTCGAAAGTCTACAAAACTGTTAATTAACATTAAGCAAATATACAAAATCTTCACGTTCGGAATAATGGAGCGAATATTTGAAACGGTACTATGAAATCTATAAGTTAAAATGCATACATTGCATACATACACAAATAAACACGTGCATACGTTACACACATACACACATGCATACAAATTTTCTTCAAACTACAAGACAGACATTCAAAGTACATAATGTTTTATGTAAATCGAAATATTTTCGAAAATAAAAAATACCGAATCAAACACTCTTCCAACATATTCCGAACGCTCGTCATTACTTATATTACTAAGAAAAAAAAAAAAAAAAAAAAAAAAAAAAGAAATTGTAAAGGGGAACGCATTGTTCCCGATACGATTTACAAACCAAACCAATGAACGGTGTTACAGACTAGAGAACATGGGGTCCCCAATGGTGCGGTACGCTTCAGCATCCTCGTGAACACCAACTCCCTCCGCCTGTCCCAATGCCATCTCAAACGGTCAAACTGCAAGTAAAAAATAACCAGATATTAATGCGATTTCTATTTCGGCAGCACCGACGTATTGCACGGTGTTCCATAATCGCTTGAGATTCCATATAGTTGTTGTTGAAATCTCTACGCATTTGGTAGATAAAAAGTGGCGAGAAATCATCCTCTTGTCAAAGTAGTCACACACTCTTCTAGGTCTTCCAAACCTGATCGCTTGCATTTCTCCCATTACTTCAGCGTTGTAATGGTGCTTTTATTTCTGACAACTTAGATATGCAATTGTCAAAACTGCTCAGTTCAGGACACAATTCAGGATCTTTCCAGGGATTGTTCTGCTGAGACATGTCTTCATCATCGCGGAGTTCATAATTTGTATAATTTGCCTCCTTCAATAATTGTTTTCTAAGTCGCTGGCAATTATAAATCTCCAAGTGTTTGCCTCGCGCGTAATTCACGTCCAACTTTGACAAGAGTACACCTCAGTAATGCTAAAATCCGTAAATCGCGTCTGCGGTTTCGCCGACACTCTAATTGTTTACGGCGGATTCTACGAATCCATCCTACTAACCATTTGGTACTATTTGGCTTGGCGTCAATATCTCCAACTCTCTCGTCATACTTCTCCATGATGACGGCTTGGCAGTTTTCTTAATTTATTGAAATACAAATGTCCTCTTTTTTGAGGTTAACACAGTACCGATGATACGATATTCACGTTTTCTTACAGATTTCTCGAGTATTTCACTTAATTATTGAATAAGTAATAAGTATACCAACCCGTATTTCTCTTGCGTTTTGTTGTAATCCAAAATAGTACAGGTTCACAAAACTCCACACACAAAATATTTGAAACTATCGAGTAACGCACGATGTTCACCGCTCCAAGGCTACACAGCAAATGCCTACACTGACCCTCTAATGGCGGCTATATATACCCCCACCCTTGCCTTTCTCTAGCAGTCCTCCGCCCGAACATAAGAAAATAGTTCCTTATAAAATCTTACATTATTATAATTTTTCAAAAATACTTTGTTAAATCCACTCAATTTTTTAAAGTATTTGCGACAATTTTAATGCAAAACTTTACACACTTTTTACATTATATTAAAATTGCGGTTAATTTCTAACCAATCGCGTGCGCCAGTTTGCACGACGTCATTTCCGGTGCGGATATTCTCTAATGGCGCCAAATCTCTTCACACATTATATAGGACGTGAATTAATGTTGATCTATTAGACAGAATGAAAATCTGATGTATCATTTATGATACATTTTAATTTTTGAATTTTTTTTTTATTTTAATTTTTGTTGAATTTTATCGGTATAATAAATATTAACAAACGGTCGATTCATTTTAATATCTTTATCTTTGCTTAAAAATAATATTTTTATCAATTCTACTACTAACTAATAATACTAATTACTAATAACTAGCGATACTACTAACAATTCTTAAATTTTATGATCAAAGTCAAGTTTCAGATATTTTTAAAACATACGGCAATCCTTAAAAATTTATTAGACATGTACAATCTACGAGCATTTTTTAACTATTAGAGTTGTAATATTAGTACTTCGATATTTTACTTTCTTTATTAGTAACGTTATTATCATGTACTCACACAGCTTTTGTTTTCATGCAGCTTAAATCTTACGCTTCTTGATATTTAATATGTATGATTTTCTATGACCATCTTATTGATTGTTATCGTGGTCAGCAGTAAGAAACTGATGGTATATATAAGGACCTTCCTTCCTCATTTGCTTGCTTTGCTGAATTCTAAAAAATTGGTATCGCTAACCTTTACGGTGACATGATCCTGTTGGTTTGCTATTTTTTTTTTTTTTTTTTTTTACATGTATGCATATTGTGCTGAATTAAATGTTCGTGAGCCGCACAAAGTATATTTATGTGTCTGCCGCCAATACGTCTTACTGCATCTTTGCAAAATCCTGCATTTATAACCTCCTTTCAACCCCACGAAGTCTTACGTCGGTAGCCTCCTATTTGTCCTACAAAGTCCCGCGTCGGTAGTCTCCTCGTGGTCCTACAAAATCCTACCTTGGTAGCCTCCTCTGAATAGCACGAACTCACATATTGGTAACTCCCTTCTCCGGATAGCAGGTAATAAATAACAGCAACGCCCATTTCCCTCACTTTCTGAACGAGGGTTGTCCCCGACGAATCCGATGATCTCGTGCCCTGAGACGCACCCCATCACAGTCTTCCTCTGCAGCGTCACGGTGACGGAGAGACACACTCTCGTGTGATCTCGTCCGCGAGTAAAACAACGTCTTTACGATCAGTGGATATTTCACGTTTTAGCAAAGAGCCCGACTTAGACTTTGGAGGGAGGTGTATTCGTTGTCCCGTTGAACGCGGATTCGTCGTTGAACTTGGGATCATTGTCATTAGTATCTCGAGTATCTGGCTACCTACCACGGTTACTTGTCAAATTCTGTAATGATCATATTTGTACTAGTAGATATCTTCTCTATTACGTAACAACGATGGCTGATTCCAGTGACATATTCATTACACGCCCCTAACACTAATCATAATGTTAACCCGACATAGAGAGTTATCTCTCGTACCGCCCAAGTCATGGATTATCTTTAAAAGTTGCACTCTAATACCGATCCTTTACCATATGCCAAATTGATCTTGCTATTCATGAATGATATTTCGTAAAAAAAAAAAAGAAAAAAAGAAAAAAAGAATCCCTTTTGCATAATTTTGGCGATAAATGTTACAATTTTCTGTTTGCCATGAAAGAAATCATGTCGAATTTTATACTTTTTGCTACAAAAATATTTACATTTTACTAACGGTAAGTATATAGCAAGTATATTCCGGAAATGTACATCTGAAGCATATTATAAAAATCTGAAATTAAAAAATGAATTACCGATTCATTCTTTTTTCTTTCTAACGCAAGAAATATATTGTTAAACGATTCTTCTTACTTTAAATCTGTTGTATATCTTCATATTCAAAATCTTCAATTGTTGCAACGCATAGATGATCGTCATTAAGTTAGTCAATTTCAAATCTGTTTCCAAGTCATTTCATCGCTCATATTAAAATAATTGTATTCTTCTTCGTTAGAAAATACAGAAAGAGCTATTCATCCAATAGCGCATGGAATTGCATACAACCAAGACATCAAATTAGACGAAATAGTGAAGATTACAACATACCATAGTTGTTTTACCTCATGTTTCGATGTTCATACAAATGAACTTGTAATCAGATTCTTTCTATAAGATTTCGTGTGTTCAAAAAAAAAAAAAAAAAAAAAAAAAAAAAAGAATGAAGCATGATATAAGGACTCGCATTCATATATAGTTTCAATAAACCAATTCCGTTGGCACCGAGATTACTTTGAAATACGACAGTTCTAAATAGTCTAATTGTCGTACACGCATAAATTTCCACAATATACAGATTTGTTGACCGTTCAATCGAAAACGATACATACTGAATCATTTTCTCATTTATCTATCCATGGAAAACGTTGATCGAAATGTTGATGAAGGTAAAATAGTAATTCATTTTGTCCTTCCATTTGGAAAGTGATTTTCTGGATCGTTTGATATTACTTTCTGAAATATATTCATAATTTCCACAATTCAAAAAACACTTACTAATCGTTTTTTCACATTCACGCGTAATTTGTCCTTCGACCTGAATACCCTTACTTTATAAAAAAATATATGTTTTGCTTATATTTACTACCATTATTCTATATATTTGGAATATTTTTGCATCAATAGTTTGCATGCAAATGCAACTGCGTGCGAATTTTATGTGCGTAATGAATCCGTCAAATAATTATATTAAATTTGCAATTTTGAGTCTGAAAAACATTCGACTTCAATGATTATACTTTGATTTTTACCTGCCGGAAAACTGATGGAACAAAAATTTGTTGCGTCTATCATGTACTTACGTAATTAAAACGTAAGACAAAACTTTTATAAATATAAAAATTTTCATAAAAATTTTGACGCAACGCATTTGAACATTTTATGACGCATTGTATTAATATCACGTTGTTCCTCTTTTTTTTGTGAATATAATAAAAGCAATGACATTTAAACGATACATACATGTTTAGATGCCTCCCACAATATGGCTTTCCCATGGAGCAGGAGGCTTGTTATAAAATTCACGTCATAAATGTAATTTCCTTCAACTTCCTAAAGCAAAAATTATAAGCGTCGACCCAGAAATGACCAACATACAGCAGAAACACTTAAATAATACAAATTTCATATTTGGGTATTACATATTTCTAAGAATTTAACACTACCATGCTCGTTACCATGCTTCAAATGACTTTATATTGGAATTATTTGTATGGTATGCCCATTTCCTTATCACCCTTTATTTTCCTTTTGCTTCCGTAGAGGAGTGACAAGACCATTTGTATCCTCCCTGTCTTTGTCCATTATACATCCTACACATTTTCACAAATAACAAAAAATAGCAAGGACAAATATAGCTTCAACGTATACAGTCATCACAATGAAATGTGAATCATCTCTTGCAGATCTAAAATATTAAACGCGAAACGATCATCTTAATTTAGGATAGATTATAACAGACACACAATCTGCTAGTTTCTTCCTTTCTTAGCAATGATCCGTTCCATTGTCAAACAAGTACTTCCTTCGGTAGCTGGATGAATTGCAGATTTATATTGTATTATGCTTATCATTATACCGCAAGTACTTTGAGTTACTGAAATTGCAGAACCATTTCCTCTTATTGAATGCAAAACATGCAGCACGAACACGTTTTCCATTATCAAAATATCACACACAAACGTCTCATCCATTGTATCAAAGTGATAAGAGACAGACGCAGCACCAGTCCTGTAGTAGCTCATAATACAACAAGTCGCACCAATTTCTCGATTTTCCCCAATTTATATTCAATGTTCGTAATAATCATCCTTCATATAGAATAGTTACCTTTATCCAAAGCATACCACCTCTCTCTCCCTCTCTTTAAATATATGACCTTTCTCATCTTAATCAATGTCTCCCAAAAACGAATTTAATAGAAAGTATACGACGACATCTATAACTATTCAGTTAGAAACTGCCTGTAGTTGTTTAGCTGTACACGACGAGTACAATTATTTCGGGTACTCCTGCGGTACAAAACAGACACCCAAACGGGTTCATATTTCAACAGAAAAACATTTAAAAAAATAGTTATAAATGCATGATACTTAATACCGCACTTGGCATCACGTATAAGTAAAAATAAATTTCTTCAAACAAATTTCAAGTTAAATCTTTAGCTTGTGTAATTATATCAAACTTGTTCGATTAACAACGTGCTATTTACGTCATGTTTTGACAACTGACTCATCGATGATGTATTTCCTTGGAACTGAAAAAGGAACGTGCATAATTTTGTCCTCCATCAACGCTCAAAATATTATCCATTCAATCTTAAAATACGCTGCTTTCCTACTATCGGTATGTAAAAGATTTCTCACTCACAGTATCCATCAATCCGTAATTTGTATAAATATTATTGCAGCTTCTCGCGTCACTTGAACTGTAATATAAACCAGTCTTTTATTTCCGTTACACCTCTGCATACCATTTGTCGGGAACAATACATCTTATTCGTTAATCTAATAACATGTAAACTTCTTCATTTGTTCTAAGATCGATCAATGGATAAGTGAAGAGAATATTGAAATCTGTGAAAATAAGTATCCAGTAATACGACTTCCGAACCGACATATTCATTGCAATGCTTGTCAAATTTCATAGTAATTTCCTATCCATATTAAACATATTTCATATATGTTCATGTCTGTTATTTTGATTAGTTGTGCTACTTGCAGTAATACGCAATTCTGGATCATGCAGATTCAACAAAGATGCATTCAATTTACTCCATACCTCAAAAGGCTACTATCATCTTAATTCAAATGGGAAGACACAGAGCTGTGACAGTATTCAGCTTGCTCAACTTTGAACAAGGCATATTGATAAGCCAGAGTAACTCACGTACAACTTGGCGGTACAAGCGTTGGAAAAACTTTTCTGGACCTGAGGAAACACATTTGCACAGATAACGAACAAAAGGGATTAGAGCTCACCGAATAAGACTTGCTACAATTTGCTGTAGTTTGTCACAATAAGCCTACGTGTATCGCGCGTCAGACGATTTTGGAATTGGTTGATGCTTGGATGTTCAAGATAAGGAAGCACGAAGTGATCAGACGTTTATGTACAACGTGATCATGGTACGACTCATCGTCAGCCAGAAAACTTTACGCACGATTTTCTAAAAACAAAGACTTTTCCCCTTTATTTATCCCATACCAATCCTCTCTCGTCACTCCTTATCTCATACACAGACAGGCCAAACAATGTCGCCGATCACGGCCAACAGTCTGGACACATGTGCGGACCTCTTGCCTGCGACAGAATTTTGTTATGTGTAGTATGCTGGACTGAAAAGGACTAATATGGCGAATTAGAGGATTGCAGAAAAATTGCAAACATTTTCCAAAATCTATTAATCTCATTTTATTTCTTCGAAAGTCTACAAAACTGTTAATTAACATTAAGCAAATATACAAAATCTTCACGTTCGGAATAATGGAGCGAATATTTGAAACGGTACTATGAAATCTATAAGTTAAAATGCATACATTGCATACATACACAAATAAACACGTGCATACGTTACACACATACACACATGCATACAAATTTTCTTCAAACTACAAGACAGACATTCAAAGTACATAATGTTTTATGTAAATCGAAATATTTTCGAAAATAAAAAATACCGAATCAAACACTCTTCCAACATATTCCGAACGCTCGTCATTACTTATATTACTAAGAAAAAAAAAAAAAAAAAAAAAAAAAAAGAAATTGTAAAGGGGAACGCATTGTTCCCGATACGATTTACAAACCAAACCAATGAACGGTGTTACAGACTAGAGAACATGGGGTCCCCAATGGTGCGGTACGCTTCAGCATCCTCGTGAACACCAACTCCCTCCGCCTGTCCCAATGCCATCTCAAACGGTCAAACTGCAAGTAAAAAATAACCAGATATTAATGCGATTTCTATTTCGGCAGCACCGACGTATTGCACGGTGTTCCATAATCGCTTGAGATTCCATATAGTTGTTGTTGAAATCTCTACGCATTTGGTAGATAAAAAGTGGCGAGAAATCATCCTCTTGTCAAAGTAGTCACACACTCTTCTAGGTCTTCCAAACCTGATCGCTTGCATTTCTCCCATTACTTCAGCGTTGTAATGGTGCTTTTATTTCTGACAACTTAGATATGCAATTGTCAAAACTGCTCAGTTCAGGACACAATTCAGGATCTTTCCAGGGATTGTTCTGCTGAGACATGTCTTCATCATCGCGGAGTTCATAATTTGTATAATTTGCCTCCTTCAATAATTGTTTTCTAAGTCGCTGGCAATTATAAATCTCCAAGTGTTTGCCTCGCGCGTAATTCACGTCCAACTTTGACAAGAGTACACCTCAGTAATGCTAAAATCCGTAAATCGCGTCTGCGGTTTCGCCGACACTCTAATTGTTTACGGCGGATTCTACGAATCCATCCTACTAACCATTTGGTACTATTTGGCTTGGCGTCAATATCTCCAACTCTCTCGTCATACTTCTCCATGATGACGGCTTGGCAGTTTTCTTAATTTATTGAAATACAAATGTCCTCTTTTTTGAGGTTAACACAGTACCGATGATACGATATTCACGTTTTCTTACAGATTTCTCGAGTATTTCACTTAATTATTGAATAAGTAATAAGTATACCAACCCGTATTTCTCTTGCGTTTTGTTGTAATCCAAAATAGTACAGGTTCACAAAACTCCACACACAAAATATTTGAAACTATCGAGTAACGCACGATGTTCACCGCTCCAAGGCTACACAGCAAATGCCTACACTGACCCTCTAATGGCGGCTATATATACCCCCACCCTTGCCTTTCTCTAGCAGTCCTCCGCCCGAACATAAGAAAATAGTTCCTTATAAAATCTTACATTATTATAATTTTTCAAAAATACTTTGTTAAATCCACTCAATTTTTTAAAGTATTTGCGACAATTTTAATGCAAAACTTTACACACTTTTTACATTATATTAAAATTGCGGTTAATTTCTAACCAATCGCGTGCGCCAGTTTGCACGACGTCATTTCCGGTGCGGATATTCTCTAATGGCGCCAAATCTCTTCACACATTATATAGGACGTGAATTAATGTTGATCTATTAGACAGAATGAAAATCTGATGTATCATTTATGATACATTTTAATTTTTGAATTTTTTTTTTATTTTAATTTTTGTTGAATTTTATCGGTATAATAAATATTAACAAACGGTCGATTCATTTTAATATCTTTATCTTTGCTTAAAAATAATATTTTTATCAATTCTACTACTAACTAATAATACTAATTACTAATAACTAGCGATACTACTAACAATTCTTAAATTTTATGATCAAAGTCAAGTTTCAGATATTTTTAAAACATACGGCAATCCTTAAAAATTTATTAGACATGTACAATCTACGAGCATTTTTTAACTATTAGAGTTGTAATATTAGTACTTCGATATTTTACTTTCTTTATTAGTAACGTTATTATCATGTACTCACACAGCTTTTGTTTTCATGCAGCTTAAATCTTACGCTTCTTGATATTTAATATGTATGATTTTCTATGACCATCTTATTGATTGTTATCGTGGTCAGCAGTAAGAAACTGATGGTATATATAAGGACCTTCCTTCCTCATTTGCTTGCTTTGCTGAATTCTAAAAAATTGGTATCGCTAACCTTTACGGTGACATGATCCTGTTGGTTTGCTATTTTTTTTTTTTTTTTTTTTTACATGTATGCATATTGTGCTGAATTAAATGTTCGTGAGCCGCACAAAGTATATTTATGTGTCTGCCGCCAATACGTCTTACTGCATCTTTGCAAAATCCTGCATTTATAACCTCCTTTCAACCCCACGAAGTCTTACGTCGGTAGCCTCCTATTTGTCCTACAAAGTCCCGCGTCGGTAGTCTCCTCGTGGTCCTACAAAATCCTACCTTGGTAGCCTCCTCTGAATAGCACGAACTCACATATTGGTAACTCCCTTCTCCGGATAGCAGGTAATAAATAACAGCAACGCCCATTTCCCTCACTTTCTGAACGAGGGTTGTCCCCGACGAATCCGATGATCTCGTGCCCTGAGACGCACCCCATCACAGTCTTCCTCTGCAGCGTCACGGTGACGGAGAGACACACTCTCGTGTGATCTCGTCCGCGAGTAAAACAACGTCTTTACGATCAGTGGATATTTCACGTTTTAGCAAAGAGCCCGACTTAGACTTTGGAGGGAGGTGTATTCGTTGTCCCGTTGAACGCGGATTCGTCGTTGAACTTGGGATCATTGTCATTAGTATCTCGAGTATCTGGCTACCTACCACGGTTACTTGTCAAATTCTGTAATGATCATATTTGTACTAGTAGATATCTTCTCTATTACGTAACAACGATGGCTGATTCCAGTGACATATTCATTACACGCCCCTAACACTAATCATAATGTTAACCCGACATAGAGAGTTATCTCTCGTACCGCCCAAGTCATGGATTATCTTTAAAAGTTGCACTCTAATACCGATCCTTTACCATATGCCAAATTGATCTTGCTATTCATGAATGATATTTCGTAAAAAAAAAAAAGAAAAAAAGAAAAAAAGAATCCCTTTTGCATAATTTTGGCGATAAATGTTACAATTTTCTGTTTGCCATGAAAGAAATCATGTCGAATTTTATACTTTTTGCTACAAAAATATTTACATTTTACTAACGGTAAGTATATAGCAAGTATATTCCGGAAATGTACATCTGAAGCATATTATAAAAATCTGAAATTAAAAAATGAATTACCGATTCATTCTTTTTTCTTTCTAACGCAAGAAATATATTGTTAAACGATTCTTCTTACTTTAAATCTGTTGTATATCTTCATATTCAAAATCTTCAATTGTTGCAACGCATAGATGATCGTCATTAAGTTAGTCAATTTCAAATCTGTTTCCAAGTCATTTCATCGCTCATATTAAAATAATTGTATTCTTCTTCGTTAGAAAATACAGAAAGAGCTATTCATCCAATAGCGCATGGAATTGCATACAACCAAGACATCAAATTAGACGAAATAGTGAAGATTACAACATACCATAGTTGTTTTACTTCATGTTTCGATGTTCATACAAATGAACTTGTAATCAGATTCTTTCTATAAGATTTCGTGTGTTCAAAAAAAAAAAAAAAAAAAAAAAAAAAAAGAATGAAGCATGATATAAGGACTCGCATTCATATATAGTTTCAATAAACCAATTCCGTTGGCACCGAGATTACTTTGAAATACGACAGTTCTAAATAGTCTAATTGTCGTACACGCATAAATTTCCACAATATACAGATTTGTTGACCGTTCAATCGAAAACGATACATACTGAATCATTTTCTCATTTATCTATCCATGGAAAACGTTGATCGAAATGTTGATGAAGGTAAAATAGTAATTCATTTTGTCCTTCCATTTGGAAAGTGATTTTCTGGATCGTTTGATATTACTTTCTGAAATATATTCATAATTTCCACAATTCAAAAAACACTTACTAATCGTTTTTTCACATTCACGCGTAATTTGTCCTTCGACCTGAATACCCTTACTTTATAAAAAAATATATGTTTTGCTTATATTTACTACCATTATTCTATATATTTGGAATATTTTTGCATCAATAGTTTGCATGCAAATGCAACTGCGTGCGAATTTTATGTGCGTAATGAATCCGTCAAATAATTATATTAAATTTGCAATTTTGAGTCTGAAAAACATTCGACTTCAATGATTATACTTTGATTTTTACCTGCCGGAAAACTGATGGAACAAAAATTTGTTGCGTCTATCATGTACTTACGTAATTAAAACGTAAGACAAAACTTTTATAAATATAAAAATTTTCATAAAAATTTTGACGCAACGCATTTGAACATTTTATGACGCATTGTATTAATATCACGTTGTTCCTCTTTTTTTTGTGAATATAATAAAAGCAATGACATTTAAACGATACATACATGTTTAGATGCCTCCCACAATATGGCTTTCCCATGGAGCAGGAGGCTTGTTATAAAATTCACGTCATAAATGTAATTTCCTTCAACTTCCTAAAGCAAAAATTATAAGCGTCGACCCAGAAATGACCAACATACAGCAGAAACACTTAAATAATACAAATTTCATATTTGGGTATTACATATTTCTAAGAATTTAACACTACCATGCTCGTTACCATGCTTCAAATGACTTTATATTGGAATTATTTGTATGGTATGCCCATTTCCTTATCACCCTTTATTTTCCTTTTGCTTCCGTAGAGGAGTGACAAGACCATTTGTATCCTCCCTGTCTTTGTCCATTATACATCCTACACATTTTCACAAATAACAAAAAATAGCAAGGACAAATATAGCTTCAACGTATACAGTCATCACAATGAAATGTGAATCATCTCTTGCAGATCTAAAATATTAAACGCGAAACGATCATCTTAATTTAGGATAGATTATAACAGACACACAATCTGCTAGTTTCTTCCTTTCTTAGCAATGATCCGTTCCATTGTCAAACAAGTACTTCCTTCGGTAGCTGGATGAATTGCAGATTTATATTGTATTATGCTTATCATTATACCGCAAGTACTTTGAGTTACTGAAATTGCAGAACCATTTCCTCTTATTGAATGCAAAACATGCAGCACGAACACGTTTTCCATTATCAAAATATCACACACAAACGTCTCATCCATTGTATCAAAGTGATAAGAGACAGACGCAGCACCAGTCCTGTAGTAGCTCATAATACAACAAGTCGCACCAATTTCTCGATTTTCCCCAATTTATATTCAATGTTCGTAATAATCATCCTTCATATAGAATAGTTACCTTTATCCAAAGCATACCACCTCTCTCTCCCTCTCTTTAAATATATGACCTTTCTCATCTTAATCAATGTCTCCCAAAAACGAATTTAATAGAAAGTATACGACGACATCTATAACTATTCAGTTAGAAACTGCCTGTAGTTGTTTAGCTGTACACGACGAGTACAATTATTTCGGGTACTCCTGCGGTACAAAACAGACACCCAAACGGGTTCATATTTCAACAGAAAAACATTTAAAAAAATAGTTATAAATGCATGATACTTAATACCGCACTTGGCATCACGTATAAGTAAAAATAAATTTCTTCAAACAAATTTCAAGTTAAATCTTTAGCTTGTGTAATTATATCAAACTTGTTCGATTAACAACGTGCTATTTACGTCATGTTTTGACAACTGACTCATCGATGATGTATTTCCTTGGAACTGAAAAAGGAACGTGCATAATTTTGTCCTCCATCAACGCTCAAAATATTATCCATTCAATCTTAAAATACGCTGCTTTCCTACTATCGGTATGTAAAAGATTTCTCACTCACAGTATCCATCAATCCGTAATTTGTATAAATATTATTGCAGCTTCTCGCGTCACTTGAACTGTAATATAAACCAGTCTTTTATTTCCGTTACACCTCTGCATACCATTTGTCGGGAACAATACATCTTATTCGTTAATCTAATAACATGTAAACTTCTTCATTTGTTCTAAGATCGATCAATGGATAAGTGAAGAGAATATTGAAATCTGTGAAAATAAGTATCCAGTAATACGACTTCCGAACCGACATATTCATTGCAATGCTTGTCAAATTTCATAGTAATTTCCTATCCATATTAAACATATTTCATATATGTTCATGTCTGTTATTTTGATTAGTTGTGCTACTTGCAGTAATACGCAATTCTGGATCATGCAGATTCAACAAAGATGCATTCAATTTACTCCATACCTCAAAAGGCTACTATCATCTTAATTCAAATGGGAAGACACAGAGCTGTGACAGTATTCAGCTTGCTCAACTTTGAACAAGGCATATTGATAAGCCAGAGTAACTCACGTACAACTTGGCGGTACAAGCGTTGGAAAAACTTTTCTGGACCTGAGGAAACACATTTGCACAGATAACGAACAAAAGGGATTAGAGCTCACCGAATAAGACTTGCTACAATTTGCTGTAGTTTGTCACAATAAGCCTACGTGTATCGCGCGTCAGACGATTTTGGAATTGGTTGATGCTTGGATGTTCAAGATAAGGAAGCACGAAGTGATCAGACGTTTATGTACAACGTGATCATGGTACGACTCATCGTCAGCCAGAAAACTTTACGCACGATTTTCTAAAAACAAAGACTTTTCCCCTTTATTTATCCCATACCAATCCTCTCTCGTCACTCCTTATCTCATACACAGACAGGCCAAACAATGTCGCCGATCACGGCCAACAGTCTGGACACATGTGCGGACCTCTTGCCTGCGACAGAATTTTGTTATGTGTAGTATGCTGGACTGAAAAGGACTAATATGGCGAATTAGAGGATTGCAGAAAAATTGCAAACATTTTCCAAAATCTATTAATCTCATTTTATTTCTTCGAAAGTCTACAAAACTGTTAATTAACATTAAGCAAATATACAAAATCTTCACGTTCGGAATAATGGAGCGAATATTTGAAACGGTACTATGAAATCTATAAGTTAAAATGCATACATTGCATACATACACAAATAAACACGTGCATACGTTACACACATACACACATGCATACAAATTTTCTTCAAACTACAAGACAGACATTCAAAGTACATAATGTTTTATGTAAATCGAAATATTTTCGAAAATAAAAAATACCGAATCAAACACTCTTCCAACATATTCCGAACGCTCGTCATTACTTATATTACTAAGAAAAAAAAAAAAAAAAAAAAAAAAAAAGAAATTGTAAAGGGGAACGCATTGTTCCCGATACGATTTACAAACCAAACCAATGAACGGTGTTACAGACTAGAGAACCTGGGGTCCCCAATGGTGCGGTACGCTTCAGCATCCTCGTGAACACCAACTCCCTCCGCCTGTCCCAATGCCATCTGAAACGGTCAAACTGCAAGTAAAAAATAACCAGATATTAATGCGATTTCTATTTCGGCAGCACCGACGTATTGCACGGTGTTCCATAATCGCTTGAGATTCCATATAGTTGTTGTTGAAATCTCTACGCATTTGGTAGATAAAAAGTTGCGAGAAATCATCCTCTTGTCAAAGTAGTCACACACTCTTCTAGGTCTTCCAAACCTGATCGCTTGCATTTCTCCCATTACTTCAGCGTTGTAATGGTGCTTTTATTTCTGACAACTTAGATATGCAATTGTCAAAACTGCTCAGTTCAGGACACAATTCAGGATCTTTCCAGGGATTGTTCTGCTGAGACATGTCTTCATCATCGCGGAGTTCATAATTTGTATAATTTGCCTCCTTCAATAATTGTTTTCTAAGTCGCTGGCAATTATAAATCTCCAAGTGTTTGCCTCGCGCGTAATTCACGTCCAACTTTGACAAGAGTACACCTCAGTAATGCTAAAATCCGTAAATCGCGTCTGCGGTTTCGCCGACACTCTAATTGTTTACGGCGGATTCTACGAATCCATCCTACTAACCATTTGGTACTATTTGGCTTGGCGTCAATATCTCCAACTCTCTCTTCATACTTCTCCATGATGACGGCTTGGCAGTTTTCTTAATTTATTGAAATACAAATGTCCTCTTTTTTGAGGTTAACACAGTACCGATGATACGATATTCACGTTTTCTTACAGATTTCTCGAGTATTTCACTTAATTATTGAATAAGTAATAAGTATACCAACCCGTATTTCTCTTGCGTTTTGTTGTAATCCAAAATAGTACAGGTTCACAAAACTCCACACACAAAATATTTGAAACTATCGAGTAACGCACGATGTTCACCGCTCCAAGGCTACACAGCAAATGCCTACACTGACCCTCTAATGGCGGCTATATATACCCCCACCCTTGCCTTTCTCTAGCAGTCCTCCGCCCGAACATAAGAAAATAGTTCCTTATAAAATCTTACATTATTACAATTTTTCAAAAATACTTTGTTAAATCCACTCAATTTTTTAAAGTATTTGCGACAATTTTAATGCAAAACTTTACACACTTTTTACATTATATTAAAATTGCGGTTAATTTCTAACCAATCGCGTGCGCCAGTTTGCACGACGTCATTTCCGGTGCGGATATTCTCTAATGGCGCCAAATCTCTTCACACATTATATAGGACGTGAATTAATGTTGATCTATTAGACAGAATGAAAATCTGATGTATCATTTATGATACATTTTAATTTTTGAATTTTTTTTTTATTCTAATTTTTGTTGAATTTTATCGGTATAATAAATATTAACAAACGGTCGATTCATTTTAATATCTTTATCTTTGCTTAAAAATAATATTTTTATCAATTCTACTACTAACTAATAATACTAATTACTAATAACTAGCGATACTACTAACAATTCTTAAATTTTATGATCAAAGTCAAGTTTCAGATATTTTTAAAACATACGGCAATCCTTAAAAATTTATTAGACATGTACAATCTACGAGCATTTTTTAACTATTAGAGTTGTAATATTAGTACTTCGATATTTTACTTTCTTTATTAGTAACGTTATTATCATGTACTCACACAGCTTTTGTTTTCATGCAGCTTAAATCTTACGCTTCTTGATATTTAATATGTATGATTTTCTATGACCATCTTATTGATTGTTATCGTGGTCAGCAGTAAGAAACTGATGGTATATATAAGGACCTTCCTTCCTCATTTGCTTGCTTTGCTGAATTCTAAAAAATTGGTATCGCTAACCTTTACGGTGACATGATCCTGTTGGTTTGCTATTTTTTTTTTTTTTTTTTTTTACATGTATGCATATTGTGCTGAATTAAATGTTCGTGAGCCGCACAAAGTATATTTATGTGTCTGCCGCCAATACGTCTTACTGCATCTTTGCAAAATCCTGCATTTATAACCTCCTTTCAACCCCACGAAGTCTTACGTCGGTAGCCTCCTATTTGTCCTACAAAGTCCCGCGTCGGTAGTCTCCTCGTGGTCCTACAAAATCCTACCTTGGTAGCCTCCTCTGAATAGCACGAACTCACATATTGGTAACTCCCTTCTCCGGATAGCAGGTAATAAATAACAGCAACGCCCATTTCCCTCACTTTCTGAACGAGGGTTGTCCCCGACGAATCCGATGATCTCGTGCCCTGAGACGCACCCCATCACAGTCTTCCTCTGCAGCGTCACGGTGACGGAGAGACACACTCTCGTGTGATCTCGTCCGCGAGTAAAACAACGTCTTTACGATCAGTGGATATTTCACGTTTTAGCAAAGAGCCCGACTTAGGCTTTGGAGGGAGGTGTATTCGTTGTCCCGTTGAACGCGGATTCGTCGTTGAACTTGGGATCATTGTCATTAGTATCTCGAGTATCTGGCTACCTACCACGGTTACTTGTCAAATTCTGTAATGATCATATTTGTACTAGTAGATATCTTCTCTATTACGTAACAACGATGGCTGATTCCAGTGACATATTCATTACACGCCCCTAACACTAATCATAATGTTAACCCGACATAGAGAGTTATCTCTCGTACCGCCCAAGTCATGGATTATCTTTAAAAGTTGCACTCTAATACCGATCCTTTACCATATGCCAAATTGATCTTGCTATTCATGAATGATATTTCGTAAAAAAAAAAAAAGAAAAAAAGAAAAAAAGAATCCCTTTTGCATAATTTTGGCGATAAATGTTACAATTTTCTGTTTGCCATGAAAGAAATCATGTCGAATTTTATACTTTTTGCTACAAAAATATTTACATTTTACTAACGGTAAGTATATAGCAAGTATATTCCGGAAATGTACATCTGAAGCATATTATAAAAATCTGAAATTAAAAAATGAATTACCGATTCATTCTTTTTTCTTTCTAACGCAAGAAATATATTGTTAAACGATTCTTCTTACTTTAAATCTGTTGTATATCTTCATATTCAAAATCTTCAATTGTTGCAACGCATAGATGATCGTCATTAAGTTAGTCAATTTCAAATCTGTTTCCAAGTCATTTCATCGCTCATATTAAAATAATTGTATTCTTCTTCGTTAGAAAATACAGAAAGAGCTATTCATCCAATAGCGCATGGAATTGCATACAACCAAGACATCAAATTAGACGAAATAGTGAAGATTACAACATACCATAGTTGTTTTACCTCATGTTTCGATGTTCATACAAATGAACTTGTAATCAGATTCTTTCTATAAGATTTCGTGTGTTCAAAAAAAAAAAAAAAAAAAAAAAAAAAAAAGAATGAAGCATGATATAAGGACTCGCATTCATATATAGTTTCAATAAACCAATTCCGTTGGCACCGAGATTACTTTGAAATACGACAGTTCTAAATAGTCTAATTGTCGTACACGCATAAATTTCCACAATATACAGATTTGTTGACCGTTCAATCGAAAACGATACATACTGAATCATTTTCTCATTTATCTATCCATGGAAAACGTTGATCGAAATGTTGATGAAGGTAAAATAGTAGTTCATTTTGTCCTTCCATTTGGAAAGTGATTTTCTGGATCGTTTGATATTACTTTCTGAAATATATTCATAATTTCCACAATTCAAAAAACACTTACTAATCGTTTTTTCACATTCACGCGTAATTTGTCCTTCGACCTGAATACCCTTACTTTATAAAAAAATATATGTTTTGCTTATATTTACTACCATTATTCTATATATTTGGAATATTTTTGCATCAATAGTTTGCATGCAAATGCAACTGCGTGCGAATTTTATGTGCGTAATGAATCCGTCAAATAATTATATTAAATTTGCAATTTTGAGTCTGAAAAACATTCGACTTCAATGATTATACTTTGATTTTTACCTGCCGGAAAACTGATGGAACAAAAATTTGTTGCGTCTATCATGTACTTACGTAATTAAAACGTAAGACAAAACTTTTATAAATATAAAAATTTTCATAAAAATTTTGACGCAACGCATTTGAACATTTTATGACGCATTGTATTAATATCACGTTGTTCCTCTTTTTTTTGTGAATATAATAAAAGCAATGACATTTAAACGATACATACATGTTTAGATGCCTCCCACAATATGGCTTTCCCATGGAGCAGGAGGCTTGTTATAAAATTCACGTCATAAATGTAATTTCCTTCAACTTCCTAAAGCAAAAATTATAAGCGTCGACCCAGAAATGACCAACATACAGCAGAAACACTTAAATAATACAAATTTCATATTTGGGTATTACATATTTCTAAGAATTTAACACTACCATGCTCGTTACCATGCTTCAAATGACTTTATATTGGAATTATTTGTATGGTATGCCCATTTCCTTATCACCCTTTATTTTCCTTTTGCTTCCGTAGAGGAGT
The DNA here is from genome assembly GCA_911622165.2 of Bombus sylvestris. Lineage (NCBI taxonomy): Eukaryota > Metazoa > Arthropoda > Insecta > Hymenoptera > Apidae > Bombus > Bombus sylvestris. The sequence goes on along the minus strand of CAJVRE020000112.1, from coordinate 1,242,845 downwards.
GACAAGACCATTTGTATCCTCCCTGTCTTTGTCCATTATACATCCTACACATTTTCACAAATAACAAAAAATAGCAAGGACAAATATAGCTTCAACGTATACAGTCATCACAATGAAATGTGAATCATCTCTTGCAGATCTAAAATATTAAACGCGAAACGATCATCTTAATTTAGGATAGATTATAACAGACACACAATCTGCTAGTTTCTTCCTTTCTTAGCAATGATCCGTTCCATTGTCAAACAAGTACTTCCTTCGGTAGCTGGATGAATTGCAGATTTATATTGTATTATGCTTATCATTATACCGCAAGTACTTTGAGTTACTGAAATTGCAGAACCATTTCCTCTTATTGAATGCAAAACATGCAGCACGAACACGTTTTCCATTATCAAAATATCACACACAAACGTCTCATCCATTGTATCAAAGTGATAAGAGACAGACGCAGCACCAGTCCTGTAGTAGCTCATAATACAACAAGTCGCACCAATTTCTCGATTTTCCCCAATTTATATTCAATGTTCGTAATAATCATCCTTCATATAGAATAGTTACCTTTATCCAAAGCATACCACCTCTCTCTCCCTCTCTTTAAATATATGACCTTTCTCATCTTAATCAATGTCTCCCAAAAACGAATTTAATAGAAAGTATACGACGACATCTATAACTATTCAGTTAGAAACTGCCTGTAGTTGTTTAGCTGTACACGACGAGTACAATTATTTCGGGTACTCCTGCGGTACAAAACAGACACCCAAACGGGTTCATATTTCAACAGAAAAACATTTAAAAAAATAGTTATAAATGCATGATACTTAATACCGCACTTGGCATCACGTATAAGTAAAAATAAATTTCTTCAAACAAATTTCAAGTTAAATCTTTAGCTTGTGTAATTATATCAAACTTGTTCGATTAACAACGTGCTATTTACGTCATGTTTTGACAACTGACTCATCGATGATGTATTTCCTTGGAACTGAAAAAGGAACGTGCATAATTTTGTCCTCCATCAACGCTCAAAATATTATCCATTCAATCTTAAAATACGCTGCTTTCCTACTATCGGTATGTAAAAGATTTCTCACTCACAGTATCCATCAATCCGTAATTTGTATAAATATTATTGCAGCTTCTCGCGTCACTTGAACTGTAATATAAACCAGTCTTTTATTTCCGTTACACCTCTGCATACCATTTGTCGGGAACAATACATCTTATTCGTTAATCTAATAACATGTAAACTTCTTCATTTGTTCTAAGATCGATCAATGGATAAGTGAAGAGAATATTGAAATCTGTGAAAATAAGTATCCAGTAATACGACTTCCGAACCGACATATTCATTGCAATGCTTGTCAAATTTCATAGTAATTTCCTATCCATATTAAACATATTTCATATATGTTCATGTCTGTTATTTTGATTAGTTGTGCTACTTGCAGTAATACGCAATTCTGGATCATGCAGATTCAACAAAGATGCATTCAATTTACTCCATACCTCAAAAGGCTACTATCATCTTAATTCAAATGGGAAGACACAGAGCTGTGACAGTATTCAGCTTGCTCAACTTTGAACAAGGCATATTGATAAGCCAGAGTAACTCACGTACAACTTGGCGGTACAAGCGTTGGAAAAACTTTTCTGGACCTGAGGAAACACATTTGCACAGATAACGAACAAAAGGGATTAGAGCTCACCGAATAAGACTTGCTACAATTTGCTGTAGTTTGTCACAATAAGCCTACGTGTATCGCGCGTCAGACGATTTTGGAATTGGTTGATGCTTGGATGTTCAAGATAAGGAAGCACGAAGTGATCAGACGTTTATGTACAACGTGATCATGGTACGACTCATCGTCAGCCAGAAAACTTTACGCACGATTTTCTAAAAACAAAGACTTTTCCCCTTTATTTATCCCATACCAATCCTCTCTCGTCACTCCTTATCTCATACACAGACAGGCCAAACAATGTCGCCGATCACGGCCAACAGTCTGGACACATGTGCGGACCTCTTGCCTGCGACAGAATTTTGTTATGTGTAGTATGCTGGACTGAAAAGGACTAATATGGCGAATTAGAGGATTGCAGAAAAATTGCAAACATTTTCCAAAATCTATTAATCTCATTTTATTTCTTCGAAAGTCTACAAAACTGTTAATTAACATTAAGCAAATATACAAAATCTTCACGTTCGGAATAATGGAGCGAATATTTGAAACGGTACTATGAAATCTATAAGTTAAAATGCATACATTGCATACATACACAAATAAACACGTGCATACGTTACACACATACACACATGCATACAAATTTTCTTCAAACTACAAGACAGACATTCAAAGTACATAATGTTTTATGTAAATCGAAATATTTTCGAAAATAAAAAATACCGAATCAAACACTCTTCCAACATATTCCGAACGCTCGTCATTACTTATATTACTAAGAAAAAAAAAAAAAAAAAAAAAAAAAAAGAAATTGTAAAGGGGAACGCATTGTTCCCGATACGATTTACAAACCAAACCAATGAACGGTGTTACAGACTAGAGAACATGGGGTCCCCAATGGTGCGGTACGCTTCAGCATCCTCGTGAACACCAACTCCCTCCGCCTGTCCCAATGCCATCTGAAACGGTCAAACTGCAAGTAAAAAATAACCAGATATTAATGCGATTTCTATTTCGGCAGCACCGACGTATTGCACGGTGTTCCATAATCGCTTGAGATTCCATATAGTTGTTGTTGAAATCTCTACGCATTTGGTAGATAAAAAGTGGCGAGAAATCATCCTCTTGTCAAAGTAGTCACACACTCTTCTAGGTCTTCCAAACCTGATCGCTTGCATTTCTCCCATTACTTCAGCGTTGTAATGGTGCTTTTATTTCTGACAACTTAGATATGCAATTGTCAAAACTGCTCAGTTCAGGACACAATTCAGGATCTTTCCAGGGATTGTTCTGCTGAGACATGTCTTCATCATCGCGGAGTTCATAATTTGTATAATTTGCCTCCTTCAATAATTGTTTTCTAAGTCGCTGGCAATTATAAATCTCCAAGTGTTTGCCTCGCGCGTAATTCACGTCCAACTTTGACAAGAGTACACCTCAGTAATGCTAAAATCCGTAAATCGCGTCTGCGGTTTCGCCGACACTCTAATTGTTTACGGCGGATTCTACGAATCCATCCTACTAACCATTTGGTACTATTTGGCTTGGCGTCAATATCTCCAACTCTCTCGTCATACTTCTCCATGATGACGGCTTGGCAGTTTTCTTAATTTATTGAAATACAAATGTCCTCTTTTTTGAGGTTAACACAGTACCGATGATACGATATTCACGTTTTCTTACAGATTTCTCGAGTATTTCACTTAATTATTGAATAAGTAATAAGTATACCAACCCGTATTTCTCTTGCGTTTTGTTGTAATCCAAAATAGTACAGGTTCACAAAACTCCACACACAAAATATTTGAAACTATCGAGTAACGCACGATGTTCACCGCTCCAAGGCTACACAGCAAATGCCTACACTGACCCTCTAATGGCGGCTATATATACCCCCACCCTTGCCTTTCTCTAGCAGTCCTCCGCCCGAACATAAGAAAATAGTTCCTTATAAAATCTTACATTATTATAATTTTTCAAAAATACTTTGTTAAATCCACTCAATTTTTTAAAGTATTTGCGACAATTTTAATGCAAAACTTTACACACTTTTTACATTATATTAAAATTGCGGTTAATTTCTAACCAATCGCGTGCGCCAGTTTGCACGACGTCATTTCCGGTGCGGATATTCTCTAATGGCGCCAAATCTCTTCACACATTATATAGGACGTGAATTAATGTTGATCTATTAGACAGAATGAAAATCTGATGTATCATTTATGATACATTTTAATTTTTGAATTTTTTTTTTATTTTAATTTTTGTTGAATTTTATCGGTATAATAAATATTAACAAACGGTCGATTCATTTTAATATCTTTATCTTTGCTTAAAAATAATATTTTTATCAATTCTACTACTAACTAATAATACTAATTACTAATAACTAGCGATACTACTAACAATTCTTAAATTTTATGATCAAAGTCAAGTTTCAGATATTTTTAAAACATACGGCAATCCTTAAAAATTTATTAGACATGTACAATCTACGAGCATTTTTTAACTATTAGAGTTGTAATATTAGTACTTCGATATTTTACTTTCTTTATTAGTAACGTTATTATCATGTACTCACACAGCTTTTGTTTTCATGCAGCTTAAATCTTACGCTTCTTGATATTTAATATGTATGATTTTCTATGACCATCTTATTGATTGTTATCGTGGTCAGCAGTAAGAAACTGATGGTATATATAAGGACCTTCCTTCCTCATTTGCTTGCTTTGCTGAATTCTAAAAAATTGGTATCGCTAACCTTTACGGTGACATGATCCTGTTGGTTTGCTATTTTTTTTTTTTTTTTTTTTTACATGTATGCATATTGTGCTGAATTAAATGTTCGTGAGCCGCACAAAGTATATTTATGTGTCTGCCGCCAATACGTCTTACTGCATCTTTGCAAAATCCTGCATTTATAACCTCCTTTCAACCCCACGAAGTCTTACGTCGGTAGCCTCCTATTTGTCCTACAAAGTCCCGCGTCGGTAGTCTCCTCGTGGTCCTACAAAATCCTACCTTGGTAGCCTCCTCTGAATAGCACGAACTCACATATTGGTAACTCCCTTCTCCGGATAGCAGGTAATAAATAACAGCAACGCCCATTTCCCTCACTTTCTGAACGAGGGTTGTCCCCGACGAATCCGATGATCTCGTGCCCTGAGACGCACCCCATCACAGTCTTCCTCTGCAGCGTCACGGTGACGGAGAGACACACTCTCGTGTGATCTCGTCCGCGAGTAAAACAACGTCTTTACGATCAGTGGATATTTCACGTTTTAGCAAAGAGCCCGACTTAGACTTTGGAGGGAGGTGTATTCGTTGTCCCGTTGAACGCGGATTCGTCGTTGAACTTGGGATCATTGTCATTAGTATCTCGAGTATCTGGCTACCTACCACGGTTACTTGTCAAATTCTGTAATGATCATATTTGTACTAGTAGATATCTTCTCTATTACGTAACAACGATGGCTGATTCCAGTGACATATTCATTACACGCCCCTAACACTAATCATAATGTTAACCCGACATAGAGAGTTATCTCTCGTACCGCCCAAGTCATGGATTATCTTTAAAAGTTGCACTCTAATACCGATCCTTTACCATATGCCAAATTGATCTTGCTATTCATGAATGATATTTCGTAAAAAAAAAAAAGAAAAAAAGAAAAAAAGAATCCCTTTTGCATAATTTTGGCGATAAATGTTACAATTTTCTGTTTGCCATGAAAGAAATCATGTCGAATTTTATACTTTTTGCTACAAAAATATTTACATTTTACTAACGGTAAGTATATAGCAAGTATATTCCGGAAATGTACATCTGAAGCATATTATAAAAATCTGAAATTAAAAAATGAATTACCGATTCATTCTTTTTTCTTTCTAACGCAAGAAATATATTGTTAAACGATTCTTCTTACTTTAAATCTGTTGTATATCTTCATATTCAAAATCTTCAATTGTTGCAACGCATAGATGATCGTCATTAAGTTAGTCAATTTCAAATCTGTTTCCAAGTCATTTCATCGCTCATATTAAAATAATTGTATTCTTCTTCGTTAGAAAATACAGAAAGAGCTATTCATCCAATAGCGCATGGAATTGCATACAACCAAGACATCAAATTAGACGAAATAGTGAAGATTACAACATACCATAGTTGTTTTACTTCATGTTTCGATGTTCATACAAATGAACTTGTAATCAGATTCTTTCTATAAGATTTCGTGTGTTCAAAAAAAAAAAAAAAAAAAAAAAAGAATGAAGCATGATATAAGGACTCGCATTCATATATAGTTTCAATAAACCAATTCCGTTGGCACCGAGATTACTTTGAAATACGACAGTTCTAAATAGTCTAATTGTCGTACACGCATAAATTTCCACAATATACAGATTTGTTGACCGTTCAATCGAAAACGATACATACTGAATCATTTTCTCATTTATCTATCCATGGAAAACGTTGATCGAAATGTTGATGAAGGTAAAATAGTAATTCATTTTGTCCTTCCATTTGGAAAGTGCTTTTCTGGATCGTTTGATATTACTTTCTGAAATATATTCATAATTTCCACAATTCAAAAAACACTTACTAATCGTTTTTTCACATTCACGCGTAATTTGTCCTTCGACCTGAATACCCTTACTTTATAAAAAAATATATGTTTTGCTTATATTTACTACCATTATTCTATATATTTGGAATATTTTTGCATCAATAGTTTGCATGCAAATGCAACTGCGTGCGAATTTTATGTGCGTAATGAATCCGTCAAATAATTATATTAAATTTGCAATTTTGAGTCTGAAAAACATTCGACTTCAATGATTATACTTTGATTTTTACCTGCCGGAAAACTGATGGAACAAAAATTTGTTGCGTCTATCATGTACTTACGTAATTAAAACGTAAGACAAAACTTTTATAAATATAAAAATTTTCATAAAAATTTTGACGCAACGCATTTGAACATTTTATGACGCATTGTATTAATATCACGTTGTTCCTCTTTTTTTTGTGAATATAATAAAAGCAATGACATTTAAACGATACATACATGTTTAGATGCCTCCCACAATATGGCTTTCCCATGGAGCAGGAGGCTTGTTATAAAATTCACGTCATAAATGTAATTTCCTTCAACTTCCTAAAGCAAAAATTATAAGCGTCGACCCAGAAATGACCAACATACAGCAGAAACACTTAAATAATACAAATTTCATATTTGGGTATTACATATTTCTAAGAATTTAACACTACCATGCTCGTTACCATGCTTCAAATGACTTTATATTGGAATTATTTGTATGGTATGCCCATTTCCTTATCACCCTTTATTTTCCTTTTGCTTCCGTAGAGGAGTGACAAGACCATTTGTATCCTCCCTGTCTTTGTCCATTATACATCCTACACATTTTCACAAATAACAAAAAATAGCAAGGACAAATATAGCTTCAACGTATACAGTCATCACAATGAAATGTGAATCATCTCTTGCAGATCTAAAATATTAAACGCGAAACGATCATCTTAATTTAGGATAGATTATAACAGACACACAATCTGCTAGTTTCTTCCTTTCTTAGCAATGATCCGTTCCATTGTCAAACAAGTACTTCCTTCGGTAGCTGGATGAATTGCAGATTTATATTGTATTATGCTTATCATTATACCGCAAGTACTTTGAGTTACTGAAATTGCAGAACCATTTCCTCTTATTGAATGCAAAACATGCAGCACGAACACGTTTTCCATTATCAAAATATCACACACAAACGTCTCATCCATTGTATCAAAGTGATAAGAGACAGACGCAGCACCAGTCCTGTAGTAGCTCATAATACAACAAGTCGCACCAATTTCTCGATTTTCCCCAATTTATATTCAATGTTCGTAATAATCATCCTTCATATAGAATAGTTACCTTTATCCAAAGCATACCACCTCTCTCTCCCTCTCTTTAAATATATGACCTTTCTCATCTTAATCAATGTCTCCCAAAAACGAATTTAGTAGAAAGTATACGACGACATCTATAACTATTCAGTTAGAAACTGCCTGTAGTTGTTTAGCTGTACACGACGAGTACAATTATTTCGGGTACTCCTGCGGTACAAAACAGACACCCAAACGGGTTCATATTTCAACAGAAAAACATTTAAAAAAATAGTTATAAATGCATGATACTTAATACCGCACTTGGCATCACGTATAAGTAAAAATAAATTTCTTCAAACAAATTTCAAGTTAAATCTTTAGCTTGTGTAATTATATCAAACTTGTTCGATTAACAACGTGCTATTTACGTCATGTTTTGACAACTGACTCATCGATGATGTATTTCCTTGGAACTGAAAAAGGAACGTGCATAATTTTGTCCTCCATCAACGCTCAAAATATTATCCATTCAATCTTAAAATACGCTGCTTTCCTACTATCGGTATGTAAAAGATTTCTCACTCACAGTATCCATCAATCCGTAATTTGTATAAATATTATTGCAGCTTCTCGCGTCACTTGAACTGTAATATAAACCAGTCTTTTATTTCCGTTACACCTCTGCATACCATTTGTCGGGAACAATACATCTTATTCGTTAATCTAATAACATGTAAACTTCTTCATTTGTTCTAAGATCGATCAATGGATAAGTGAAGAGAATATTGAAATCTGTGAAAATAAGTATCCAGTAATACGACTTCCGAACCGACATATTCGTTGCAATGCTTGTCAAATTTCATAGTAATTTCCTATCCATATTAAACATATTTCATATATGTTCATGTCTGTTATTTTGATTAGTTGTGCTACTTGCAGTAATACGCAATTCTGGATCATGCAGATTCAACAAAGATGCATTCAATTTACTCCATACCTCAAAAGGCTACTATCATCTTAATTCAAATGGGAAGACACAGAGCTGTGACAGTATTCAGCTTGCTCAACTTTGAACAAGGCATATTGATAAGCCAGAGTAACTCACGTACAACTTGGCGGTACAAGCGTTGGAAAAACTTTTCTGGACCTGAGGAAACACATTTGCACAGATAACGAACAAAAGGGATTAGAGCTCACCGAATAAGACTTGCTACAATTTGCTGTAGTTTGTCACAATAAGCCTACGTGTATCGCGCGTCAGACGATTTTGGAATTGGTTGATGCTTGGATGTTCAAGATAAGGAAGCACGAAGTGATCAGACGTTTATGTACAACGTGATCATGGTACGACTCATCGTCAGCCAGAAAACTTTACGCACGATTTTCTAAAAACAAAGACTTTTCCCCTTTATTTATCCCATACCAATCCTCTCTCGTCACTCCTTATCTCATACACAGACAGGCCAAACAATGTCGCCGATCACGGCCAACAGTCTGGACACATGTGCGGACCTCTTGCCTGCGACAGAATTTTGTTATGTGTAGTATGCTGGACTGAAAAGGACTAATATGGCGAATTAGAGGATTGCAGAAAAATTGCAAACATTTTCCAAAATCTATTAATCTCATTTTATTTCTTCGAAAGTCTACAAAACTGTTAATTAACATTAAGCAAATATACAAAATCTTCACGTTCGGAATAATGGAGCGAATATTTGAAACGGTACTATGAAATCTATAAGTTAAAATGCATACATTGCATACATACACAAATAAACACGTGCATACGTTACACACATACACACATGCATACAAATTTTCCTCAAACTACAAGACAGACATTCAAAGTACATAATGTTTTATGTAAATCGAAATATTTTCGAAAATAAAAAATAACGAATCAAACACTCTTCCAACATATTCCGAACGCTCGTCATTTCTTATATTACTAAGAAAAAAAAAAAAAAAAAAAAAAAAAAAAAAATTGTAAAGGGGAACGCATTGTTCCCGATACGATTTACAAACCAAACCAATGAACGGTGTTACAGACTAGAGAACATGGGGTCCCCAATGGTGCGGTACGCTTCAGCATCCTCGTGAACACCAACTACCTCCGCCTGTCCCAATGCCATCTCAAACGGTCAAACTGCAAGTAAAAAATAACCAGATATTAATGCGATTTCTATTTCGGCAGCACCGACGTATTGCACGGTGTTCCATAATCGCTTGAGATTCCATATAGTTGTTGTTGAAATCTCTACGCATTTGGTAGATAAAAAGTTGCGAGAAATCATCCTCTTGTCAAAGTAGTCACACACTCTTCTAGGTCTTCCAAACCTGATCGCTTGCATTTCTCCCATTACTTCAGCGTTGTAATGGTGCTTTTATTTCTGACAACTTAGATATGCAATTGTCAAAACTGCTCAGTTCAGGACACAATTCAGGATCTTTCCAGGGATTGTTCTGCTGAGACATGTCTTCATCATCGCGGAGTTCATAATTTGTATAATTTGCCTCCTTCAATAATTGTTTTCTAAGTCGCTGGCAATTATAAATCTCCAAGTGTTTGCCTCGCGCGTAATTCACGTCCAACTTTGACAAGAGTACACCTCAGTAATGCTAAAATCCGTAAATCGCGTCTGCGGTTTCGCCGACACTCTAATTGTTTACGGCGGATTCTACGAATCCATCCTACTAACCATTTGGTACTATTTGGCTTGGCGTCAATATCTCCAACTCTCTCTTCATACTTCTCCATGATGACGGCTTGGCAGTTTTCTTAATTTATTGAAATACAAATGTCCTCTTTTTTGAGGTTAACACAGTACCGATGATACGATATTCACGTTTTCTTACAGATTTCTCGAGTATTTCACTTAATTATTGAATAAGTAATAAGTATACCAACCCGTATTTCTCTTGCGTTTTGTTGTAATCCAAAATAGTACAGGTTCACAAAACTCCACACACAAAATATTTGAAACTATCGAGTAACGCACGATGTTCACCGCTCCAAGGCTACACAGCAAATGCCTACACTGACCCTCTAATGGCGGCTATATATACCCCCACCCTTGCCTTTCTCTAGCAGTCCTCCGCCCGAACATAAGAAAATAGTTCCTTATAAAATCTTACATTATTACAATTTTTCAAAAATACTTTGTTAAATCCACTCAATTTTTTAAAGTATTTGCGACAATTTTAATGCAAAACTTTACACACTTTTTACATTATATTAAAATTGCGGTTAATTTCTAACCAATCGCGTGCGCCAGTTTGCACGACGTCATTTCCGGTGCGGATATTCTCTAATGGCGCCAAATCTCTTCACACATTATATAGGACGTGAATTAATGTTGATCTATTAGACAGAATGAAAATCTGATGTATCATTTATGATACATTTTAATTTTTGAATTTTTTTTTTATTCTAATTTTTGTTGAATTTTATCGGTATAATAAATATTAACAAACGGTCGATTCATTTTAATATCTTTATCTTTGCTTAAAAATAATATTTTTATCAATTCTACTACTAACTAATAATACTAATTACTAATAACTAGCGATACTACTAACAATTCTTAAATTTTATGATCAAAGTCAAGTTTCAGATATTTTTAAAACATACGGCAATCCTTAAAAATTTATTAGACATGTACAATCTACGAGCATTTTTTAACTATTAGAGTTGTAATATTAGTACTTCGATATTTTACTTTCTTTATTAGTAACGTTATTATCATGTACTCACACAGCTTTTGTTTTCATGCAGCTTAAATCTTACGCTTCTTGATATTTAATATGTATGATTTTCTATGACCATCTTATTGATTGTTATCGTGGTCAGCAGTAAGAAACTGATGGTATATATAAGGACCTTCCTTCCTCATTTGCTTGCTTTGCTGAATTCTAAAAAATTGGTATCGCTAACCTTTACGGTGACATGATCCTGTTGGTTTGCTATTTTTTTTTTTTTTTTTACATGTATGCATATTGTGCTGAATTAAATGTTCGTGAGCCGCACAAAGTATATTTATGTGTCTGCCGCCAATACGTCTTACTGCATCTTTGCAAAATCCTGCATTTATAACCTCCTTTCAACCCCACGAAGTCTTACGTCGGTAGCCTCCTATTTGTCCTACAAAGTCCCGCGTCGGTAGTCTCCTCGTGGTCCTACAAAATCCTACCTTGGTAGCCTCCTCTGAATAGCACGAACTCACATATTGGTAACTCCCTTCTCCGGATAGCAGGTAATAAATAACAGCAACGCCCATTTCCCTCACTTTCTGAACGAGGGTTGTCCCCGACGAATCCGATGATCTCGTGCCCTGAGACGCACCCCATCACAGTCTTCCTCTGCAGCGTCACGGTGACGGAGAGACACACTCTCGTGTGATCTCGTCCGCGAGTAAAACAACGTCTTTACGATCAGTGGATATTTCACGTTTTAGCAAAGAGCCCGACTTAGGCTTTGGAGGGAGGTGTATTCGTTGTCCCGTTGAACGCGGATTCGTCGTTGAACTTGGGATCATTGTCATTAGTATCTCGAGTATCTGGCTACCTACCACGGTTACTTGTCAAATTCTGTAATGATCATATTTGTACTAGTAGATATCTTCTCTATTACGTAACAACGATGGCTGATTCCACTGACATATTCATTACACGCCCCTAACACTAATCATAATGTTAACCCGACATAGAGAGTTATCTCTCGTACCGCCCAAGTCATGGATTATCTTTAAAAGTTGCACTCTAATACCGATCCTTTACCATATGCCAAATTGATCTTGCTATTCATGAATGATATTTCGTAAAAAAAAAAAAAGAAAAAAAGAAAAAAAGAATCCCTTTTGCATAATTTTGGCGATAAATGTTACAATTTTCTGTTTGCCATGAAAGAAATCATGTCGAATTTTATACTTTTTGCTACAAAAATATTTACATTTTACTAACGGTAAGTATATAGCAAGTATATTCCGGAAATGTACATCTGAAGCATATTATAAAAATCTGAAATTAAAAAATGAATTACCGATTCATTCTTTTTTCTTTCTAACGCAAGAAATATATTGTTAAACGATTCTTCTTACTTTAAATCTGTTGTATATCTTCATATTCAAAATCTTCAATTGTTGCAACGCATAGATGATCGTCATTAAGTTAGTCAATTTCAAATCTGTTTCCAAGTCATTTCATCGCTCATATTAAAATAATTGTATTCTTCTTCGTTAGAAAATACAGAAAGAGCTATTCATCCAATAGCTCATGGAATTGCATACAACCAAGACATCAAATTAGACGAAATAGTGAAGATTACAACATACCATAGTTGTTTTACTTCATGTTTCGATGTTCATACAAATGAACTTGTAATCAGATTCTTTCTATAAGATTTCGTGTGTTCAAAAAAAAAAAAAAAAAAAAAAAAAAAAAAGAATGAAGCATGATATAAGGACTCGCATTCATATATAGTTTCAATAAACCAATTCCGTTGGCACCGAGATTACTTTGAAATACGACAGTTCTAAATAGTCTAATTGTCGTACACGCATAAATTTCCACAATATACAGATTTGTTGACCGTTCAATCGAAAACGATACATACTGAATCATTTTCTCATTTATCTATCCATGGAAAACGTTGATCGAAATGTTGATGAAGGTAAAATAGTAATTCATTTTGTCCTTCCATTTGGAAAGTGATTTTCTGGATCGTTTGATATTACTTTCTGAAATATATTCATAATTTCCACAATTCAAAAAACACTTACTAATCGTTTTTTCACATTCACGCGTAATTTGTCCTTCGACCTGAATACCCTTACTTTATAAAAAAATATATGTTTTGCTTATATTTACTACCATTATTCTATATATTTGGAATATTTTTGCATCAATAGTTTGCATGCAAATGCAACTGCGTGCGAATTTTATGTGCGTAATGAATCCGTCAAATAATTATATTAAATTTGCAATTTTGAGTCTGAAAAACATTCGACTTCAATGATTATACTTTGATTTTTACCTGCCGGAAAACTGATGGAACAAAAATTTGTTGCGTCTATCATGTACTTACGTAATTAAAACGTAAGACAAAACTTTTATAAATATAAAAATTTTCATAAAAATTTTGACGCAACGCATTTGAACATTTTATGACGCATTGTATTAATATCACGTTGTTCCTCTTTTTTTTGTGAATATAATAAAAGCAATGACATTTAAACGATACATACATGTTTAGATGCCTCCCACAATATGGCTTTCCCATGGAGCAGGAGGCTTGTTATAAAATTCACGTCATAAATATAATTTCCTTCAACTTCCTAAAGCAAAAATTATAAGCGTCGACCCAGAAATGACCAACATACAGCAGAAACACTTAAATAATACAAATTTCATATTTGGGTATTACATATTTCTAAGAATTTAACACTACCATGCTCGTTACCATGCTTCAAATGACTTTATATTGGAATTATTTGTATGGTATGCCCATTTCCTTATCACCCTTTATTTTCCTTTTGCTTCCGTAGAGGAGTGACAAGACCATTTGTATCCTCCCTGTCTTTGTCCATTATACATCCTACACATTTTCACAAATAACAAAAAATAGCAAGGACAAATATAGCTTCAACGTATACAGTCATCACAATGAAATGTGAATCATCTCTTGCAGATCTAAAATATTAAACGCGAAACGATCATCTTAATTTAGGATAGATTATAACAGACACACAATCTGCTAGTTTCTTCCTTTCTTAGCAATGATCCGTTCCATTGTCAAACAAGTACTTCCTTCGGTAGCTGGATGAATTGCAGATTTATATTGTATTATGCTTATCATTATACCGCAAGTACTTTGAGTTACTGAAATTGCAGAACCATTTCCTCTTATTGAATGCAAAACATGCAGCACGAACACGTTTTCCATTATCAAAATATCACACACAAACGTCTCATCCATTGTATCAAAGTGATAAGAGACAGACGCAGCACCAGTCCTGTAGTAGCTCATAATACAACAAGTCGCACCAATTTCTCGATTTTCCCCAATTTATATTCAATGTTCGTAATAATCATCCTTCATATAGAATAGTTACCTTTATCCAAAGCATACCACCTCTCTCTCCCTCTCTTTAAATATATGACCTTTCTCATCTTAATCAATGTCTCCCAAAAACGAATTTAGTAGAAAGTATACGACGACATCTATAACTATTCAGTTAGAAACTGCCTGTAGTTGTTTAGCTGTACACGACGAGTACAATTATTTCGGGTACTCCTGCGGTACAAAACAGACACCCAAACGGGTTCATATTTCAACAGAAAAACATTTAAAAAAATAGTTATAAATGCATGATACTTAATACCGCACTTGGCATCACGTATAAGTAAAAATAAATTTCTTCAAACAAATTTCAAGTTAAATCTTTAGCTTGTGTAATTATATCAAACTTGTTCGATTAACAACGTGCTATTTACGTCATGTTTTGACAACTGACTCATCGATGATGTATTTCCTTGGAACTGAAAAAGGAACGTGCATAATTTTGTCCTCCATCAACGCTCAAAATATTATCCATTCAATCTTAAAATACGCTGCTTTCCTACTATCGGTATGTAAAAGATTTCTCACTCACAGTATCCATCAATCCGTAATTTGTATAAATATTATTGCAGCTTCTCGCGTCAGTTGAACTGTAATATAAACCACTCTTTTATTTCCGTTACACCTCTGCATACCATTTGTCAGGAACAATACATCTTATTCGTTAATCCAATAACATTTATACTTCTTCATTTGTTCTAAGATCCATCAATGGATAAGTGAAGAGAATATTGAAATTTAACGTTATATAGTATTGCGTTATGACATGTAACGTTATATAGTATTACGTTATAACGTATAACGTCTTATAGCATATCTGTATGTCGTATGACGTTATGTAGTATTACGTTATAACGTATAAGGTTATATAGTATTACGTTATAAAGTATAGCGTTATATAGCAAATAAGTATAACGTATAACGTTATATAGTATTACGTTATAACGTATAACGTTGTATAGCATATCATTATAACTTGTAACGTTATATAGTATTGCGTTATAACGTATAGCGTTATATATCATATCAGTATAACGTATAACATTTTATAGTATTACGTTATAACGTGAAACGTTATATGGTGTTACGTTATACCGATTATCATTAGATAGCATATTAGTATAACGTATAACGGTATATAGTATTACATTACTACGTAAAACGTTATATGGTATAACGTTATAGTGCTTAAAGTTATATAATATATTAGTATAACGTATAATGATATAAAGTGTATGTTATAACGTATAACGTTATATAGTATTACGTTATAACGTATAACGTTGTGTAGCATATCAGTACAACGTGTAACGTTATATAGTATTACGTTACAACGTAAAACGTTATATGGAATTAGGTTATAATGCTTAAAGTTATATAGCATATTGGTATGACGTATAACGATACACAGTGTATGTTATAACGTATAACGTCATATAGTATTACGTTATAACGTATAACGTTATATGGTATTTCGTTATAACGTATAGCGTTGTATAGCATATAAGTATAATGTACAACGATATATAGTATTACGTTATAACGTAAAACGTTATATGGTATTACGTTATAATGCTTAACGTTGTATAGCATATTGGTATGACGTATAACGATACATAGTGTATGTTATAACGTATAACGTCATATAGTATTACGTTCTAACGTATAACGTTATATGGTATTTCGCTATAACGTATAGCGTTATATAGCATATCAGTATATCGTATAACGTTATATAGTACTACGTTATAACATACAACGTTATATGGTATTACGTTATAACGTATAACGTTGAATAGCACATCAGTATAACGCACAACGGTATATAGTGTTATGTTCTAACGGATAACGTTGTACAGCATATCAATATAACTTGTGACGCTATACAGTATTACGTTATAACGTATAGCGTTATGTAGCATAGCAGTATAACGTATAACGTTATATAGTATTACGTTATAACGTATAACGTCGTATAGCATATCAGTATATCGTATAACGTTATATAGTATTACGTTACAACGTATAGCGTTATATAGCATATCAGTATAACGTATAACGGTATATGGTGTTATCTTATAACGTATAACGTTCTATAGTGTATGAGTATAACGTATCACGTTATAACGTAAAAAGTTAGATGGTATTACGTTATAATGCTTAACGTTATATAATATATTAGTATAACGTGTAACGATATATAGTGTATGTTATAACGTATAACGTTATATAGTATTTCGTTATCACGTATAGCGTTATATAGCATATCAAGATAACGTATAACGTTATACAGTATTACGTTATAACGTAAAACGTCGTATAGCACATTAGTATTACGTATAACGTTATATAGTATTACGTTATAACGTATAACGTTATATGGTATTACATTATAACGTATAAAGTTATATGGTATTACATTATAACGTATAACGTTATATGGTATTATCTTATAACGTATAACGTTCTATAGTGTATGAGTATAACGTATCACGTTATAACGTAAAAAGTTAGATGGTATTACGTTATAATGCTTAACGTTATATAATATATTAGTAAAACGCATAACGATATATATGTTATAACGTATAACGTTATACAGTATTTCGTTATCACGTATAGCGTTATATAGCATATCAGTATAACGTATCACGTTATATAGTATTACGTTATAACGTATTACGTTATATAGTATTACGCTATAACCCATAACGTTATATGATATTATGTTATAACGTTTAACGTTTTATTGCATATCAGTATAACGTAAAGCGATATATAGTGTTATGTTATAACGTATAACGTTGTACAGCATATCAGTATAACGTATAACGCTATACAGTATTTCGTTATTACGTAAAACGTTATATGGTATTACGTTATAATGCTTAACGTTATATAGCATATTAGTATAACGAATAACGATATGTAGTGTTTGTTATAACGTATAACGTCATATAGTATTTTGTTATAGCGCATAACGTTATATGGTATTACGTTATAACGTATAGCGTTATATAGCATATCAGTATAACGTATAACGTTATATAGTACTACGTTATAGCGTATAACGTCGTATAGCATATCAGTATAACGTGTAACGTTATATAGTATCACGTTATAACGTATTACGTTATATAGTATTACGCTATAACCCATAACGTTATATGATATTATGTTATAACGTTTAACGTTTTATAGCATATCAGTATAACGTAAAACGATATATAGTGTTATGTTATAACGTATAACGTTGTACAGCATATCAGTATAACGTATAACGCTATACAGTATTTCGTTAATACGTAAAACGTTATATGGTATTACGTTATAATGCTTAACGTTATAGAGCATATTAGTAAAACGTATAACGATGTATAGTGTATGTTATAAAGGATAACGTTATATATAGTATTACGCTATAATGTATAACGTTATATAGTATTACGTTATAACGTTTGACGTTATATAGCTTATTAATATAACGTATAACGTAGTATAGCATATGTGTATAACGTATCACGTTATATAGTATTACTTTATAACGTAAAACGTTTTATGGTATTGCGTTATAATGCTTAACGTTATATAGCATATGGGTATAACGTATAATGATATATAGTGCATGTTATAACGTATAACGTTGTATAGCATATGAGTATAACGTATCACGTTATATAGTATTACGTTATAACGTAAAACGTTACTTGGTATTACGTTATAACGTTTAAAGATATATAGCATATTAGTATAACGTATAAAGTTATATAGTATTACGTTATAACGTAAACTGTTATATGGTACTATGTTATAATTGATAACGTTGTATTGCATATTAGTATAACGTAGAAAGATATATAGTGTATGTTATAACGTACAACGTTATATAGTATTACGTTATAACGTATAACGTTATATGGTATTACGTTATAATGCTAATGTTATATAATATATTAGTGTAACGTTTAACGATATATAGTATTACGTTATAACGTAAAACGTCATATGGTATTACGTTATAAGGTTTAACGTTATATAGCATATCAGTATAACGTATATCGATATATAGTGTATGCTATAACGTATAACGTTATATAGTATTACGTTATAACCCACAACGTTATATGATATTACGTTATAACGTGAAACGTTATATGATATTACGTTGTAATGCTTAACGTTATATATCACATTAGTAAAACGTATAACGATGGATAGTGTATTTTATAACGTATAACGTTGTACAGCATATCAGTATAACGTATAACGTCATATAGTATTACGTTATAAGGTAAAACGTTATACAGCACATTAGTGTAACGTATAACGTTATATAGTATTACGTTAAAACGTATAGCGTTATATAGTATTACGTTAAAACGTATAGCGTTATATAGTGTTACGTTAAAACGTATAACGTTATACGGTACTACGTTATAACGTTTAACGTTATATAGCATATTAGTATAACGTATAACGATATATAGTGTATGTTATGACGTAAAACGTTATATGGTAAGACGTTATAATGCTTAACGTTATATAGCATATTAGTATAACGTTTCACGTTATATAGTGTTACGTTATAATGTATAGCGTTATATTTCATATTAGTATAACGTATAACGATATATAGTGCTATGTTATAACGTATAACGTCGTATAGCATATGTGTGTAACGTATCACGTTATATAGTATTACGTTATAACGAATAACGTTATATTGTATTACGTTATAACGTTTAACGCTATATAGCATGTTAGTATAACGTATAACGATATATAGTGTTATGTTATAACGTATAACGTTGTATAGCATATGAGTATTACGTATCACGTTATATATTATTAGGTTATAACGCAAAACGTTATATGGTACTTCGTTATAATGCTTAACGTTACATTGTATATTAGTATAACGTATAACGTTATATGGTATTACGTCATAACGTATTGCGTTATATGGCATATCAGTATAACGTATAACGTTATACAGTATTGAGTGATATCGTGTAACGTCATATAGTATCACGTTGAAACGTATAACGTTATATAGCGTATCAGTATAACGTAAAACGTAATATGGTAAGACGTTATAATGCTTAACGTTACATAGCATATTAGTATAACGTATAACGTTATATGGTATTACGTTGGAATGTATAGCGTTATATAGCATATCAGTATTACGTATAACGTTATATAGTATTACGTTATAACGTATAACGTTGTATAGCATATGTGTGTAACGTATCACGTTATATGGTATTACGTTATAACGTTTAACGTTATATAGCATGTTAGTATAACGTATAACGATATGTAGTGTTAGGTTATAAGGTATAGCGTTGTACGGCATATGTGTGTAACGTATCACGTTATATGGTATTACGTTATAATGTATAGCGTCATATAGCATGTCAGTATAACGTATAACGTTATATAGTATTATGTTATAACGTATAACGTTGTATAGCATATTAGTACAACGTATAACGTTATATAGTATTACGTTATAACATAAAACGTTATATGGTATTACGTTATAATGCTTAACGTTACATAGTATATTAGTATAACGTATAACGTTATATAGTATTACGTTATAATGTATAGCGTTATATAGCATATCAGTATAACGTATAACGTTATAGAGTATTACGTGATATCGTGTAACGTTATATAGTACCACGTTAAAACGTATAGCTTTATACGGTACTACGTTATAACGTTTAACGTTATATAGCATACTAGTATAACGTTTAACGTTATATAGCATACTAGTATAACGTATAACGTTATATAGTATTGCGTTATAACGTATAGCGTTATATAGCATTCGAGTATAACGTATAAAGGTATAGAGTGTTATGTTATAACGTATAACGTTGTTTAGCATATATGTGTAACGTATCACGTTATATAGTATTACGTTATAACGTGAAACGTAATATGGTTTTACGCTATAATGCTTAACGTTACATAGCATATTAGTATAACGTATAACGTTGTATAGTATTACGTTATAATGTACAGCGTTATATAGCATATTAGTATAACGTATAACGATATATAGTGTTATGTTATAACGTATCATGTTGTATAGCATATGTGTGTAACGTATCACGTTATATAGTATTACGTTATAATGTATAGCGTTATATAGCATATTAGTATAACGTATAACGATATATAGTGTTATGTTATAACGTATAACGTTGTATAGCATATGTGTTTAACGTATCACGTTATATAGTATTACGTTATAACGTATAACGTTATATGGTATTACGTTATAACGTTTAACGTTATATAGCATTTTAGTATAACGTATAACGATATATAGTGTTATGTAATAACGTATAACGTTTTATAGCATATGTGTGTAACGTATCACGTTATATGGTATTACGTTATAATGTATAGCGTTATATAGCATATCATTATAACGTATAACGTTATATAGTATTACGTTAAAACGTATAGCGTTATATAGTGTTACGTTAAAACGTATAACGTTATACGGTACTACGTTATAACGTTTATCGTTATATAGCATATTAGTATAACGTATAACGTTATATAGTATTACGTTATAACGTATAGCGTTATACGGTACTACGTTATAAACTTTAACGTTGTATGATATTGCGTTATAACGTACAACGTAATATAGTATTATGTTACAACGACTAAAGTTATATAGCATATTAGTGTAACGTATAACGGTATATAGTGTTATGTTATAACGTATAACGTTCTATAGCATATGAGTACAACGTATCACGTTATATATAATTGCGTTATAGCGTAAAACGTTATATGGTAATACGTTATAATGCTTAACGTTACACAGCATATTAGTATAACGTATAACGTTATGTAGTATTCCGTTATAATGTATAACATTATATGGCATATCAGTATAACGTATAACGTTAAATAGTACTATGTTGTAACGTATAACTTTCTATAGCATATGTGTCTAACGTATCACGTTATATAGTATTACCTTGTAACGTATAGCGTTATATAGCATATTAGTATAACGTATAACGTTATATAGTATTACGTTATAACGTATAGCTATCACGTATAGCGATATACAGTATTACGTGATATCGTGTAACGTTATATAGTATCACGTTAAAACGTGTAGCGTTACACGTTACTACGTTATAACCTTTAACGTTATATGGTATTGCGTTATAACATATAACGTAATATAGTATTACGTTATAACGACTAACGTTCTATAGCATATTAGTGTAACGTATAACGGTATATAGTGTTATGTTATAACGTATAACGTTCTATAGCATATGAGTATAACGTATCATGTTATATATTATTACGTTATAACGTAGAACGTTATATGGTATTACGTTATAATGCTTAACGTTACATAGCATATCAGTATAACGCATAACGCTATATAGTAATATGTTATAACGTATAACGTTATATAGCATATCAGTATATCGTATAACGCTATATAGTAATATGTTATAACGTATAACGTTGTATAGCATATCAGTATAACGTATAACGTTATATAGTAATATGTTATAACGTATAACGTTGTATAGCATATCAGTATGACGCATAACGTTATATAGTATTACTTTACAACGTATAGCGTTATATGGCATATCAGTATAACGGATAACGGTATACAGTATTACATGATATCGTGTAACGTTATATAGTATCACGTTAAAACGTATAACGTTATATGGTATTACGTTATATCGTTTAACGTTACATAGTATATTAGTATAGCGTATAACGTTATATAGTACTACGTTATAACGTATAGCGTTGTATAGCATATGAGTATAACGCATCACGTCATATATTATTGCGTTGTAACGTAAAACGTTATATGGTAATACGATATAATGCTTAACGTTACACAGCATATTAGTATAACGTATAACGTTATGTAGTATTCCGTTATAATGTATAACGTTATATGGCATATCAGTATAGCGTATAACGTTAAATTGTATTCTGTTGTAACGTATAACGTTGTATAGCATATCAGTATAACGTATAACGTTATATAGTATTACGTTATAATGTATAGCGTTATATAGCATATTAGTATAACGTATAACGCTAAATAGTATTATGTTGTAACGTATAACGTTGTATAGCATATGTGTGTAACGTATCACGTTATATAGTATTACTTTACATCATATAGCGTTATATAGCATATTAGTATAATCTATATCGGTATATAGTGTTATGTTATATCGTATAACGTTGTATAGCATATGTGTGTAACGTATCACGTTATATAGTATCACGTTATAACGTAAAACGTAATATGGTATTACGTTATAATGCTTAACGTTACATAGCATATGAGTATAACGTATCACATTATATAGTATTACGTTATAACGTAAAACGTTATATGGTATTGCGTTATAACGTTTAACGTTATATAGCATATTAGTATAACGTAAAGCGTTATATAGTATTGCGTTATAACGTATAGCGTTATATAGCATATCAGTATAACGTATAACGTTATATAGTATTACGATATAACGTATAACGTTGTATAGCATATCAGTATAACGTATAACGGTATATAGTATTGCGTTATAGCGTAAAACGTTATATGGTATTAAGTTATAATGCTTAACGTTATGTAGCATATTAGTATAGCGTATAACGATATATAGTGTATGTTATAACGTATAACGTTATATAGTATTATGTTATAACTTATAACGTTGCATAGCATATCAGTTAACGTATAACGTTACACAGTATTACGTTATAACGTAAATCGTTATATGGTATTACGTTATAACGTTTAACGTTATATAGCATATTAGTATAACGTATAACGTTGTATAGCATACGTGTGTAACGTATCACGTTATATAGTATTACGCTATAACGTATAGCGTTGTATACCATAGCAGTATAACGTATAACGTTATATAGTATTACGATATAACGTATAACGTTGTATAGCATATCAGTATAACGTATAACGGTATATAGTGTTGCGTTATAGCGTAAAACGTTATATGGTATTAAGTTATAATGCTTAACGTTGTATAGCATATTAGTATAACGTATAACGTCATATAGTATTACGCTAGAACGTAAAACGATATATGGTATTACGTTATAACGTTTAACGTTATATAGCATATTAGAAAAACGCATAACGATATATAGTGTATGTTATGAAGTTAGTGTATGTTATAGTGTATGTTACGATGTATAGCATATGAGTATAACGTATCACATTATATAGTATAACGTTATAACGTAAAACATTATATGGTATTGCGTTATAACGTTTAACGTTATATAGCATATTAGTATAAAGTAAAGCGTTATATAGTATTGCGTTATAACGTATAGCGTTATATAGTATTGCGTTATAACGTATAGCGTTATATAGCATATCAGTATAACGTATAACGTTATATAGTATTACGTTATAACGTTTAGCGTTATATAGTATACCAGTAAAACGAATAACGTTATATAGTATTTCGTTATAACGTAAAACGTTATATGGTATTATGTTATAGTGCTTAACTATATATAATATATTAGTATGTCGTATAACGATATATAGTGTATGCTATAATGTATAACGTTATATACTATTACTTTTTAACGTATAAGGTTATATAGTGTTACGTTATAACGTATAACGTTGTATAGCATGTCAGTATAACGTATGTAGTAACTTAGAGCATGGACAAGGAAATGATGGAATATGGAGCGCTAAGTTCGTTTATTCACTTAAGCAATACTCAAACATACAGCTGACTACAATTCACTTCCGTCTTCTACAACTGCACTCCTTAACATCCTCTGTCCGTCTTTCACTGCTTCACCTTAACGTCTTGCTTTCATCTTCCTCAACTGCTGATCGACTGTCCCTCTGCTCGACTCCTCAACTTCTGATCGACTCTTTCACCTCTGCTCGACTCCTCTTTTAATATCCTCTCCTCGCCTGACCTACCCCTTCTCTAACCCCCAGATGTGCCTGACACATTCCCAAACAATTCGCCCTTATTTACCCCGATGTTGTAATGGGCTATCGGTGTAATCCATTAGCAGCTAAATCCCCTTTAATTACCCCGATATTGTAATGGGCGTCAGGTATAACCCATGGTCAGGCACGTCCCTTTTCCCGATACTACACGTATAACGTTATATAGTTTTACGTTATAACGTAAAACGTTATATGGTATTACGTTGTAATGCTTAACGTCATATAATATATTAGTATAACGTATAACGATATGTAGTGCATGTTACAGCGTATAACGTTATATAATATTACGTTATAACGTAAAACGTTACATGGTATTACGTTATAACCTATAACGTTGTATAGCATATCAGTATAATGTGTAACGTTATATAGTTTTACGTTACAACGTAAAACGTTATAATGCTTAACGTTATATAATATATTAGTATAACGTATAAAGGTATATAGAGTATGTTATAACGTATAACGTTATATAGTATTATGTTATAACTTATAACGTTGCATAGCATATCAGTTAACGTATAACGTTACACAGTATTACGTTATAACGTAAATCGTTATATGGTATTACGTTATAACGTTTAACGTTATATAGCATATTAGTATAACGTATAACGTTGTATAGCATATGTGTATAACGTATCACGTTATATAGTATTACGTTATAATGTATAGCGTTATATAGCACATCAGTATAACGTATAACGTTATATAGTATTACGTTATTACGTATTTCGTTATATGGTATTACGTAACAACGTATAGCGTTATATAGCATATCAGTATAACGTATAACGTTATATAGTATTACGTTATAACGTAAAACGTGGTATGGTATTACGTTCTAACAACTAACGTTATATAGCATATTAGTGTAACGTATAACGATATGTAGTGCATGTTACAACGTATATCCGTTATATGGTATTACGTTATAACGTTTAACGTTATATAGCATATTAGTATAACGTATAACGTTGTATAGCATATGTGTGTAACGTATCACGTTATATAGTATTACGCTATAATGTATAGCGTTGTATACCATACCAGTATAACGTATAACGTTATATAGTATTACGATATAACGTATAACGTTGTATAGCATATCAGTATAACGTAGAACGGTATATAGTGTTGCGTTATAGCGTAAAACGTTATATGGTATTAAGTTATAATGCTTAACGTTATGTAGCATATTAGTATAACGTATAACGATATGTAGTGTATGTTATAACGTATAACGTTATATAGTATTACGTTATAACGTATAACGTTATATGGTATTACGTTATAACGTGTAACGTTATATGGTACTACGTTATAACGTGTAACGTTATATGGTATTACGTTATAACGTGTAACGTTATATGGTATTACGTTATAACGTATAACGTTATATGGTATTACGTTATAACGTATAACGATATATAGTGTTATGTTATAACGTATAACGTCGCATGGCATATCAGTATAACGTATGACGTTATATAGTACTACGTTATAACGTAAAACGTTATATGGTATTACGTTATAATGCTTAACGTTATATAATATATTAGTGTAACGTATAACGATATACAGTGAATGTTATAACGTATAGCGTTGTATAGCATATCAGTATAACGTATAACGTTATATAGAATTACGTTATAACGTATAACGTTATATAGAATTACGTTATAACGTATAACGTTGTATAGCATATCAGTATAATGTGTAACGTTATATAGTTTTACGTTACAACGTAAAACGTTATAATGCTTAACGTTATATAATATATTAGTATAACGTATAAAGGTATATAGAGTATGTTATAATGTATAACGTTATATAGTATTATGTTATAACGTATAACGTTGTATAGCATATCAGTTAACGTATAACGTTACACAGTATTACGTTATAACGTAAATCGTTATATGGTATTACGTTATAATGCTTAACGATATAAAATGTATTAGTATTACTTATAAGGATATATAGTGTATGTTATAACCTATAACGTTATATAATATTACGTAATAATGTATAACGTTATATGGTATGACGTTATAACGTTTAACGTTATATAGCATGTTAGTATAACGTATAACGATATATAGTGTTAGGTTATAACGTAAAACGTTGTATAGAATATGTGTGTAACGTATCACGTCATATAGTATAACGTTATAATGTATAGCGTTATATAGCATATCAGTATGACGTATAACATTATATAGTATTATGTTATAATGTATAACGTTGAATAGCATATCAGTATAACGTTTAACGTTATATAGTATTACGTTATAACGTAAATCGTTATATGGTATTACGTTATAATGCATAACGTTATAAAATGTATTAGTATTACGTATAAGGATATATAGTGTATGTTATAACATATAACGTTATATAGTATTATGCTATAACGTGTAACGTTATATGGTATTATGTTATAGTGCTTAACGTTATATAGCATATCAGTATAACGTATAACGATATATAGTGTATGCTATAGAGTATGACGATGTATAGCATATGAGCATAACGTATCACATTATATAGTATTAAGTTATAGCGTAAAACGTTATATGGTATTGCGTTATAACGTTTAACGTTATATAGCATATTAGTATAACGTAAAGCGTTATATAGTATTGCGTTATAACGTATAGCGTTATATAGCATATCAGTATAACGTATAACGTTATATAGTATTACGTTATAACGTAAAGAGTTAGATGGTATTACGTTACAGTGATTAATCGTTATATAATATATTAGTAAAACCTATAACGATATATAGTGTATGTTATAACGTATAACGTTATATGGTATTACGTTATAACGTTTAGCGTTATATAGTATACCAGTAAAACGAATAACGTTATATAGTATTACGCTATAACGTAAAACGTTATATGGTATTATGTTATAGTGCTTAACGTTATATAATATATTAGTATGTCGTATAACGATATATAGTGTTACGTTATAACGTATAACATTGTATAGCATGTGAGTATAACGTATCACGTTATATAGTATTACGTTAGAACGTAAAACGTCGAATGGTATTACGATATAATGATTAACGCTATATAGCATATTAGTATAACGTATAACGTTGTATAGTTTTATCTTGGAACGTATAACGTTGTATAGCATATAAGTACAACGTATCACGTTATATAGTATTACGTTATAACGTAAAGCGTTATATGGTATTACGTTATAATGCTTAACGCTATATAGCATATTAGTATAACGTATAACGTTGTATAGCATATGTGTATAACGTATCACGTTATATAGTATTACGTTATAACGTAAAGCGTTACATGGTATTACGTTATAATGATTAACGTTATATAATATATTAGTATCACGTATAACGATATGTAGTGCATGTTACAACGTATAACGTTATATTGAATTACGTTATAATGCTTAATGTTATATAATATATTAGTAT
Organism: Bombus sylvestris; assembly: GCA_911622165.2. NCBI lineage: Eukaryota > Metazoa > Arthropoda > Insecta > Hymenoptera > Apidae > Bombus > Bombus sylvestris. The sequence continues at coordinate 1,214,645 of CAJVRE020000112.1, read as the reverse complement.
GACGTATAACGATATATAGTGTTATGCTATAACGTATAACGTTATATGGTATTATGTTAGAATGCTTAACGTTATATAGCATATTGGTATAACGTGTAACGATATATAGTATATGTTATAACGTATAACGTTATATAGTATTACAATATTACGTACTTCGTTATATGGTATTACGTTACAACGTATAGCGTTATATAGGATATCAGTATAACGTATAACGTTATATAGTATTACGTTATAACGTAAAACGTTGTATGGTATTACGTTCTAACGACTAACGTTATATAGCATATTAGTGTAACGTATAACGATATGTAGTGCATGTTACAACGTATAACGTTATATGGTATTACGTTATAACGTATATCGTTATATGGTATTACGTTATAACGTTTAACGTTATATAGCATATTAGTATAACGTATAACGTTGTATAGCATATGTGTATAACGTGTCACGTTATATAGTATTACGCTACAACGTATAGCGTTGAATACCATACCAGTATAACGTATAACGTTATATAGTATTACGATATAACGTATAACGTTGTATAGCATATCAGTATAACGTATAACGGTATATAGTGTTGCATTATAGCGCAGAACGTTATATGGTATTAAGTTATAATGCTTAACGTTATGTAGCATATTAGTATAACGTATAACGATATATAGTGTATGTTATAACGTATAACGTTATATAGTATTACGTTATAACGTATAACTTTATATGGTATTACGTTATAACGTGTAACGTTATATGGTATTACGTTATAACGTGTAACGTTATATGGTATTACGTTATAACGTATAACGATTTATAGTGTTATGTTATAACGTATAACGTTGTATAGCATATGTGTGTAACGTATCACGTTATATCGTATTACGTTATAACGTATAACGTTGTATACCATATCAGTATAACGTATAACGTTATATAGTATTATGGTATAACGTATGACGTTGTATAGCATATCAGTATAACGTATAACGGTATATAGTATTGCGTTATAGCGTAAAACTTTATATGGTATTAAGTTATAATGCTTAACGTTCTGTAGCATATTAGTATAACGTATAACGATATATAGTGTATGCTATAACGTATAACGTTATATAGTATTACGTTATAACGTATAACGTTATATGGTATTACGTTATAACGTGTAACATTATATGCTATTACGTTATAACGTATAACGTTATATGGTATTACGTTATAACGTATAACGATATATAGTGTTATGTTATAACGTATAACGTCGTACGGCATATCAGTATAACGTATGACGTTATATAGTATTACGTTATAACGTAAAACGTTATATGGTATTACGTTATAATGCTTAACGTTATATAATATATCAGGGTAACGTATAACGATATACAGTGAATGTTATAACGTATAGCGTTGTATAGCATATCAGTATAACGTATAACGTTATATAGAATTACGTTATAACGTATAACGTTGTATAGCATATCAATATAATGTGTAACGTTATATAGTATTACGTTACAACGTAAAACGTTATAATGCTTAACGTTATATAATATATGAGTATAACGTATAAAGGTATATAGAGTATGTTATAACGTATAACGTTATATAGTATTATGTTATAACGTATAACGTTGTATAGCATATCAGTTAACGTATAACGTTACATAGTATTACGTTATAACGTAAATCGTTATATGGTATTACGTTATAATGCTTAACGTTAGATAGCATACTAGTATAACGTATAACGATATATAGTGTTACGTTATAACGTATAACATTGTATAGCAGATGAGTATAACGTATCACGTTATATAGTATTACGTTATAACGTAAAACGTCGAATGGTATCACGTTATATAATAATACGTTTTAACGTAAAGCGTTATATGGTATTACGTTATAATGATTAACGTTATATAATATATTAGTGTAACGTATAACGATATGTAGTGCATGTTACAGCGTATAACGTTATATAGTATTACGTTATAACGTAAAACGTTACATGGTATTACGTTATAATGAGTAACGTTATATAGCATATTAGTGTAACGTACAACGATACATAGTGTTATGTTATAACGTATAACGTTATATGGTGTTACGTGAGAATGCTTAACGTTATATAGCATGTTGGTATAACGTGTAACGATATATAGTGTATGTTATAACGTACAACGATACATAGTGTTATGTTATAACGTATAACGTTATATGGTGTTACGTTAGAATGCTTAACGTTATATAGCATGTTGGTATAACGTGTAACGATATATAGTGTATGTTATAACGTATCACGTTATATAGCATTACGTTATAACGTAAAACGTTATATGGTATTACGTTAGAACGTATAGCGTTATGTAGCATATCAGTACAACGTATAAGGTTATATAGTATTACGTTATAACGTAAAACGTTATATGGTATTACGTTATAATGCTTAAAGTTATATTGCATATTAGTATAACGTATAACGATGTATGGTGTATGTTATAGCGTATAACGTTATATCGAATTACGTTATACCGATTAACGTTAGATAGCATATTAGTATAACGTATAACGATATATAGTGTTATGTTATAACGTATAACATTGTATAGCATATGAGTATAACGTATCACGTTATATAGTATTACGTTATAACCTAAAACGTCGTATGGTATCACGTTATATAGTAATACGCTTTAACGTAAAGCGTTATATGGTATTACGTTATAATGATTAACGTTATATAATATATTAGTATAACGTATAACGATATGTAGTGCATGTTACAACGTATAACGTGATATAGTATTACGTTATAACGTAAAACGTTACATGGTATTACGTTGTAATGATTAACGTTTTATAGCATATTAGTATAACGTATAACGTTGTATAGTGTTATCTTAGAACGTATAACGTTGTATAGCATATAAGTACAATGTATCACGTTATATAGTATTACGTTATAACGTAAAACATTATATAGCATATTAGTATAACGTATAACGATATATAATGTTATCTTATAACGTATAACGTTGTATATCATATAAGTACAACGTATCACGTTATACAATATTACGTTATAACGTAAATCGTTTTATAGCATATTTGTGTAACGTATAACGATACATAGTGTTATGTTATAACGTATAACGTTTTATAGCATATGAGTGTTACGTATCACGTTATATAGTATTACGTTGTAACGCAAAACGTTCTATGGTATTACGTTATAATGCTTAACGTTGTATAGCATATTAGTGAAACGTATAACGATACACAGTGTTATGTTTTAACGTATATCGTTGTATAGCATATGAGTATAACGTATCACGTTATATGGTATCACGTTATAATGCTTAACGTTTTATAGCATATTAGTATAACGTATAACGATATATAGTGTATGTTATAGCGTATAACGTTATATGATATTACGTTATAACGTTTAACGTTATATAGCATATTAGTATAACGTGTAACGATATACAGTGTTATGTTATAACGTATAACGTTGCATAGCATATGTGTGTAACGTATCCCGTTATATAGTATTACGTTATAACGTAGAACGTTATATGGTATTACGTTATAGTGCTTAACGTTACATAGCATATTAGTATAACGTATAACGATATATAGTGTATGTTACAGCGTATAACAATATATGGTATTACGTTATACCGATTAACGTAAGATAGCATATTAGTATAACGTATAACGATATATAGTGTTATCTTATAACGTATAACGTTGTATAGCATATAAGTACAACGTATCACGTTATATAGTATTACGTTATAACCTGAAACGTTATATGGTATTACGTTATAATGCTTAACGTTATATAATACGTTAATATAACGCATAACGATATATAGTGTTATGTTATAACGGATAACTTTGTATAGCATATCAGTATAACTTGTAACGCTATATAGTATTACGTTATAACGTATTGCGTTATACAGCAGAACAGTATAACGTATAACGTTATATGGTATGACGTTATAATGCTTAACGTTATATAGCATATTGTTATGACGTATAACGATATATAGTGTATGTTATAACGTATAACGTCATAGAGTATTTCGCTATAACGTATATCGTTATATGGTAATGCGTAATAACCTTCAATGTTATAAGGTATTGCGTTATAACGTATAACGTTATATGGTATTAAGTTATAGCGATTAACGTTACATAGCATATTAGTGTAACGTATAACGATATCTAGTGTTATGTTACAACGTATAACGTTGTATAGCATATGAGTATAACGTATCACGTTATATAGTATTACGTTATAACGTACAGTGTTATGTATCACATCATTATAATGTATAACTTTATACAGTATTACGTGATATCGTGTAACGTTATATAGTATCACGTTAAAACGTATAACGTTACATGGTATTACGTTATAATGCTTAACGTTATATTGCATATTAGTATAACGCATATATCGATATATAGCGTTATGTTATAACGTATAACGTTGTATAGCATATGTGTGTAACGTATTACGGTATATAGTATTACGTTATAACGTATAGCGTTATATAGTATCACGTTAAATCGTATAACGTTACATGGTATTACGTTATAATGCTTAACGTTATATAGCATCTCGGTGTGACGTATAACGATATAGAGTGTATGTTATAACGTATAACGTCATATAGTATTCCGTTATAACGCAAAACGTTATATGCTATTACGTTATAACATATAGCGTTATATGGCATATCAGTATAACGTACAACGTTATATAGTATTACGTTATAACGTATAACGTCGTATAGCATATCAGTATAACGTGTAACGTTATATAGTATTACGTTACAACGTAAAACGTTATATGGTATTACGTTGCAATGCTAATGTTATATAATATATTAGTATGACGTATAACGATATATGGTGTGTATTATAACGTATAACGTTATATAGTATTACGTGATAAGGTATAGCGTTATATAGCATACCAGTATAACGTATAATGTTATATAGCATTACGTTATAACATAAAACGTTATATGGTATTACGTTATAATGGTTAACGTTATATTGCATATTAGTATAGCGTTTAACGATATATAGTGTTATGTTATAACGTATAACGTTGTATAGCCTATGAGGATAACGTATCACGTTATATAGTATTACGTTATAACGCGAAACGTTATATGGTATTACGTTTTAACGTATAACGTTATATAGTATTACGTTATAATGCGTTACGTTACATAGCATGTTAGTTTAACGTATAACGTTATATGGTATTACGTTATAATGCGTAACGTTACATAGCATGTTAGTATAACGTATAACGTTATATAGTTTTACCTTATAACGTATAACGTTGTATAACATATAAGTAGAACGTATCACGCTATATAGTATTACGTTATAACGTAAACCGTTATATGGTATTGCGTTATAATGCTTAACGTTATATAGCATATTAGTACAACGTATAACGTTATATAGTATTATGTTATAACGTAAAACGTTGTATATCATATCAGTATAACGTAAAACATTATATGGTATTACGTTACAATGCTTAACGTTATATAGCATATTAGTATAACGCATAACGTTATATGGTATTATGTTATAACGTAAAACGTTATATGGTTTTACGTTACATTGCTTAATGTTACGTAGCATATTAGTATAACGTATACGTAATATAGTATTACGCTGTAATGTATAGCGTTATATAGCATATCAGTATAACGTATATCGATATATAGTGTATGTTATAACGTATAACGTTATATAGTATTACGTTATTACGTAAACCGTTATATGGTATTGCGTTATAATGCTTAACGTTATATAGCATATTAGTACAACGTATAACGTTATAGAGTATTACGTTAGAACGTAAAACGTTATATAGTATTACGTTACAATGTATAGCGTTATATAGCATATCAGTATAACGTATATCGATATATAGTGTATGTTCTAACGTATAACGTTATATAGTATTACGTTATAACGTAAACCGTTATATGGTATTGCGTTATAATGCTTAACGTTATATAGCATATTAGTATAACGCATAACGTTATATGGTATTATGTGTTAACGTAAAACGTTATATGGTTTTACGTTACATTGCTTAAAGTTACGTAGCATATTAGTATAACGTATACGTTATATAGTATTACGTTATAATGTATAGCGTTATATAGCATATCAGTATAACGTATATCGATATATAGTGTATGTTATAAAGTATAACGTTATATAGTATTACGTTATAACGTAAACCGTTATATGGTATTACGTTATAATGTTTAACGTTATATAATATACTAGTATTACGTATAAGGATATATAGTGTATCTTATAACGTGTAACGTTATATAGTATTGCGTTATAACGTATAATGTTGTATAGCATATCAGTATAACGTATAACGTTATATAGCATTATGTTATAACGTAAAACGTTGTAAAGCATATCAGTATAACGCAAAACGTTATATAGTATTACGTTATAACCCATAAGTTATATGATATTACGTTATGACTTTTAACGTTATATAGCATATTAGTGTAACGTATTACGATATATAGTGTTATGTTATAACGTATAACGTTGTATAGCATATGAGTATAACGTATCACGTTATATAGTATTACGTTATAACCCATAAGTTATGTGATATTACGTTATGACTTTTAACGTTATATAGCATATTAGTGTAACGTATTACGATATATAGTGTTATGTTATAACGTATAACGTTGTATAGTATTACGTTACAACGTATAGCGTTATATAGTATATCAGTATAACGTATAACGTTATATAGTATAACGTTATAACCTAAAACGTTATATGGTATTGCGTAATAATGCTTAACGTTATATAATATGTTAGTATAACGTACAACGTTATATAGTATTGCGTTATAACGTATAACGTCGTATAGCATATAAGTACAACGTATCACGTTATATAGAATTACGTTATAACGTATAACGTCGTATAGCATATAAGTACAACGTATCACGTTATATAGAATTACGTTATAACGTAAAACGTTATATGGCATTACGTTATAATGCTTAACGTTATTTAGCATATTTGTATAACGTATAACGATATATAGTGTATGTTATAGCTTACAACGTTATATGGTATTACGTTATAACGTATAACGTTATAAGGTATTACGTTACAACGTATAGCGTTATATAGTATATCAGTATAACGTGTAACGTTATATAGTATAACGTTATAACCTGAAATGTTATATAGTATTACGTTATAACGGCTAACGTTATATAGCATATGAGTATAACGTATAACGTTATATAGTATAACGTTGTAACTTAAGACGTTATATGGTATTCCGTAATAATGCTTATCGTTATATAATATGTTAGTATAACGTACAACGTCATATAGTATTGCGTTATAACGTATAACGTCGTATAGCATATAAGTACAACGTATCACGTTATATAGAATTACGTTATAACGTAAAACGTTATATGGCATTACGTTATAATGCTTAACGTTATTTAGCATATTTGTATAACGTATAACGATATATAGTGTATGTTATAGCTTATAACGTTATATGGTATTACGTTATAACGTATAACGTTATAAGGTATTACGTTACAACGTATAGCGTTATATAGTATATCAGTATAACGTATAACGTTATATAGTATAACGTTATAACCTAAAACGTTATATAGTATTACGTTATAACGGCTAACGTTAAATAGCATATGAGTATAACGTATGACGTTATATAGAATTACGTTGTTACGTAAAAAGGTTATATGGTATTATGTTATAATGCTTAACGTTATATAGCATATTAGTATGACGTATAACGATATATAGTGTGTGTTATAACGTATAACGTTATATAGTATTACGTGATAACGTATAGCGTTATATAGCATATCAGGATAACGTATAATGTTATATAGTATTACGTTGTAACGACTAACGTTATATAGCATATTAGTATAACGTATAACGGTATATAGTGTATGTTATAACGTGTAACGTTGTATAGCATATCAGTATAACGTATAACGTTAAACAGTATTACGTGATATCGTGTAACGTTATGTTGTATCACTCCAAAACGTATAACGTTATATGGTACTACGTTATAACGACTATCGTTATATAGCATATTATTGTAACGTATAACGATATATAGTGTTATGTTATAACGTACAACGTTGCATAGAATATGAGTATAACGTATCACGTTATACAGTATTACCTGATATCGGGTAATGTTATATAGTATTACGTTATATCGTTTAGCGTTATATATTATTATGTTATAACCCATCACGTTATTTGATATTACGTTATACCGTTTAACGTTTTATAGCATATTAGTATAACGTATAACGATATTTACTGTATGTTACAGCGTATAACGTTATATGGTATTACGTTATAACGTATAACGTTATATGGTATTACGTTACAACGTATAACGTTATATGGTATTACGTTATAACCTATAACGTTATATGGTATTACGTTATAACGTTTGACGTTATATAGCATATTGGTATAACGTATAACGATATATAGTGTATGTTATAACGTATAACGTTATATAGTATTACGTTATTTCGTATAACGTTATATGGTATTACTTTACATCGTATTGCGTTATATAGCATATCAGTATAACGTATAACGTTATACAGTATTGCGTGATATCATGTAACGTTGTAGAGTATCACGATATAACGTATAACGTTCTATGGTACTACGTTATAACGACTCGCGTTACATAGCATATTAGTATAACGTATAACGTTATATAGAATTACCTTGATACGTAAAACGTTATATGGTATTATGTTCAAATGCTTAACGTTATATAGCATATTAGTATAACGTATAACGATATATAGTGATATGTTATAACGTATAACGACGTATAGTGTTATGTTATAACGTATAACGTTGTATAGCATATGTGCGTAACGTATCACGTTAGTTAATATTACGTTATATCGTATAGCGTTATATAGCATATGAGTATAACGTATCACGTTATACAGTATTACGTGATATCGGGTAACGTTATATAGTATCACGTTATAACGTTTAACGTTATATAGTATTACGTTATAACGTATAACGTTGTATGGTATTACGTTGTAATGCTTAACATTATATAATACATTAGTATTACGTATAATGATATGTAGTGTATGCTATAACGTATGACGTTATAACGTATTACGCTATAACGTATAGCGTTTTATAGCATATCAGCAAAACGTATCACGTTATATAGTATTACGTTATAACGTAAAACGTTATATGGTATTACGTTATAATTCTTAACGTTATATAGCATATTCGTATAACATATAACGATATATAGTGTATGTTATAACGTATAACGTTATATGGTATTACGGTATAACGTATAACGTTATATAGCATATCAGTATAACGTATAACGTTATATATTATCACGTTATAACGTAAAACGTTGTACAGTGTTACGTTTTTCCTTCTGTTATTCGGTTTCCGTTACCGTTATTTTTGAAATTCAGGTAAATAGTAGTTGCAGCCACCAGAAACAATCTAAGGATTGCTTCAATTAGAATTTTTATTATCGTTATCTTTCGACTAAACTCCACCTTTCGGCTAACCTGCTATGCGCAGGAGTACTGGCACGGGAGAGGATGAAAGTTGGCGAAGATAAATGGTCGATTAATCTGATTATATTGTAAAACAATTAATTTTCACAACAAGAATTTATTCTGATTTTGATTGGTTATTAACAGAATTATTTAGAATATTCGAATTTACAATTGTCCGTGATACGCTTTACCGATTACAAGATTTAAATTCACGTGATTATCGATAGTTTACAAGTTGACAAATACGAGCGCGTCGATTAACGAAAATTGACAAGAACTGAGAATTAAACGAAACAAAGAATTAAACTAAAGAATTAAAGAATTAAAATATTTAAGAACTAAAACTGAGAAAACTAAAAGATAAAGGAACTAAAGCTAAGGAGCTAAGAGCTAAGGAACTAAAGAACTAAAGAACTAGAGGTCAAAGTAACTGAAATATTAAGACCTTGACGAATTGAGAGCGAATCGCTATAACTAAGAAATTACTTGCCAAAAGTTGAGGGACTGATCACCAAGAACACAGGAATCAATCACCAAGCACAGAGGAACTAGTCATACAGAACTAAGGAATTATTTGAATAATGAACAAATAATAATCTGAATAATAATTAGTACAATCTGAATACAATCTGAAGAAATAAATGAACTAATATTAACCGTTCTTCCATTTTGCTACGTGTATTTATAGTTTGTTCAAACATAGAAGTGGGGGGGGGGTGTCATGTGGCGGTTTGCGAAGCTAGAATTCGGTTTCTAACCGAATTGTTAGATTTTATTTCGAGTTGAGGCGCCGTCTCGCGCTATTGGTAGATTTTGGGCCTTTGTTACGGCGCGTGCGCAGCGCGAGACGTGACACACCCGCCCTTGGAGTTCAAATTTCTGGAGGAAATTTGATATTGTACTGCATCGCCTTCCGTAATCGTTCGTCTTCTTTCATTTTGGTTATGGGCTAGTTTCAACTTATTTAAATGTACTGTCCGTGGGATCCCCTTGACTTCAATCTTGACGTTTTGATTCTCTAAAACTTCCAACACTTTATGCGGTCCTGAATATTGATCGGAAAGTTTTCCTCTGCTGGGTTCCTTTAATAGATATACTAGGTCTCCTGTTTTGAAATTTTGTGGGTTAACCCTTCTGTCGTAGTATTCCTTCGATTTCAACTTGGATCTCATCAGATTTCCTCTTGCTATTTGTTGCACGATGTTGATTTTATCGAACAAATCTCTGAGGTATTTCGTGTATGTTGGTTCCATGTCCTCTTCGATTATTGTTTCGTCCGTGAGTTCTCTGGCCAGGTGTCCAATTACCATTTTTTTTCCTTTTTTCATTTTAGTTTTTCTTTTGCGCCCAAACGCAAATTTACTATTACCGAACCAATTATTCAATCGCTTGCCGAAAGCATTCAAAATATGAATTTTTGAAGATGTCATACCCATGTAAACCCATGAGTATTTTAAATATGGTATAGTATAATACTTTCCACATTTTCTAGGAAAAATCGTAAGATTAGCACTCGTGCTAACTTCATTAGATACTAGACGTAGTAGCCAATAAAGTATTTTTAATCCAATTTTAGTCCAATGGCTAGTAGGCTTATTTAAGTTTCTATATAAATCCTTGACTGGTAATTCCCTATTTTCTCTTCTTCGATTTCTTCGAGCCCTTTTTGCTTCTGCTTTTTCAACCCGACAACGTTTAGAATTCCTTTCCTTGGTTACCCCTTTTTTTCTTTGTTTACTTTATTTATAACTTGCTGAAATCTCTCTATTTTTCCAGTATAAATAGTTTCACTGAAAGTGTTTATTTGTATGAGGCGTTTAGGAATATTTCCAGTAGATTTAGGATTATTATTTTGAAATTTTGAATTATTGAATGTCCTTCTCTTTTCTACTTTCTTGGATATTTTAAAAGCTCTTTTCTTTTCAAATTGGTTTGATCTACCAGAACTATTTATTCTATGAACTTCAGTTGATGAACCAAGATTGTCTAATGATACCAAGGGTCTTGGAAGATTCGAGTTATTTTTTCCTAATACTTTTAGTACTTTTCGTGATATTTGTATTTTTGGGAAATTGTGATCATCACTCCCGGATGAATTTTGTCTCTTTAACGTTGTAGATCTAGATTTATTCTTTGAAATTTTATTAGAAACCTTCTTGCTTACAGATTCTGTTTTGGGTTTTATAGGTTGAACTGTTAGAGGATATGGTGGTGTTGGAGGAGATTTTGTTAGAACATCAGAATAAGAGGGTCGCATAGGTTTAGCTTCCGCTACCATACGAGGTTTCTTATGTTGTGAGTCAGTTGGATTTCTAGGCAATTCTTCGGGATCTCTAATATCTATGCTTGGGGATATCGGGTTCACATACCCGTTGTTACTTTGAAACACGTTGCAGTCTTCAAAATTATCATTTATCTTTGTCTTCTTCCATTTGCCCGTATAGTTTTCTTCTTCGACCAATTTCCCGTCCATCCATTTACCGCGGTCTAACTCTACCCCAGAATATTTGCCAGATTTGAAATCTAAATAACTCAAATTATCTAACGACTTAGCTTTGAGTTCGATAAAGTTGCTTTCTGGTAATTTTGTCGAAGTTTTTGAGCGAGATACGCTCACTATCTCGTTTTCTATTATATTTGAAACATTCACGAAATTCGTGGAACTTTGCTTTTGTATCCTTGCCAATTTATCCTCATCTTCACATATGAAATTATCTTCATTATCGTTTTCGAACTTATTCTTTCCCTTGACTTTATTATTTGTATCGACTGGAGCAATATTTGATATTGCACTGTTTGACTTAATTATGTCCATGTGATCAATAGCGTAACTAGTGTCCTCGATTATTTCGGCTTTCGATACATCTTTACAGAATACATTGTTGCGCGAAGATTTGCTAACAGACTGATTGTCTGAAATTAAATTGTGTGTTTCCTTAGAATTGATAGGGTTAGTTTCCTCGCTTGTCTCTAGCGAAGCTCTCTTGTTTTCCTTAAGCGTTATTCTTGAAGTTTTCTCCATTTCGCGTTTACCTTGGTTCGTTTCTCTAACTTCTACGACCGCATTGGATTTATTGAACACTCTGCGACCTCTTTCCGGTAATTTTGGGTTGCCTTCTTGATCCTTAGCGTGTAATCTACGTTGGCAGTCCAATGTATTCGAATAGGAAAGTGAATCGTCAATTTCATACGGGCTACGATCGTCGTAAAGTATTCGTTTTTTCTGCTCCTGTCCCTTCGAGGTTCTATACGTCATGGAGTTTTGTCTCGGGTCGTTTGGATGATTCTGCGACGGTGGTACAAATCTCCGATCTTGACGATCGTTCCCGATGTTGCTGTTACTGTTCAGAGGTTTCAAACGTTGGTATCGCGTCCTGTAGCTTACTTGTTTTAATTCCCGCGTTGCTCTCACGGCTTGTCGGTATGCATCTTCTACGGAATGATACCCTGCTACCTTTACGCGTACATATATCTCGTGTGGAAGTCCGTTAACGAAAGCCTCCATCGTATCCCAATCTATCGCGTCTTGAACATCCGGAGAGATGATGCCGTAATCACATTTTTCTCCGTCCATTATGGCCATCCTGAGATCCCCGACGCGACGTATATAGTCTAAAATATCCTCTCTCGGTCGTTGGAATACCGTAACTAATTCTCCTTTATATTCGGCAACCGTTTTTCCGGGCCCGAACATGGCTTTCAACTTATTCCCAAAAACGGTTAAACTATCTATTTGACTGCCCTCTACGGCGAGGAGCGCGTGTCCACGAAGCTTATTTACTAATAATTTTAGCAACTGGGACTCTTGATGGTGTGGAATCATGTCTCGCGCGCGCTCACATGCTCTTAAAAATTGAAATACTGAGGGTTGGTGTCCGTCGAATATTGGTACCGACTCGATCGCGTCTTTTAATTTAATTGATTGTGAACCGCTATCCGTTGATGCTATCTTTGGCTGGACTGTCGGCGGTGATACAGGTGTCTCTACTTCCCTTTTTGCCTTGAGTACGCTTACGTCGTCTCGTAATTCGCGGATTCTTTCGTCCATGTCGTTTATCGTACGAAAGTTTACGTCCCACGCTTTTATTTTCTCTAGTAATGACAAAAGCATGTCCTTTTCCGATGGTTCTAACGAGGTCGCCATGTTTCTATTTGTTCTTGTTAATAACCAAAAAAAAAAAAAAATCTTAATCCTCAGTGGAGCTAATCCGACCGTTTCTCAACTTTAATCCTCCGTGGAGCGTATCCCACCGCTGTCACCAAAATATTTACCCTGTTACGTTTTTGCTTCCGTTGTTCGGTTTCCGTTACCGTTATCTTTGAAATTCAGGTAAATAGTAGTTGCCGCCACCAGAAACAATCTAAGGATTGCTTCAATTAGAATTTTTATTATCGTTATCTTTCGACTAAACTCCACCTTTCGGCTAACCTGCTATGCGCAGGAGTACTGGCACGGGAGAGGATGAAAGGTGGCGAAGATAAATGGTCGTTTAATCTGATTATATTGTAAAACAATTAATTTTCACAACAAGAATTTATTCTGATTTTGATTGGTTATTAACAGAATTATTTAGAATATTCGAATTTACAATTGACCGTGATACGCTTTACCGATTACAAGATTTAAATTCACGTGATTATCGATAGTTTACAAGTTGACAAATACGAGCGCGTCGATTAACGAAAATTGACAAGAACTGAGAATTAAACGAAACAAAGAATTAAACTAAAGAATTAAAGAATTAAAATATTTAAGAACTAAAACTGAGAAAACTAAAAGATAAAGGAACTAAAGCTAAGGAGCTAAGAGCTAAGGAACTAAAGAAATAAAGAACTAGAGGTCAAAGTAACTGAAATATTAAGACCTTGACGAATTGAGAGCGAATCGCTATAACTAAGAAATTACTTGCCAAAAGTTGAGGGACTGATCACCAAGAACACAGGAATCAATCACCA